>VZRI01000185.1:51732-146667 GCA_013397515.1 Upupa epops
AGTCCTTTGGGAGGCTGCCCTGAAAGATACAGTAGTCCTGAAAGGTTGGTCGTTCTTCAAAAGAGAAGTCATGAAGGCACAGGAGCAGGCTGTCCCCATGTGTCAAAAAATGGGCCAGTGGGGAAGGTGCCCAGCCTGGCTGAGCAGGGAGCTTTTGCAAGAACTCAAGAAAAAAAAGAGTGCCTCAACTTTGGAAGGAGCAGCAGGTGACTCAGGAAGCTTTTAAAGATACTTTAAGGGCGTGTAGAAAGGGAATTAGAGAAGCAAAAGCTCACATAGAACTTAATCTGGCAAATCTCTTAAGGAGAATAGAAAGTGCTTTTATATGGACATTAATGACAAAAGGAGAGCCAGGGAAAATCCAAGCTTTTTGGGCGAAGGGGAGAGCATGGTAACTGAAGACAGGGAAAAGGCTGAGGTACTTAACACTGTCTTTGCCTTGGTCTTTAACAAAAAGCTTGGCCATCCTCAGGATAACTGGGCTCCTGAGTTGGTAGGCAGAGGAGGGGAGCAAAATATCCTTCTGTAATCCAGGAGGAAGTAGTTAGTGACTTGCTGTGCCACTGGCAAGTCTATGGGTCCAGGTAGGATTCATCCCAGGGTGCTTAAGGAGTTGGCACAAAAGCTGGCTAGACCACTCTCCATCATGTATCATCAGTCCCGGATAACTGGGGAGGTCCCCATTGACTGGAGGTTGGCCACTGTGGCATCCATCCACAAGAAGGGCCAGAAGGAGGATCTGGGGAAGTACAGGCCTGTCAGCCTGATCTCAGTGCCTGGCAAGGTTGTGGAGCAGATCATCCTGAATGCCATCAAGTGGCAGGTACAAGGCAATCAGGGGGTCAGGCCCAGCCAGCATGGGTTTAGGAAAGGATGGTCCTGCCTGAACAACCTGATCTTGTTCCACGACTGGGTGACCTGCCAGGTGATGAGGGGAAGGTTGTGGATGTGGTCTGTCTAGACTTAAGCAAAGCCTTCAACAGAGTCTCCCACAGCATCCTCCTGGAAAAGCTGGTACCCATGGCTTGGATAGGTGCACCCTCTGCTGGGCTACAAACTGTCTGGAAGACTGGGCACAGAGAGTGGTTGTGAATGTTGCCCAGGGATCAGTGCTGGGCCTAGTTCTGGTAAAAATCTTTACTGATGACCTGAATGAGGGGATTGAATCTCCCTTTAGTAAATTTGCAGATGATACCAAGTCTGGGGGGACTGTTCGTCTGCTGGAGGGGAGGAGGGTGCTGCAGAGAGATCTGGAGAGGCTGGGTCAATGGGCAGAGACCAACAGGACGAGGTTTAACAGTGCCAAGTGCAGGGTCCTACACTTTGGCCACAATAACCCCCAGCAGAGCTACAGACTGGGGGATGAGTAGTTGGAGAGTGGTTTGGCAGAGAGGGACCCGGGAGCAGTGTGCCCAGAATGGCCCAGAAAGCCAATAGCATCCTGGCTTGTATCAGCAATAGTGTGGCTAGCAGGAATAAGGACATAATTCTCCCCCTGTACTGGGCACTGGTGAGGCCTGTCCTGGAGTACTAGGGGCAGCTCTGGGCCCCTCACTTCAAGAAAGAGATTGAGGGGCTTGAGCAGGTGCAGGGGAGAACAGCAAGGCTGGTGGAAGGACTGGAGGGGGTCTCATGAAGAGAGGCTGAAGGAGCTCTGGTTGTTCAGCTTGGAGAAGCGGAGGCTCAGGGGGGACCTTATCACTCTCTATAACTACCTGAAGGGAAATTGTAGACAGGTGGGAGTGGGGCTCTTATCCCAGGCAACTAGTGGCAAGAAAAGAGGGCAGGGCCTGAAGCTGCCAGGGGTGGGTTAGGTTGGCTGCTAGGAAGCCCTTCCTCATGGAAAGGGTGATTGGACCCTGGAATGGACTGCCCAGGGCAGTGGTGGAGTCCCTGTGTCTGGAGGTATTTAAGGGTAGACTGGCTGTGGCCCTTAGTGCCCTGATCTAGTTTGTTTGGTGGTATCAGGTGTTGGGCTGGATGAGCACAGAGATCTTTTCCAGCCTCAATGATTTAGTGATTATATGGTTAATACCCTCTTAAATAGACTTCTTCACTTGCTTGTGTTCCATGTTTGCAATAGCGAATTCCAAAGCTATGTGCTCTGTGCCTCTGTTGATGAAAAGGCAGGATTCATCTCTGTTTTCTGAGCTGTCAAAGCCAGCCCAGTATTGGGGGGGGGGAGGGGACGACAATCTATAGAAGGATAGCCTGAGCAGCACACATGGAAAATTATTTGGCAAAATGTTCTTGGGAAGAATCTCTGCTTTGGTTAGGTATCGAGGTCTCTGCTGGTTTTGGCTGTTCGGTGTCTCTTGCCAGGTGAGTTAAGGAGAGTAGAGAAGAATGGGCAGTAAGGTACTGTCATTAGGTTTACTGACTTTGTCCCAAGGTTTAAATGTTAGCTCTTCACCTGCTTTCAGCTCCTTTCATTTATTTTTATGTGATCTTTGTCCTGTTTAAGATATGTTTCTCTCCAGTTATGTGTTCTGTAGTGATCCAACATGTTCTGACCTTAGTTCATTGCAAACCAATATGAATCCTTGACTCAGAAGGCCAGTGTTTTGTTTTCTGAGAGATTTTATAGTTGGTAATTTTAAGTTCTTAACACTTCTGAATGTTGAGCACATGTGAGTTAACTGGATTTTAGTTAAATAATAATAGATTTTGGTTTTATTTTAAATTATATGTTTGGTTTTTTTTCACAGAGTGTTAGGGATTGGAAGGCACCTTGAGAGATCATCCAGTCCCATCCCCCTGCCACAGCAGGATCCCTTAGAGCCAGTCACACAGGAACAGTTAGGTGGGTTTTAAATATCTCCAGAGAAGGAGACTCCATAACCCCCCTGAGCAGCCCCTTCCAGGGCTCTGTCACCCTCACTGTGAAGAAGTTTCTTATAATCTTGATGTGGAGCCTCCTCTGTTCCAGCTGACACCCACTGCCCCTTATCCTGTCATTGGGTGCCACTGAGCAGAGCCTGGCTGCTTCCTCCTGACACCCACCCTTTCCATAATGATCACCCCTCAGGCTCCTTTCTCAAGAGCCCCAGCTCCCTCAGCCTTTCCTCACCAGGGAGATGATCCACTCCCTTCATTATTTTTGTGGCTCTGTGCTGGATTCTCACAATGATCTTGAAGGTCTCTTCCAAACCAGATGATTCCATGATCACTTCTTTTGGGGTTATTTATTTATTAAAAGGGTGTTGAAGGGAGGGAGCAGTGTGGAGGAAATGATACCAAATTATTCAGATTAGTAAAGAGTGGGGCTGTGGGGCTGTTGAAACTTGAGTTCATCTTATTATGTGTATCTATTAATAGCACAACACTCCTAATGTCATGTATTTACCTTAGCCATTTCTACTGAGCAATTATAATCAAGAAAAATACGTATTGGTTTAAAATATGTGCTAGCAGCTAAAACCCAGCCATTTAAACAATTATGAGGACAAGCACATAGAGAAAAAGGATAAACGTTATTGTTCCACTACATCAATCCATTATTTGCAGTATCTAGAGTACTGCATGTTCTGTTTCTTACATGTTAGAAAGGCTGTAGCACTGTGAGAGGATGAAATGGGTGATGAAAGGAAGGAACCAGATTCAGCTTGAGCAGTAAGAATTCCTCATGTTGGAAGAAGGATGCCTAAAGGGAGTAGTGCTGGGTGATTGTGTAGCTATGAGGGACAGGTAGCTAATGGAAAGGTTGTGGATAAAACTAACAGTGACCAAAAGCAAATGCTTGAGGAGTATGAATCTGCCATGTTGTGCTTGGCAGTGCTTGCCAGTTTCTTATAGCCTCAAAGTATTTGCAGCTCATGGATTTGTGAAGAGGATGCGGTTTGCTGGTGTTTAATAGAACACTCGAAACAGCCTTTGGTCATGGTTTTCATGAGTCTGACACTTGATACGGTGTCTCTGGTTCTGAACTTTGGTTTTCTTCATCCTCTTTCTTGCTGGGAAATACCCAGGTGCATTTCTGTCCTGATTTCACAATATCTCTCTGTGGGTCATTCTGAAATATCAATGTGTATCTACGACACAGGGAGAAGCAGGACATAGTGTAGCTATTACCAACAGGAATGACTCATCCAATCTTTAAAACTTGTTGAAAATAGGGCAGAAGTATATGCAGAACTGTGCTAACAGTATGGTGACATCAGCTGAATCAGCAGCCACCAGTCATAGATACTAATGGTAAATCGCTTAGAAGTTCATGAACAAGATGCAATTGAGGTTGGGGGAGCATTCAGGAGAACACATGCTTGTCCCATTTGTTCAGATACTCTTACAGACAGGTGCTGGGATAAATGGATATGTATCTGAACAAGTATGACCCATCCCATGTTAAAGTTAAACATGGCCATAGTCCCTCCAGACAGGTAACTTTTAATTGAGGCTGTAATTGAAGCAATTTCTTCACCAGTCCGGAGTGTGAATGAGTTTTATGGGCAGAGTTCTGGTGGCTTGCAAACAAAGCCCTGGTACTGACTTGCCACATCAGTATAAACATCCTTGTGCCTTTATGCAGTTTCACTGTAACACAGCCATGGGCTGTCTGCAAGCTACACTGCATCTCGCTTCTTGCCCTTGTAAGCTTCATACTCTGCCAGGTTTTACCCCTCATTCACTGGGCAGCTTACAGCTCTTAAGAGCAAGTCTCTCCAAGTTTTGGATTTGTTTAAAGAAAACACAATTCTGGTCTAAAATGAAAGTCAAGAGATTTCAGGGGTTTTCAAGGTAAAGTTGCAGGCAGTGTCTGACAACATAGAGAACGACCTAACTGGATCTGCCTTGAAGTGCATCTCTGCTGCTGCCCCTGCAATGGGAACTCTAGTTCAGGCTGCTTCGGTTAAGCTGCTCTCACTTATGTCTGAGCTTTGATAGCACAGAGAAGTATGATACACCTTCTTTTTATTTGTAATGTGAGTAAATCCATCATTTACTCAAGAGGCAATGCTGCAGATGCGTTATTCCTTATCCCTCTGACGTAGCTGGGAAACTAACTGCAGTTTGAGGAACACAGTGGTCTTCAAGCTACAGTTAGTTGCCTAGACCTAACCCTGTCTGGCTGTTGGGTCAGGTCTAAGTATTTTGCCAAGGTCACAAATGACAGAAGACAACAAAACGCAGTTAGTTATCCTTTGCTTTTGAAGTAGTTCTGGAAGACAGAGAAGAAAAATACACTTGTGTAACTAAGAATCAGTATTTGCCTACGTGTGAATGCCATCACCTGTCCCATGGCCCTTTCTCTACAGTAGCTGCTCATGGGTTCTCAGTGGTGAGGAATGAGCTTTCCTAGGTACATCCTTGCAGGCTCTTGCTGTCAGGAATTAAGGATTTCATAAGCAGGCTGCGCTAGATGCCCAGAGACAGGCCTGCTCCCCTCAAACTGATGTCTTCATTCCCTTCAGAGTCTGCTTCTGCTGCTGCAGAATTGGGACACCTGGCTCTTGCATAGGGCTTTGTAGTTTGAACACTGTGGTCAGTAGATGTCACTGAAGCACAAGTGTTTCTCTTTCTCTCAGAGGCACTGATGCTTCCCATCTTACTGCCAGAAAGCCTGGGTGGCTGCAAAGCCCAAACAGTACCACGGGCTTGTGGTCCTTCCCAAGAAAGCTATTGTCTCTGTTTAGCATTGGCTTGTGGGACCAGTTTGGGAGGAGGTCTAAAGGAGGCAGAGCAGTTTAATTAATGAATACATGCTTTTCTGTTGCTGTTTTAATGCACACCCATCTCTTTCACTGCCCTTCCCTATCGTCTATCCTCTGTGGTGTGCAGGACAGGTAAGGAGAGAGCTGTCTCCTATTGAAGTGAATAGAGAAATTGTAGCAGAACTGACCTAGAATCACACAATGGTAGGGGTTGGAAGGGATCTCTGGAGATCATCTAGTCCGACCCCTCTGCAGAGCAGGTTCTTCTAGAGCAAATACCCTAGGAAGACATCCAGGTAGGGGTTGAATGCCTCAAGAGACAGAGACCCTACACTCTGTCTGGGCAGCCTGCTTCATTGCTGTTACCTTCACTGTAAGAATTTTTCTTTACTTTCAAATGGAATCTCCTATGTTCTAGTTTAAACCCATTGCCCTTTTCCCTCTTGGGTACCACTGAGAAGAGCTTGGTCCCATCATTCTGACAATCACGCTTTAGATACTTACAAGCATTTGTGAGCTCTCTCCTCAGTCTCCTCCTCCCTAGGCTAGCAGCCCTAGCTTTCTCAGTCTGTGCTCATAGGGCAGATGCCCCAGCTCCCTGATCATCTGAGTGGCTCTGTGCTGAACTCCTTCTAGTGACTCCTTGTCCATCTTGGACTGAGGAGCCCAGAACTGGGCACAGTATTCCAGATGCAGCCTCACCTGGACAGAGTAGATTGGGAGGAGAACCTCTCAATACCTACTGGTGTTTTAGAGCAAAAGAGAGTATTTAGCATCAGAAGAGCAAAGCAACGCAAACTCCTGGCTTCCGAATGGGTTGTTGGCATGAAACAGTGCTTGGGCAGCATGGCCTGTAGCCTGTGTGGAATTGGAAAATGACAACGACCTGAAGACTTTTTTGTGCACAAACTAACTCCTTATTTGTGCACATGCCAAAACAGGAGGTATGGATGTCAGCTCCCACAGGCAAGATAGGAAAGGGCTGTGCAGCAGGTGTGACATGTGCGGCTGGAAAGAGAATTAGTGTTCACTGGTAGTAAGGTCACACCTCAGCTTTTCAGAAGCCACCCATGTGTAGGATAGCTTGCCTTCCAGATAGACACCTTCAGAGCTCACAGGAGGCAAAGCAATCATGCTTGCTTGAATGTGTGTCTTTCCATCAGTCTTTTCTGTGCTTTTATGGCTGGAGCTGCCTTGGAATTGTGTGGCTGGGGACTACTAGGTGGGAGAGAAGAGTCCTTAAAACCAGCCAACAAAGCAAATTGAATGTGAGGACAAAAACAACTTCATGGAATAAATCAGAAGGAAAATTTTCACTGTGTTCATAGAACAGTCCCTCAGACAGGAACAAACAGCTGATTCCTGGAAAATCTGTCTTATCAGGGCAGGGTAAATAAAGAAGTTTTGTTCAGATTAAACTGTGTCTGAGCAGCAGTTTGTTTGCCACAGTGGAATTCTTGAGTCCTATTGCACAAGAGCTGTGAAGTAAAATGATTCTGAGCAGAACACTAGAAACAAGCACTTTGCAGGAAGAAAGTCCAATGGAAAAAGCCCATGTTTATAATTCCCCAACAGATGATGCAAAACTGACATGGATTTATATCAGTTGCATTGAAAACCCAAACACTACAGCATCTAACCCAGAAATAAGTTGCATCCAAGCGCTACAGACTGTAAAAACAGCACAAAGACATTTTATAAACAAACTGTACTTCAGAGCTTCAAGTGTGCAGTTGTAATTTCCAGTATCAATAACAAAGTTTGATAAAATAGGCGCTTTCCAAAGGGAGGGAGCACCTCCTGTTTCCCTCAGGGAGGGAGCAAGTAAAACCTTTAATTTTCTTTTCATGTCTTTTCTCTTTATATATTCAGATTCATAGGGGTTTAGTAGGTTTTGGCTTTTTCTTAACATCATTCTTAAATCAGATGTAAAGTGTCCATTCACATCCCTCTAGAGGAAAAAATAAATAAGCAGTGAAGTTGTTTTGTTTGTAAAAAAATGGTTCTGACACCTGGTTCTGTAAAACCATAGACATCTGCCGGCTGAAAACTGAGTTCAGCTCTGGCATTGGGTCAGAATTTCCCCATCTTCAAAACGTTGTTTACAATCCTTTCTCTAGGGAGGACTGGAAACAGAATGGAAGTCCCTATTCAGAATTTTCCACCAAATTCGCTCTGTGTGTTCCTTGATAACTGGGTGTTGTTCTTCATGTGGAGTCAAAATTCGTACGTGAAACTTTTTGCCATTTCGCTGAGTTTCATTTTTTCATTAAATATCTCCTCAAACCTTCGGTTCTGTTTTGGGGTGAAATGGTTCTTCCAATCACCAACAGCACCTAGAGAGCAGGGGCAGAAGAAGAACAGTGAGGCTAGGACTATGTAAGTTATTTCATTAAGTGTAAGAATCTGGAAAACTATTTAACATGCAAAAAATAATTTAAAGGTAGCCCTGCCTGTTTTTGTTTAATGTTGTTGTTGACACAGATTACTAATTGTTATTAACCCTAGTTTATAAATCATTGTTAACCGTAGTCTCTGCAGTAGCTCGTGATCATGTGTAATTATTTTATTATTCTGGTGAGACTGTCATAGAAGCAGCTGGATCACCATATAGCTGGATCATCTATAAAGGGTGTTAAACCCTCATCCTCAGACATGGTTAATGCCAACAACACTGAAGAGCAGCAGGTTTTCAAATGGAATTAGAGCTCTTGGTCCTCTCAGCAGTATCCCAAAACAGCTACATGTCTCCTTTGAGAAGTCTCCTGAAAAGTAACCCATAGTGACCTGATAGATGAATCCCAGCCTCAAACCCACTCCTGATCACTAGGGCTTTCTACAGATGAGATGCCCAGTTAAATAGTGGGCAATGAATGACTCCATGCATGCTTGTGTCCCATGCAGGGTTTCATCAGTTATCCAGCTGGAGCAAATAGGAACCTTTTTTATACTGACTTATTTGAATAAGACAATGCTTACAGCTTCCCTTCATGCACACACTGAAGACTGCATCTCAAAGCAGTTGACTACAACAGCTGTCTGGACAGCAAAAGCAAGAAAAAGTCTGAACTAAAACATAGACAGGTAAATTTCATGTAAATGGACCAGGACCTGCTAAAGCACTGGGATTTGCACAGGAGCCATTTGGAAGTGAAACTTTTTTCGATTTTTCACTATTTTTATCATTTAGTCAAAGTCTATCTGGGATTTCTGTTTTCTTTTTACTGGCAGACGGTGTTTTGGCATTCACTTCAGTTCATTGGGTAAAACTTCTCTGATGTAGTGTCATGCATTTCCCTATTTATTGAAAGAGCTCTTAAACTGACAAGTAGTTTTCAAAACTCCATCTCAGTGTGATATGTGTGATTGATTTATCCAAACCTCAGGAAGATTCTGAAATGTCAGAAGCAGCTCCTGCAGGTATTTAGAAGCCACACATCTGAGCTAAACACTGTCGAAAGATTTTTACCATGGATTCCAGCTTGGCCAAGGTTTGAAGGGTACCTCTGAGGCCATCAGCTGATTGAGTCATCCATTCTGTTGTTGTCTTTGTCAGCATATTCCCTCCTCAGGAACATTTCAAAAAGATAAGAGGTGGTGCCGAGCCTCCTTTGAGCAGGAATGTGTCTCACTCCTGTTCTAGTAAATTAAGTGACCTTCGTAGCTGATATCAAGGGGATATGTTGTAAAAGACTGAGGGGGTCAACTTTTAGATAAATAAGACAGATAAAGAGCATTGCTTTGTGAACCTTTCCTTTTAGCTCAAAAGTCCCAGTGGAGCAATATTAGTCAGACTGTTGCTCAGACTCCACCATGCTTCTCTAGCATAAGCATGAAACTACTTGGACTGCGGCCTCTGGCTGGTTTCCCACTCCTGCTGCTGTGTAAACCCTGTCCAAGGAACTGACCTTTCCGGAAAATCAGCTTCCTGTTGGATGTCAGTGCACAAACAGTGTGACTGGGATCACTGTTTTCCTTTTCTGTGTCATTCTTCATCTCTGAGAAAGAGGACTTCTTGCAGATGTCTTGGATGTCATTGTCACTGACGGTTAAACCCAGGAACAGACTAATTTTCTTTACAATCTTAGGGAGATCCTGAGATACAAGAAAAAGAAATCTCTTCTATTTCTGAGCTAGTTATCAGACTTTTATATGAAGACGACCCTGTCCTATTGCACATCAAGTTTATCACACATTTGTTTCCAAGCATGGAAACATGTCAATTAGACTGTGTGGATGACATGTACAGTAAAGCTGGTTCCTCTTGTCCCCACCCTCACAGAAATGAGTAAATGCTTAGTATGTGATATCAAACACAGCTACATTGCCAATTTTACTCCTCTCTCAGTTGATGTGTTTTCCTGTCGCTCAGAATGATTTCACAAGGAATAGATAAATACTCAAAGCTCAGCTTCTCTGTAAGCAGCAGATTTCATTGGAGGTGCTATATCTGGAGATCCCAGAAGTGACTCAGGATCCCAGAATGGCTTGTTTATATTCCTTGTAGTAGATTTTGTTTGAAATAAAAAAAGAATGGAAACTCCAGAAAATGTTTTTTGATCACCCAGAAATGAAGTATCTGAAAGCTAAAGCGTTTGAGTTTTCTGCATAATGATTTCCTTTGATAAAAACCTTCTTCCTGCTCCCCCCCAGCCTCTGATTTTCTTCTTTATTGGGAGCACAAGCCCCATTGACCATGTTTGTGCTGTCTGACATCGCTTTTAGAAAATGCCACCTGAAATGTCAGGCAGAGCAGGGTCATATGTGACCCTCAACAGATGCTCTTGCTTGGCCCTTCCATAGAACCAGAATTCTTTTTGGAGCCTGGGGAAAATAGTGTGATCCATGTCCCAGCCCTGCATCTATGAAATGAAACTCTCCCAGGATTTGGTATTTGCATACCTCGGGCAGTCAAAATGAACTGACTAATACCAAGTCCTATGCAAACATAAATGTGCCCAAAGGCACGAATTCACATTTTCCCGATTTCATTGTTCATTCTAATTTGGTCTTTGATCTTTAAATGCTGTTCATTTACTTGCAGTGCATTCTCGAATCAGAGTGGAGCACGTATTTACCTTCTTCATGTCTTCGTAGAACAAAAACAGGATGTTATTGTCATTTGCATGGTTTTCCCAACTTAGGAAATGATCAAACCAGGACCCGCAGACAACTGGAAAGAGAACCATGTAGAAGAGTCTTATATAATCTTTAGTCATAAATAATTCTGACTGTACCTAACACATTTAGGAGAACGGTTCTTCTTAGTGTGTCTTACTGCCTGAAAGGAGATTGTAGTGGGCTGAGGTCTGGCATACGCCCTGAAGTCACAAGAGACAGAACAAGAGGAAATGGCCTCAGGTTGAGCCACGGAAGATTCCAGTTGGATATTATGAAGAATTTCTTCACTGAAAAGGCTATCAGACATTGAAACAGGCTTCCCAGGGAACTGGTGGGGTCACCAACCCTGGATATATTTGAAAGATGTCTACACGTAGTGCTGAGAGACATGCTTTGGTGACATGGCAGTGCTGGGTCAGTGGATGGAACTGGTCATCTTAAAGTTCTCTTCCAAATGAGGTGATTCTGTGATTCTCTGAAATTCTCTTAGTGAAATGACTGAAGCTTCCAGTCAGAAGGGGCTATCGCTCTTGTTGGAATTGGGTTTTGTATCAGAGAGGCAGATACTGTTCTGAACAGTAATTCTGCAACAGAAACAATCTCCAAATCTAAGGATAAGCCAGTAATGAAGCCAAATTTACTGTCCTAACAAGACCTGAGTATCTCAGCAAACATCTGCCTGTCTGTGGTCACAGCTAGAAATATGATTACTTCACTAGGAAATTAAATAGGGGGTCTGTTCAGCGGGGCACACTGTTCTTATCACCACTTAGCACCCAGAGGAGGAGAACCTATTATTTTTAGAAGTCAGAGGATTATGTAATGAAGTAGCTATGCACAATTCAGCCACCAACATAAGTAACTTCTGAGTTTATAGCGAACTTATAGCTGTTGCTTTGCCTGACAGCTCCTTTTGGTGAACTGTGGGAGGAAGAGCTAAGTTTAAGCTCCCTTTTAAAAAACAAAATTCAGACCCTTCATTGTTGCAATGGGCTGCATTGCAACTGAATTGAAAGACACCTGCAGGATGAGTAGAAGAGGCCTGGACAGAGCAATCACAACCAGTGTTCTCTACAACTGTGATTTTGCTTTATAACTGCTACCAGAAGATTCATAGATTGGTTCAACTTGAAAGGGACCTTAAAGATCACCTCATTCCAACCCCCCTGCCATCTGCAGGGACAACCCCCCACTAGACCAGGTTGCTCAAAGCCCCAGCCAATCTGGCCTTGAACACTTCCAGGTAGCTGGGGGACAGCCACAACCTCCCTGGGCGACCTCATCACCCTCATTGTAAAGAAAAGTATAATACTGTGAAGAAGAACATTGTAATGAGCATCATTTTGGTCGCAGAACTTGAGATGTAATTCATATTTTGCTGAACAGTCTGTAGCTGTCTCCTGCACACAAAGCACTGTCTAACTGCAAGGCATGCATGCTCCAATGTTCAATTAAACCTTGATCTGCTGGTGCTCCACAGAGTTCAGTTAAACCTTGTTCTGCTGGTCAACCATGCTGGAGATGGAACCAGTGATAACACAGAATAGCCTTGCAGGCTTCAGGGGTACAGCGTACAGCCTTGGAAACTCTAGGAACAGCAGCAAATCTCTGTGACCTCAGTCTTGTTCTGAACTGGGATTAACTCTGCAGATGTCCTACAGGATGTGGATCAAGCATCACAACCTTCTTATTTTTCTGTTAGGCACAAAAATGGCCAAGTCTCAGTACTCAGTATCATCTGTGACATCGATCCTTATGGTAACCAATGTAATTATCTTTCTATGCCGTGCATTAGCACACAGAAAAGGGAAGGTGGCTACTAATTTACAGATTAATGGGAGATGCTTTTAAAATTTACTGCAATCCTCTCCTTTTTCACCTTCCACTCTAGTATCTTCAGAATTGATACTACAAATGACTCAGGCACATGCCTTAATGCTGTTTGAATGAGGTTCTGAACAAGTTCTGAACCAAAGGCCATGCAAGCTCACAGACAAACTGACTCCTGGAGCTTTGATGTAAGCCCATGATGACTGCAACAGCACTTGTCTGTCAAAGGTTTCAAGGTGGTCTATCACTGTTGCTGTCATAATTCTATAGCAGGGACACAGGTCCTGCAAGGAGTAATAAAACACTAAAAATGGGAGTGGGTAACTGAAACCTGGTCCTGATGTCATTTTCTATGTCACAGCTGCTACTTATAAAAATCTCACTCTTGTCCTTGGTCTTTGGACCTAAGACAACACATCAGGCAGCATGTGCCGCAGGACTTTATGATAGCATCTAGACTTCTGTCAAAGGGTCACCCAAGGCTATCTTCAAAACTCAGGAAGGCTCTACACCTGCAGGCTTAGCTCTTAGTGCAGCCTGGGGATGACCTTCTCGTGTAGCCTATTGCCTGCATTTCAGCATGGCAGGGAACCACACAGCACTGGCTGAGCATCTTCAAACAGAGCTCCTTCTCACCAAAGAGAGGAATGTACTGCAGTGAGGCCAGATGCCCTTTTGTCTGCTTGGAGGAGCACTACCACAGCTTAAACAGGAATTCTCAGTGGGAAGCAGGCTGTTACTGTGTTCACAGACAAGGTTGGAAATGTTTTAACACAGACAAGTCTGCACCAGAATCAACAAACCATCAGGGATTTCATAGTGTTTGTGAGAAGAAATGAAATCAGCAACTTGTCTGTGGGAATATGGGTTTTCTAACGGATGTGCCAAAGAGCAGCAATAACTTGCAGACAGTGTTTGTGCTGAAATAATGCAGCCACTTCTCAAACCATCTCCTTACAGGCCTGAAGACAGCAGCTTGTACTTGCTCTTGTTTAGTTTGGCATTGGAATTTATCCTGAAAGAACCCTAAGTAAAGTCATATGCTTAAGAGTTTCTTTAAGGTTTCTTCTAACGTGAGGAGGTTCTGGAGGTCCTTCTCAGCTATAACGATTCTATGGTTCACACAGTTTACCTCTCCTTACTTTCTGCACATAATAAAGTGAATGCAAATGACAAGGAGAAAACGACGTTCTTCCTTACCATCCCCTTTTACGAACAAGTCAAAGAAAGCAGTCCAGGTGTCTACAGTAGGAAGGTTTGGGTTCTCTCTGTAGTAATGATACATGGAAACTGCAGTGTCTTTCGGGTTTCTGCTGATGTATATCATCTGTAACAGAAGATTATGTGGTTAGTAATGATATTATCCTTTATTTTAGTGGAGCTCTGTGTGCAAGCACAGCATTTGCACAGGCAGTTGGCAACATCAAAACCCTTTCTTATAGGATTTGCTGTGTTGGTGACTGTGCCATGAAAGACAGAAATGTATTTGAACCTGCTCAGGCAGTAGTCAGAAGTGGTTAGTAAACAATTCTTTGTGGGCAGAGGTGTGTTTCCTGCAGCTGGGTAATGTTTATGTGAAAGAGGCTGTGTTTATTTTAACTCATGAGTCCATATGCTAGCCCATAAATCTAAGCTATCATTTACTGATTAGTATTCACAGGGCATCTGCAAAACATGGGTGTTGGTCTTTCATTCAAGTCCCAAAAGGCTGGATCTAAGCAATCTTGAGATTCCAAAGTTCTAAAAGAAAAGCTGAGGGCCAGAGCTGACTTCATTTTTTTTAAAGACCTCCCATGGGAAGAACCCAAAACTGTGATCTGGATCCCCTTCCCAAGTTTCAATTCTTATCTGTTTCCCCAATATCTCCTTCATAGGGTCTTCACAAGGCTTCAGTAGGAGCAGGAGAGTGTCTTCACCCCTAAGGAAGCCTGTAAATACCCAAGATAACTGTTTTGTATGGAAGTGCTCCAGCCACTACGAAATGGGGCCATGAGAACACCCTCCCTCCCTAATAATGTATTTCTGATTGAAAGATGTTCATGTTGGCCTTTTTTTGTGGTACCTGATTTACAAATCATCCTATGGGAGCAGTGGGGCAGGAGCAGAACCCAGTCCCTAGCCTGGCTCTCTGCTCACACTATCTGACTGCTGGTCAGCTGGGTCCCCAAAACTGACAGTAAAACGTAAATCATTTGAAAAGTGTTAAGGAACAAGAAGACCAAATAGATTCCTACTAGATACCGTGTCTTACTGCTTTTAGATCTCTTTGCCTTACCTTACACTTTTTGTTCTTAAAATTCCGAGGTAACATGTTGTAGTCCAAGTGTGTCGGGATGATTCTCTTTGATGAGAGTTTATTCAGTTCCTCCAGTTTGGATACATCTCCAAATTCAATAGGAGACGTCAGTGTAACCTGGGTGTTGTAAAGCTTGGTTATAACTCCTGCAAGCCAGTGAGTGCCTGCAGAAAAGTTGTTTTAAGAGGAGAAAAAAAAAAACAAGAAAAATATGAAAATAGATTTTTAACTGAGAAAATAGGTGCCACTTGCAATCTTCATATCAAAACAGCTTTGGTGCTGCACAAGTGGTTCTTCTGATACCCCAGGTTCAAGAAACTGCATAACTGAATAATCCTTTGGCTCCAAATGTTTAAATACTGGAGAAATTACAGCTGTAGCTGAAGTACCCTAGGTGTGTTTAAAAGTTGTGTTGATACGCAGCTTAAGTACATGGTTCAGTGGTAGAGCAGTGGGCTTGGTTAATGGATGGACTCAGTGAGCTTAAAGGTCTTTTCCAACCTAAATAGTTCTGCAATACGAAGAGACTTTGTGAGAAATGTTGATATTGGTACCCGAATGTTCTCATGAGACAAGCTGTCAGCTGAGAGGTGGTGATATTATTTTTATCATTAATTCTGGAATAGCCTGGGCTTTTTACCTTCCTCCTACTCAAGACTGTGTATTTGAGAAATATTAATTGAACTGCTTCTTTGATTTCTGCTTCTGTGTGTGTGAGGTGGGGTGTGCACAAATGAGAACTGAATAAATCTACAGTCAAAAGCTCTATGAATAACTTCATGAAGCTCCTGATTTGCTCATAACTGAATGTAGAAAGTTCCCAGGAAAGTCCTTCCAGTACAGAATTTGCTTACAAGAAATAAATACTTATTTGCTTTATAGTACCTGAAATTTAATTCAATGAAAGAATAAACATTCAGATAAATTACTCAAGTTTTTTATGTTTGAACGCTTACTGACAGAACAGTACCTTCACATCCTAGAACATCCTCCCCTCTTTGTTGTACAGACATTTTCAAAGTGGTTCAAGCAGACAATGCAATGCAAACAATTGAGATTTCTTGCAATTAATATCTAAAAGTAGAACTTACCAGATTTGGGATAGGAAACCAAAAGGACATCATCATCTCTAGCATCAAAAGTATCCAAGGATTTTAGAAGTTCTGGAGAAGACCTGGTGGTAAAGGGAATCCCCTTAAACCTGTGAATGAGTTCTGCCTCACTGGGGTTGGACATGTTTGCTAAAGTCTTAGATTTCTGCTAATCAGATAAGGATGAGATGACAGCAGGATTTAAGAGTCACTTCTAAGTCAGATGTCAGATGGTTTGAAGTGACAAACTGAGACCGGGCAATTCAAGCCTTCTGCTTTTATACTGTGTTACATGTCATAGAGTCCTGGCAGGTATTGATTTTTCCAGGTAGTTGATAAAGGCAACTGAAATATTAGAGGTAAGTTGATAAATAACTGAAGTGCAGAGTCATGAGAAAGTGTGTGTCATTTGTCATTTATTAGCGATCCAGATAAAGCAATGAGGTGATAGCTAAAATGTATGAATTGTGGAAAATTACGGAGTGAACATTATATATTGCCTTCAAATACACTTACCATGATTATTCTCCAAGCTGGAATTTGTTGGAAGCTGTTTCAGGTTCTGAGTGAAAGGCTATACCTTACAATACTCACCAATGTCATAGTCTAATGTAAAATGTCAAGCTTTCACGTATAAAGCCCCAGTGGTGTATTTGAATGCATAATGTCATGTTTTAATGTGTAAAACCCCAGGATTGTATGTGAATTAAAGATTTGTAGTGTTGTTTTACCAAATATACAGCATGTGTTTTCAACTGTGCCACTTGTTGCCCAGTGTTTGGCTGTTGTGATGCTAAGGAGCTAGTTTTTTAAAGTGTTGAGAATTTCAGCATTAAAAACAGCCACTTAAAGACACAAACACTGATAAAACTGTCCCATGTCTGCTAGAATACTGCAGACAACACAACGAACCAATACAAAATGAGTATTTAACACCAGCTTGAATCCCGCAAGTTTCATGGCTAGAAGTGGTTGAAGATTTTAAAGTCATATAATCATAACTGGAACAAAGAATGCTGGGGTTGGAAGGGACTTTTAAAGGCCATCTAGTTTACAGTGAGAAGAGACATTTTCAACTTAACTGGATTGCCCAGAGCCCCATCCAACCTGAGCTGGAATGTTTCCATGGATGGGGCATCTATACCACCTCTCTGGGCAGCCTGCTCCAGTGTTTCACCACACCCACTGTAAAAAATGTCTTTGCATCTGGCCTTAACTCTCTTTCGGTTTAAAGCCATCACTCCTTGTTCTCCCACTACAAGCTTTGCTAAAAACACAGTCCCTGTCTTTTTTTATCAGCCCCCTTTAGTTCTGGAAAGCCACAGTAAGTTCTACCCAGAGCCTTTTCTTCTCCAGGCTCCAGGTCCCCAACTCTCTCAGCCTGGCCTCATAGAAAAAGTGCTCCAGCCCTTTGATCATTGCTGCAACCCTCCTCTGGACCCTTGTCATTCTTTATTTCCACAAAACAGGTATATTCACCCAAATAAAGGTTGCTGACAGGTAAGGGGCAGTTCTTATTGAATTATCTGTCTTGAAAAAGAATTTCTGATAAATTTGGAATCTGAAGAAAGAGTCACTAACGCCTTACAAAGTGAAAGCTGCACATCTGTTTCATGTGAAATGTGAAAACCTCAGAGTAAAATAAATAGCTCAGGTTTGAATCATTTTGGAATGCTTAGTGTTTTCAATTTCCTTTTCAATTGCTTGAAATTAATTTACTAAATTTTACAGTGTTTTCCTCAAACACAGAAACATAGATTCATAGAATGATTTACATTGAAGGCGACCTCAGAGATAATCCAGTTTCAATTCTACTGCTATGGGAAGAGGCACCTCTCACCAGACCAGGTGTTCCAGTCCTCTGATCATCCTCATGATCATCCATGTCCTTCTTATATTTCGGACTCCAGAACTGGATGCAATATTCCACAAGGGCAGACAGAGGGGGAGAATCACCTCCCTGGACCTGCTGGTGACACCTCTTTTGTTGCAGTCCAGTACATGGTAGGTCTTCTGGGCTGCAGTCACTCATTGTCAGCTCATGTTATGCTTCTCATCTACCAACACCCCCCAGTCCAAGCAGTCCTCCTTGGCATGGCTCTCAATCCAGTCTCCACCCAGCATGTACTTGTGCTTGGCATTGGCCTGACCCAGATACCAGTCCTTGCACTTGGACTTTTTGCACTGGCCCAGTTCTCAAGCCTGTCAATGCCCCTCTGGATGGCCTCCCTTCCCTTCAGTGTGCCAACCACACCAAGATGTTAAACAGTACAGAACCAAAACCAGATCCCTGAGGAACAGCACTCATCACTGGCTTCATTATTTCTAGTGAAACCCTCCAGTATATTCAGCTGAGGTTCTTAAATGTCTTCAGCTCAAGATCCTTCATCCTTTTCTAAAATAGAGAAGTCCATCAGGAATTTCCCAGGTTTATCAAGATCCCAGTTTTGTTTTATTATTTATGATAACTTATATTTGGTCAAGGGAGTTGACTACCTCCTGTGATCCATGGGAAGAAGTTAATGATTAGAGATGCCCTTCCAGAAAACACTGGTCCGGTAAAGATTACTCAAGAAGTACTGACAGTTACCCGCCTCTGTACTCGCTTCTTCGTAACTCAATCTCCAGGGAAGCCAGTGTAATAACATTGATTTTTCTACCTTTATTTTTCCTTGACAGTATTGCCAGCTTACCAGTCAAGGAGAAGTCAGTAAGCCTAGATCTTGTACCTGTGTTGCTTGTAAAATCACCCTTCAACAGCCACTGTCTGCAATATGTCTCCTGGGTCACTAGTAAACTCTGAATTTGAGTTATGCAGCGCCAGGTGGGGATGAAAATCATGAGAAATATGTTCCCTGTCACTAAGCATGAGAGGAGATGGGGAGAACCTTTCCAGGAGGTAATCAAGTGAGTGATACAAGAAACACCAGAATACTGATGCTCAGGTAGGAGTTGAGGAATCTCTCAGTGGTAAGGAGCTCAACATTTTTCTTCTGCTCTCAGTCTGAAGATCTATGCCATTGCTCTAAAATGAGCCTAAATGCTTAAAAATCTATCCTCTGTCAAAGGATTTCACTTTGGGGGTACAAAGTATGTCTAGAGGCATGGCGATTCCTGTTTCTGAGTGTCTCAGTCTCGCAGAGATTCCTAAATTTTCTTTTGCAGTCATCACTCCAGCTAAATGCATTTGCACACTTAGTGCAAGCTAATCAAACTGAATCACCTTGACCTAGCGACAAAAAAAAAGCTTATTGCAAAATGCTCGACGTATACTATAGCTTTTCCCTTTCATTTCTTCCTCATTTCCTATTATGTTTTGAGTCAGCGCATTTGACTAATCTAATCACTTAGACCTTAATAAATAATTCACAAATGAACTGGCCAATGTGTAAACCTGAAGCAATACAGTAGCGAAGAAAATTCCCATGCTCTGAACTCATCTCAACTGTGTTTCAGACTAGCTTCTCTTTTCAGCATGCATCACTTTAATCCAGGGGAATTGGATTGAGATTGGTCCTCCTCAAAGGACCCAGCCTTGCGAAGGTACAGTATCCTGTATTGCAATGACTTCAGGGAAGGGGAGTGTTCAGCTCTTTACTGGGAAAAAACCCAACCCTTCTCGTGAAGTTATTAGAAAAACTACACAATTATTTTAGCATGAGACATACATTGTTGTTGCATTGTATGGAGAGAGGACAGGTTTAAAGTGTGTCATGCCAGATCCTCCATCCAACTTTACCAGTATTAAAGCAAAATTGTAGACTACAGCTGATTCATTTAGAACTAGATGAACACAGATATGGCCAGCTAACACCAAAGAATTCCTGTATACGTTGCCTAGATCTCTGCCACAGGCTCCAAGCAGCCTCTCCTGACAGTAGGGTGTCCTTCTGCTGGTCTCTGGCTCTGTTACCAGAACAAGTGAAGTGTACATTTTACCAGCGCTTATAACAGATACCTGCTATCAGGAAAGCAGTGTTAGATCTGGAGTCTAGGTTTTCTGATTTGAGGAAAATGCAGCTTAGGAGCTGGGGTCCTTCAGACCAGATCCTTCTGCCTCCATATCTAACCTTTCGCATCTTTATCCTTTTCTGAGTGAATGATTTTGCCCTGTTGCTTTAAATGATTCTGTCCTAGTGAAAAAATCCCCCAAAACAAAAGGAAAGGCAGTCAGGTCTGAAGGGGTCTTGGATAGAATTTACCAGGCAAGAGAAAAACAGCTCCTGGAAACCAAAGGGTTTATTGAATTTCTCTAACCAGAAAAAGCAGGTGATACAAACAAAACCAGAAACTCCATCACAGTGCCATTCTGAGAAAAAGAAATGGGCAAAGCATTCTGGAGCAGTCTTTGGCTTCAGGTTGGGTCCCCTAGAGAGAGGAAAACACACACAACACAGTGCAGCAACAGCAACAAGGGGGAACACCACACCTAGAACACTTCCAAACCCACTTTGCTGACAATTGGCCAAAGGTTTAAGAGTTACGGATCTTCAGCTTGTCTTGTGTGAACTTCTGTCAAGTTGGAAGGCCAATTGCCCTTCTGGGCTCCACACTCCCACTGCCTCAAAGCAGTCCCAGAGATTTTCTCAGTGGCAAGCTGGGACAAGGCTTGTCTTCCTGCTGTCCTGTAAATCAAGATGGTGGCAGCCACATGGCCTGGCCACATGGCAAGCACACAACGGCATCCATGTCAGCCAACCAGCAGAGAACTAACTCCTTCCTCCTTCAGGGAGTTGAGTTTTCAGCTTTTTATTCCCTCTTTAAGGCCAGCTCACCAATCCCAGTGCCTCCAGACTTATGATGGTCCAAAGTAACTACGCCACTCACTGTGGGGAAGAATCAAGCTTGGTGGTTCCTCTCTGTGCCCACATGCTTCAGCATGCAGATCCAGAGCCTCCCAGCAGCAGCTAGGATGCACTGGAGCCTTGTCCCACTGCCACCGGGGTGCAGCTTTGGACATGTGGCATCCCAGCCCCAGCAAGCGGGTCTGGCTGAGGCCCCACTGGGTCCTAGCCACATGGATCACCCTGCAGAACCCCAGGGGAGGGGAAAGGGAGGAGAGCCAAGGAGAGAGAGAGAAAGCATTTCTGAAATGCTCTAAAACCATGAGCTATATCTTGCCATACTGCCTGATGAATAAAGAGGTCAAACTGACACTGAGAGTTGTAAGGTTTTGTTGCTGTAATTCTCCACCAGATATGTTGGCCACCTCACATTAATAGAAATCATTTCCTTAAAAATTGTCGCTGTGCATCTATGTGAGATTTGTACACGGCTCTGCAATAGTGGTGGAGTGACATCTTCCAACACCATTTCAGTGCACAATATCAAACTCAGCAGCTGGTGCTGTAAAGAGTGCAAGACTGACCTCCAACAGAGCATCTCAGCCAGGAAGTCCACTGTTCTGGCTAACCTGTGTAGTCATAGAATCTTAGAATGGTCTAGACTGGAAGGGACCTTGAAGATCATCTAGTTCCAACCCTCCTGCTGTGTCCTTTCCACAGCTTCAATTTTGCCCTACAGTGATCCACAGAGTAGTATCTTAGGGTGTCATTCTGTCTAACCTTTGCTTTCCCATAGTGCAGAATGACATCCCTACTTATTTCAGTGTTACAGCTGAAGTGTTTTTAAGTTTACGGACAATAGCTTGCAAAATATTCAGTGCAGCATGAGTGCTCAGACTGGAATAACAGGGCATCTCAGTTCAGTCACAAGATGGGTGCAGGGCTGTCCTCACAAATCAAGACTCAGCTGAGCTGTAGTAACTGTCCCTTGGTGCAGTGTGAGCTGGTTCCATCTGTCAGGTGGTGTGACTTAGACAAAACTACTTCACTGAGGTAAGTATTGCATCTCTTTACATATTGCATCTCTTAAGTATTGCATCTGCTATTTTCTAATAGCACTGCTGTACTTGGTAGGCTGTTCTGTAGTGCCTGGACTCTAGTTCAGTATGAACACATAGTTCAACTGTAATCAAGTACTGTGACATAGCAATTCTGATTTCACAAGTCTCCAATGTCATAGGCATTGCTATCTCTAACAGCTACGCCAGCATTTAGGAATTAGTAAGTTTCTGTGAAGGAATTCAACTGTATGTGCAGAGTCATGCTGCATTTATGTAACGTCAGGTTATAAAGTCCCTTCACCTTCTTTTATCTGTCTCACAACAAATCATTGCCTGAGGTCTTCTCACATGAGATCCACAACTGATACAGCGAATCATAACAGTCCCATTACTGCCAGCAGAGCTGTGTCTTCTGGAGGCCTGGCAGGCAAATGCCTTGACTGTGAGGTTGCCATCATCACCCCAGCTCCTGCCCTACAATGGCACATGATGTGGACACATACGTGATGAAAACTGGGGGTAGGGAGTGTGCAAAAAATAGAAGCAAATGAGTAAAACCAATGGTGCTCTGCACATACAGGCAGGCTCAGCCAGGCAAGAGCTTTGTCCATCAGGGTGGAATGGCCTGGGGATGTTCCCGGGGCCCCAGGGTGAGAGAAGAGGCCCTGGAGGTCTGTTTTCTTTTCTGTTTATATTTGTTGTCGTACCTAACGTGGAAGCATGCTGGCATAGGACCACAGAAACCAATGCATGGATCCCTTAGTGCACTGCAGCACTTCAAGGGGTGACAATGCACTAGAGACTTGAAATAGTGAGTATCTGGGTTAAGTGTGTCAGCATAACTACTTAGAAATCACCATACAATAGCAGGTTTGAGTATTTTGTAGAGAGTCAGATAAATTCCAGAAAAAAAGGACTTGAAATGAGTGTCCTTCAGAGACATGGCTGCACACAGTCAAGTACCCACACTGTCAAGAACCACCCCACAGAAAAATCAGACGGCAGGTCTGAAGATGAATGCTGGGCTGTCAGAGTAAACACTGCCTTTAAACCCAGCAGCAGTGGAAACCAGCAGTGCACATCATGAGCTGTGTATCATCAGAACTGTCCCTGGGAAGGCTTGTGCACCACAACCAGTGAAGTGTACCACAGGGGAGACAGGCACTTCTGCCTGTAGACACAGTGAGGCAATGCCCAGCATGCTGGCGCTCTGCAGCAGATCTTCTGTGGGCCCAGACTAAAGGGGTGGGATGATCCTGAGGTGAGAGGCAATGAAGTTTGATTTCAAGGGTACTGACTGGAAACCTTAGCCACCAGAAAATGGAGGCCTCCAGGTCCCCAAGCACAAACAGAGCTTGCAGAGTACCTCACACAGGACAGCTGATAGCCTCATTACACCACGGTTCATTTGTCCATGTTCTTGTGATAGCCAGTGGCTGGCTGAGGTGTTGTGGCATAAGTCCGGTAGCCAAGAGAATGCCCCTCTGGTTTTGCTGTCTCTGCAGCCAGCCCACTACAACTGTGCAAGCATTGCTCTTCTCCCATGAGGAAGTAAAGCAGTAATCGACCAGTGTCAGCCTCAGCATTACTTCCCCCTGACCTAAGGAGACTAACTCACTGAATCTAGGTCTGCAGCATATCAGTTAGGAGCTACCATTCAGGGCATCAACATGGAAACCTGATAATGCCCCAGCTGCAGGGCCTGTATCAGCAGCACAAATTTCCTATCGCCCATAGCTCCTATCTGCAGGAGAGAGGTCAGAGGAAATACCTTGTTCTTAAGAAGGGAGCACTGCCACAGCAGTGAGAGGAGTCTGCAAAAAACAAAACCATGGTGTGCCAAGTTATCAAGCACTTGTTATCTTCTGATACTCCATTATTCTATTATCCTACGGCTCTAATGGCATGGTGCTGGGGTGGGGTTGTTTCCTCATGCCCAAGCTGGGAGTTACCAACTGGAATTACACCAACCGGAGTTACACGCTCTTCAGCCTCATCCACACCTGCAGACTCCTCCCCATAGCAGACTGCGGAGCCCTACAGCTCTCCTGCCTCTATGAACCCCTCCGCCTCTTCCTTGTGCAAAATTACTGCACTGCCATGGTTCTAGGTTATATGAAGGTTCCAGCTTACCTTAAGGTCTTTTATTTTAAGGTCTTTTAAAATCTCTCAGTTGGAAGCAGCTATAAAATGCTCCAGGAAAATCAGAATGTGATAGAGGGGAAGCACAGCACCATAAAGAGTTAACTGCTTCCTGGTGCAGCTGCCAGAACTGTTAATCCTGAACAGACAAACAAATGTGAAGTCCAAGGAGAAGTTCCTTGGCTGCTATTTATAGCAACTTTCCTCATTTGTGGTAGGAACAGGAATTGAAATACAGGACAGACCCAGACGGGGTAAGGGAAACACACGTTTAGTGCTGATTCACTGCTTTTGTGTCCTGCAGTAGCTGGGTGCTCTTTTGCAAACTTTAGTAAACTTTTCCACTCTTATGAAGATCTTCTTTCTATGTTGATGACATATTTTTGTTTATTAACCAACAGCAAAGTACAGAGTCACTTCCCTTTATGGTTTGTCTATGCACAGCCATTCCTTAAGAGTCACACAGTCTACCGTACATGCTACCAAGACTATTCAGAGTGCTGAAAGCCATCATCCTCCTGCAGGTACAGTCATGTTGCTAAAGACATGGGGCTTGCAAAGAGACCTGTTTTCTACCCAGCTCTGATTTATGATGCTAATGGGATGAACATAGATCTGTGCAAAGCATAGACAATGAATCTGGATGTAATGATGAAGGCAGCAAGCCTGGATATGGTCTTTACTCAGATACAAATATGTGCCAAAAGAGGGCTCTTGCAATGATGAACTGTATTCAGTTGCACAGCAATGAGTGTAGCCAGCAGGCTAGGGCAAGTGATCATTCTCCTCTGTGGAGTGCTTTTGAGTTGGACTACCATGTCCAGTTTTGTATTCCATGGAACAAGCAAACCGGGCTAAGTGTAAGCAGAAGACCACCAAAATGACAGGAGCTGGAGCTTATGGTGTACAAGAAAAGCTGGGAGAGCTGAGTCTGTTCAGCCTCGAGGTCAAGGAGAGTCCTTAGTGCTGTCTGCGGGTACCTAGTGGGTGCCGGTCGAGCAGGTGGGGCCAAGTTCTTCATAACAGCTGTGCAGCAATGGGATGTGTGCCAACAAACACGAGCTGTGACGAGGGAGATGCCAGTTAGGTAGTAGGAAAATATTTTCACCATTAGGTTCAAACATTGCAATAGGTTTCCCAGACAGGCTGTGAATTCAAAATGATTCAACACTAGATCTAGTAAAGTTCTAACTTGGCACGTGATTGCTCTGAGCTGCAATGAAAACATGCTCTCCTGAGATACTTTCCCTCTTGGGCTGTTCTGTAGTTCTGTATTTCAAAATTAAGAGTTGGAGCCACTATTGAAACACAGTCCTCATTTGCATAAATCCAAAGCAGGCATTCTCATCTGAGGAATGCTGTCTTGTTACGTATGTATGCTGTAAAATAATATGAATGTAGAACTTCATTAAAAGAAATCAAGATATTGATGGGATAAAAGCCAGTGCAAAATCTGAGTTGGATCTTGAATGTGAAATTTCCTTCTAAATAAGTCATAAAAGAACAGCCACTCCAAATCTAACTACTTCTCTACCTATCAGTTTTTTTGTTATAAAGAGGACTAAGGTCTCCCCTCGATCTCTTTTTCTCCAGGCTAAATAGCCTCAGATCCCTCAGCCATTCCTCATGCAACACATGGAGCCACATTAAGGCATCCTAGATATCATCCCAGTACCCAGGCTTAACATTTCATCCTGGCTGTCTCTGTTTGCAGAGTTACCTTTTCGTGAGATAAAACCTGTGATTTATCTGTAAAGATAAAATCTGTGATTAAAGGGTAACGTGGAGCAATCCAGTAGCTCCATTTCTTTTAATTGTACTTGTTGACTCACTAGGTTCCATAGAGCACTACAGCTAGCCAGCTTGAGTACATTCATAGAATCATAGAATCATCAGCAATCAGAAGGGACCTTGAAAGATCATCTAAGTCCAATCCCCTTGCCACAGCAGGACACCTAGACCAAGTCACCAAACAGAACATTATGGACTGGAAGAGACCCAGAAAGATTATCCAGTCCAATCCCCCTGCCACAGCAGGATCACCCAGACCAAGTCCAGGTGGGTTTAAAATGTTTCCAGAAAAGGAGACTCCACAAACCCCCCAGGCAGCTCCCTCCAGTGCCCCATCACCCTCCCTGGGTTATAGAATCAGTCAGGGTTGGAAGGGACCACAGGATCATCCAGTTCCAAACCCCTAGATCAGACTGGCCAGAGCCTCATCCAGCCCTGCCTTAAACACCTCCAGGGATGGGCCCCCAACCCTGGGCAACCCATTCCAGGCTCTTGCCACTCTCACAGTGAAGAACTTCCTCCTCACATCAAGTCTAAACCTCCCCATCTCCAGCTTTGCTCCATTCCCCTAGTCCTGTCACTACCTGAGATCCTAAGAAGCCCCTCCCAAGCTATTTTGTAGTTCCCTTCAGATCCTGGAGGCCACAACAAGGTCACCTCAGAGCCTCCGCTTCTCCAGACTGAACAGCGCCAACTCTCTCAATCTGGCCTCATAGAAGACGTGCTCCTATTCCGTTCACAACAGTAGCATCTTCATTATCTGAGTACGTTGTGTCTTCAAAACTGCGCAGAATCCTGTCAGGCTGTCAGCTCGAATGTAACTCCATAAGGTGTTTTATTTTTCTCTTAAGAAAAGCTAGCGCTTCTAAAGACCGTCAGGTTAAATGCAAAATTGAGCAGATGAGTGCTGGCATTACAGACCTAATATTCCAGCTGCTTTTCACTAAATTGCCCTCAATTTCCTGCATTTTCAGATTATTATTTCTTATGCTTGTGCCTTCCTGTTATTACGACACAAAAGGACAAAGGAGTATTCAGCTGAATGATATAAAAAGGAGTTAATGGAAGAGAAAGAACGTGCTGTTTGTTTCTGTGCTTCAGACAGCAGTCAGATTCCTAAAATGATTCTTAAGGCAAAATAAATTGCAGACTCTCAATATAAATATAAAAATACAGACTCGCATTTCTCCAAGATTTAAAGTCTGCCCTTCACTTTGCCTCAAATCCCCAGGCTTAATTAAAGGGTATTTAACAGGTTGCCCAGGGAGGTTGTGGCTGCTCCCTTCCTGGAAGTGTCCAAGGCCAGGTTGGATGGGGTCTTGAGCACCCTGGTCTAGTGGGGGGTGTCCCTGCTCATGGCAGGGGGGTGGAACTTGGTGATCTTTCAGATCCCTTCCAACCTGAACCATCCTAGGAATCTATGAATTTCTTCCTGTCTTGCATGAACGTAACTGGAGGCTCAGCCCTGCGTTTTGGCATCAGAAAATCAGAAATAACAATAGTGGGAGCAGAGTGCTTACACGTGGCTGGCAGAATCTGGGCTTTTCATGACTACATCTGACTGCTGGAAAAATAAATGTTTGGGAGGGTAAACACAAAAAAATTGTCTATTAATTTCTATTTATATATAAATATGGAAAAAATATAAATGTAAACATATTTAATAAATATATAAAAANCAGGGACCTACATTTTGGCCACAACAACCCCCTGCACAGCTACAGACTGGGAGATGAGTGGCTGGAGAGCAGCCTGGCAGAGAGGGACCTGGCAGTACTGCTTGACAACCGGCTGAACAGGAGCCAGCAGGGTGCTCAGGTGGCGCCAAAAGGCCAACGGCATCCTGGCTTGGATCAGCACTAGTGTGGCCAGCAGGACTAGGGACATGATTCTTGTCGTGTACTGGGCGCTAGGGAGGCCTCTCAAGTACGGAGAGCAGTTCTGGGCCCCTTGATTCAAGAAAGAGATTGAGAGGCTGGGGTGGGTGCAGAGGAGCAATGAGACTGGGGAAGGGACTGGAGGGAAAGGCCGATGAGGAGAGGCTAAGGGAGCTGAGGATGTTTAGCCTGGAGAAGAGAAGACTCAGAGGGGACCTTCTTCCACCTGAAGGAGGTTGTAGTCAGATGGGGTTGGGCTCCTTTCCCAGGCAACCAGTTCCAGGATGGGAGGGCAGGGCCTGAAGCTGCCAGGTGAGGGTTAAGTTGGGTGTTAGGAAGCCCTTCCTCATGGAAAGGGTGACCAGACACTGGAATGGACTGCCAAGAGCAGTGGTGGAGTCCCCATCCCTGGAGGTGTTTAAGGACAGACTGACTGGATGTGCCTCTTAGGTCTAGGTTGTGGTCTAGGTTACGGTGATGTCAGGTCCTAGGCTGGGCTGGATGAGCTCAGAGGTCTTTTCCAGCCTCAAGAATTCTGTGATTCTGTGGAGTGGTTATGTGCATGACTTTAAACGTATAGGCAGAATTCACACGCATACATGAAAGATGGGATTTTCACAGAATCATTAGGGATAGGAAGGGACCTCAAAAGATCATCTAGTCC
Source organism: Upupa epops (assembly GCA_013397515.1). Taxonomy (NCBI): domain Eukaryota; kingdom Metazoa; phylum Chordata; class Aves; order Bucerotiformes; family Upupidae; genus Upupa; species Upupa epops. Next base: position 80,041 of record VZRI01000185.1, read on the forward strand.
AATCCCCCGCCACAGCAGGATCACTCAGACTAAGTCACACAGGAACAGATCCAGGTGGGTCTGGAGCATCTCCAGAAAAGGAGACTGCACAACCCCCCTGGGCAGCCTGTTCCAGTGCTCCGGTACCCTCCCTGAGAAGAAGTTCCTGCTGTTATTGATATGGAACCTCCTCTGTTCCAGCTTTCACACATTGCCCCTTGTCCTATCACCAGATGACCTTGAGAAGAGCCTGGCTCCAATCCTCCTGACACCCAGCCCTCACCTATTTATAGACATGAGTGAGGTCATCCCTCAGCCTCCTCTTTTCCAAGCTCAAGAGACCCAGCTCCCTCAGTGAAATGAATATATGTAAATGTCAGCATGTTTTTCTTTTATTCTTAAAATCAGAGAGATCTTTAAATGAATATTTATGATTTGCGCAAATACCTTACACAGTGATTAATCCTATGTCTTCTCTTTAAGTTTATAAGGCGATATATCCTGTTGACTGTGAAAGATCTAGCATTAGAGATCTGCCCTTGTTATCAGGCTGCACAATAAGCTCTTTTGATGAAGTGTGAAAGAGAAGTGCAGCAGAGTAAGAACATATCAAGGTAGTATCATGCACCTTTACGCAGAATTCATGCTTGTGAAGTTTTGAGACTGTGTCATTAGGTTAGTATTAGTAGTTAACATTTGGAGTGAACTAATTTCTAAATAATGACTACATGAGATTTACAGCACACATTTATTTGCTTAGTGAGCAGAGGCCGGTTCTGCCATTAAGGCGTCTTGCTACTAACCAGCAAATCCCAGTGTAATTGATGATATTTCTTTCATCAACATATACATTAAGGTGTATGAAACACTAGGGCTTGAATGCAATTCCTGATCTCTCAGTTTTGAGCTCCGGCATGTGAAGGTCCTGGATTTGCATAATAATATAAATACTAAATACTATACATATCAAATCTACTCAGTCTAAAATTCATGAACTCGTGTTTTTCTTCTGAAGTCGAGCAAATGAGGTTGTTCTGGTCTGATGCCGTTCTTTGAGCTGGCTGGCAAGAGTTATTATGACAACCTGATGCCGACAGTCTGCATTGTCATGGTAGACATTGACTTCGCATCTCAGTCTGAGTCTTAGATGTTGTGCAGTACAAGAAACAGCAAACCAGCTTGCCCCAAATCATGTGGCACACATCAGGGGGGAGCTGCAGGGCCTCCTCCCCCAAGCCTTGTCCTCTCTCAGAGAAAGAGGATGACAGGTCAGTGTCATTCAAAGGGACCTGAGCTCTGCTGTGAATCTGCTTTTGAATCAGGGCTGAGCTGCACTCATGCAGGTGACAGGCTGAGCTCAGATTTAAAGACATACAGACACAGCCTTGATTTACCCTCCCAGATACTTGACAGGCATATCAGCAGGTTCCTGGCAATTAACCAAGGGAAACTGGTACTTGTCTCCTGTTCTAAAGTAATTTGCTCTCAACATGTATTTCTCCTCCTCCCCATTCCATCACTTCTTCTGCCACTCCCTTGTCATTGAGTGCTATTAAGCAATTAGTACCAGTAGTAAAGACATGGAAAAGAAAAAGCTGATCTTTGGACTATTCAAATCACACAGAAAACAACCTTCTCGAAACAGTCTTCTGTTTTACTGGATATATGCAGGTCAGTGTGCTGCTGTGTGACAGTTCTGCTTAGACGGCTCCACTCGTCTTGGATGTCACTATATAGCTACTGCCCCGAAGGTGTAAAGTAAACTAACCAGCAGAAAAGGAAATTACAAATGCCTTTTATTTGAGACCATTATAAAATCCCAGGAGAATAAGGAACATCCACAAATATTTTGTTTGATTTGAGAATTATATTTGAGAAGTCCTTAATGTAAATAAACCTGGTTTGGCTCCTTAGCCTTATTCTGCAAGCTGTTCATACACAAGCAAACTTCAAGAGAATGAAGTCTTTAAAACACTTGGACTTGATGATCTCAGAGGTCTTTTCCAGCCTCAGTAATTCTGTGATTCTGTGTTTACTGCCTGGCATTTTTCCCAATCCAAATCAGTTATCCTGTAAGTTTACGGGTCCAAATACACAAATAAGAGCAAACATGATTGGGAAGAACTTCTTTATTGAAAGAGTGGTTGGGCACTGGAACAGGCTGCCCAGGGAAGTGGTGGCATAACCAACCCTGGAAGTGTTTAAAAAAGAAGTGGCAAGAGCATTTGAGGTCTAGAAATTAGGGAGATGTTGAGATGAAGGTTGGACTTGGTGATCTTGAAGGTCCCTTCCAGCCATAATGATTGTACGACTCAGGATGCAGTGGGATGGTCAGGCTGGTGCAACTCCCCCTGCCCCCTTTCCTGGGCCATTTTGCAATGTCAGCACCAACCATTGTGGTTTTGGTTAATTACACAATACAAGGGGCTGGGACACCTGCCTGCTGTCTGATCTTGCCTAGGGAGGCAACAAGTCTAAACCACTTGCACCTGGTTGTCCTAGGTTAAAGTAGGGAGTGGTGGTTACAGTGACCAGTGGCTGGGAAGATCTTCTGTCTGCACTTGACTGGCAAAAGGAGAGGTGAGTAATCCACTTAATCTTTCACAAAATCCTGTGATCATTGGATGCCCACAGCAAAGGGAACAGATCAATGTCTATATAGATGTATTTGGAGAAGTGGTGGAGGTCCCATCCCTGGAGACATGCAAGGTCGGGCTTGATGGGGGCTCTGGGCAATCTGGTCTGGTGGGTGATGCTCTTGCTTGTTGCAGGAGCAGGGGGTTGGACTAGATGACCTTTGGGGGTCCTTGCTAACTCCTAAGCCTCTATATTTGTCCACATGAGTCCCAGTCCTTCAAGACCACAAATGGAGTCAGGAGGATGGAAGATTGCCCTTGTTGAAGATGACTGGGTTAAAGAACCACTAAGTAAATTGGACTTTCAGAAATCCATGTGGGGACTTGTGAGGCGCAGCTGAGGGAGCTGCAGCTGGGCTGCTGCTTACAGCTACCTGAAAGCAGGTTGTGGGGCTGTGGGTGGTCTCACAAGTAACAAGTTACAGGACAAGAGGAAATGGTCTTAAGGAGTGTCAGGGTTAGATGATTTTATTGAAAGGGCCCTCAGACCTTGGAACAGACTCCCCAGGGAAGGGGTTGAGCTACCATCCCTGGATGTGTTTCAAAGTTGTGGCTATCCGCTGCTTAGGGACAGCGTTCAGCAGTGGTCTTGGGACAGTTGGCTTCAGGGTTGGATTTGATGATCTTAAAGGCCTTTCCCAACTTGAATGATTCTGTGATCAGTATCTGAAGGTGCTTACAAGAAAGCTGTGGAGAGACTTCTTACAAGGCCCCACAGTTTCTAGTGTAAATCTTCCTTCAGCTTGAAGTCATTACCCCTAATCCTATTACTAATACATTCCTCACTGTGTGGGTGGTGAGACACTGGAGCAGGTTGTGGATACTACATCACTGGAAGTATTCAAAGCCAGGCTGGATGCAGTTCTGAGTGACTCAGTCTAGAGAGAGGAGCCTCTTCTTATGGCAGGAAGGGTGGCCCTACATGATTTTTGACGTCCCTTCCAACTCAAATCATTCTATAAATACATGATTCTCGTTATACACTGATAATATAAATGATGCTCCACTGCAATACAGCGTCACAGGCACCATGATTTTGTTCTTATATAGAACAAGACACCTTATGACCCTGTGTCTCACACACAACTTGAGTCTGGTGGACTGGTCTGATTATTTATCAACTGCACTCTGGCATGTGGAGCAGGCAGTTAAGACCCAAACATAGGGAAGTCTGAAATGCATCTGCAACTTGACAGATTATTTGCTCTATTGGTTGTATTAATAAACCAAAACTGAGAGCAGCCACTTGAAGAAAACAAATAATGAGGGATTTTAAAGTGTTCTCTTCAGGAACACTGAGTCCACAATCTACCACCAACCCAATTGTTTGCAATGTTGTTAGTCATGAGGTGGATGTTCAGATAAGCATCTTGGGCTTGAAAGGAGGAAAAAAAAATCCCCAAAGTAGATGAGATTCTCTGAATGTCCAATCCCTAATCCATCCTAACTCCTGTGTGGACCCAACACCTGTTGGGACAAATTCTCCTCTTGCATCTACTTCTACCCCCTTACTATCCTCTCTCAGGCTGTTGTGCTTAAACAAACCAAAGGGGAAAAGGAAAGTAAAATAAACATCTAAGCAAGGTGATTTCTATGGATTGGCCACAGAGCTCATGTTAAATTAGTGTCTGAAGGATGCTGCAGCTGCTACCTAGAAGATCATTAGGTTTGACAGTTATAAACACTTCTAGATGCAGGGTCTGGCAGGCTTAGATTGGTCTTGATGTGAGAGAAACATCACACATCAACGAAAGATTAGGATAATTGCTCTAGTCTGCATTTACAGGAGACTAAGAGAAAACTGTTTCCTATTTGGGTAAGTGGGTATATGGGGGGGGGGGGTGTTGGAGAGAAAAGAAGTTAAAGTTTAGCAGTAACTCCAATTTTTTTGTTTACCTTCTGCTGTAATAGAGCAAAAGGCCCCATGGTGAGATGAAACTCAGAAATACAGATCCTTTGCTCTGGAATCTTATCCTGCTATTAGTGTGCGTGCATGTTTGTTTCTGGGGGCTCTCTTTGTTTTCTTACTCCTCTGAAATGCAATAAAACCTCTTAGAATATCTAATGGATCAGCAGTGCTGGCAGAGTTCCAAAGCACAGGCACCTTTCAAAGTCTATTGAAATCAAAATAAAGACCCTCATGGACCTCAGGTGCAATACAAACATAGATCTACTCTTCCTTTATTTGGAGAGCATCGTATGTAATTAGCTGTCTCAGGTGGTGTTCAGTTCAAACAGTCTTAGTTTTCTTCCCACAGAGTAATGCATGTTATTTTGAAAAACTCTAGAATACAGAACAGTCCTGGGACTGAAAAGAACGATGTGGGAAATGTCTGTAATCATGGCCATATGTACTTTTCTAGCAAAAGTTTGGTTAGGTCAGGGGTTTTCACTTCTTGTATCACAGTAGTCGTTTTGAGGAAAGGGCTATTGATTCTGTGAGCTGTTATAGTGAAAAGGGCCATTTCCAAATTAAGGTGAAATCAATTCTTTCTTCTCCACACCTTTATCTATTCACTTCCCAAGTTAAAACTCTGGGGAAGGTTGGAGTCGTGTGTATTGGAGTCAAGCAACCCTACGGTCAGCTACCATGTGCAGCAGTAAAACAGGTTGGTTTAGTAGTCCTCTCGAAGATAGAGCATTATAAAAAGATTTAATACATCTTTTTCCCTTTTGAGTTACTCTACGTACCTGCTGTCTGAACCGGAGTGGCCTTTTTCGAGGCACATCATGAGAGAAATATCTGCAGTGACAGTCCCCATGGTTCAGCCTCGTAAAGGAAACTGAAAGCAATCACAGATGTCCTGCTCTAACGGTAAATCCAATTTCCCAGTGTCAGAGCATTCTGGAGATACCCTGATGACTGGAGAAGAGAATCTTCCCAGCTCAAGGGTTTTTGAAAGGACAACGTCTACTCATACCCTAACAGCAGTTACATGGGCATCACGTGTCTATCCCATCTGTGCTAAAACTTGCACAGCTCAGCCCCATATTGTGGACACTGGCTGAAACCAGTCACACTGGGCTAACAGTAAGTTTGGGGGGCCCTTTCAGGATGCCCTCAGTCTATCCTATTAGTTAGGAGTTGTTGACCAAGGCTGTGGTCATACAGAGCAAAGCGCTGGAGGATTTGCCTAAATGAAGACATGTTTGGGAGTGATGGGTTCACTTGCAACAGCAGATGGAATTACAGTTGAGGTTTCTGAGAAGAAAACAAAAAATTATATTAAAGTGAGGGGCTTAATGTTCAGCAGAACAGTATCTTCAGCTTGTCATTGGCATACAGCCCCTGGAACCATGGAGAATGTCACCTTCCATCAACTGTTTTTATACAGCCACACCGTGTGAGATAATGTTTTAGTGATTCCCATCTCGATGGTCACGGGTCCAGAGAAGAAAATGCTTATTTGCCTATTTGATCTGCTTACAAAGTGAGCTAAATTCAATCAAAAAATATTGATTTCTGAGGATGAAATATTGGCAGCCTGCCTACATCTTGCTGCTCACCTTCAGCTGCTCATTCCAGCCTTGCCTTCACCTTGTGCAGAAACAAATGTAAACCCACATGAGAGAATTCTGAATATACTGGTCTTGAGAAACAGAGTCCAACTACAAAGCAAAGACACCACAGTTTCTGAACAAAATCACTATCTTAGCAATCAGAAAGATTACTCAATGGGGAAGGAAAATGAGGAGGGGTGTGTGTGTGCGCGTGTGTATTTGTCTCGGGGGAAGTTTGATGAGGAAAATGGGAAGTGGGATAAAAGCAAAGGAAATCATCTGCAGTGACTGATGTGAAAGAAAGGCAGGAACTCAAAGCCTCACCCAGCGGTTGTATAAGCCCACCTCTTAGGAGTGAGTGACCAGATGTGAGAAGCATTGCAGCAGGCAAGCTGGCCAGCAGATACATAAAAGCAGGTGCCAGGTTGGTAACAGTTCCCGAGTGTCAGCAGCTGCTAAGAAAGAGTGGCTGGGGTTTATGTATTACTGCCAAGCAATTTTGGTAATGTGCTGGTGGTGCTGCTGCAGGTATTAATAACTAACACACCCCAAAGAATTCTGTAAATGGTTCTAGGCGACTTATTGTGCAAGCTGAACTATCGAGGATTCTAAAACATGTATGTGCAGAAAGAACTCTCACAAGAGGATAGGAAACACTTTGAGAACGTGGGTACAGAGTGAAGCCTGCAGCCCTAGGGCTGTGAACAGACATCTTGAGTGTCTGATTGATTATCACTAAAGCAGTACAACTGTGAGAGGAGGAGGGTTTGGGGGCTAACAAAATGAATACCCTCTAACAAAGAGAGATGCACAGCTACATTGTGTTAATGAAGTTATAACCTGAGTGCCTTACATCTCAAAGGCTGTGGAAGGAGGAAAGGAGCCTTATGGTGAATCCTATAAACACATACTGCTGCATTACACACATCCCATCACTGATTATTCTGAACACAGGTAAAATTTAAAGTATGTAAAGACAACATTTGTACAACAGTCAAAGCTTTGACATCAATTGTGCAGGTATGATGAGTCTGGTCACCTGTGGCATTGTACAGATGTAAGTACACATTTGTTATCTTTACTACTGCTGAAGGGCAGCAGTATCTCTAATGCTTGTGTTTGCTCTAGTAACCAAAGGTTAGTCTGTAAGTTGGATGCAGCAGGATGACCCAGTAACAAAGTGAAAGAAGAGGTCTTGAAGGTAAAGTTGAGGAGTGAATTATTTGAAGTACTAGTTTTGCTCATAAGAAAGTGATCCTGGGGTGTAATGCTCCATAAAGTGCTGCAAGCCAGGCTGGCCAAGATAGAAGCCTGGGCTTGATGGAGCCATAAATTAAGTCAGTCACTTTGCTGCATCTGGAATGGTGCCCTGCCTGTGGGCTTCTCTATTTGGATGAGCAAACACTGACTTAGATGGGCTGTGAATTTAGTTACAGGTCCAGGGTGGACTGTAAATCTGTACTCAAAGTGTTTGGTGTGAAACACAATAACTTAGTGGGTAGAACATTGGGGAAAAAATGTTAGAAAGTTGGGAGAAGTTATTCCAAAGTCCGTGTACTCATGGAGGGTCATATTTCTTAGATTTCTGTTCTGTCAATAAAATCACAGCAGACCCAGTTACTACAAAGTAATGTATAGCCTACCCAAGCTGTTTTTCTTCAGGACCCCCAGAGGCATAAACACTGCATTCTTCCCAAAGCAGAACAGAACTTGGTATTTTAATTTGAGGCAGCATCAACATTTTCAGAGCAAATTGCAGAGGGGAAAAAGAACATTTCAGCTCCATAGGATAACCCCTACTGCATGCTCTGAACGAAGAGATTGATGTTCTTTGCATACAGTTCCCATTTTTTGATTCATATATTGGGTGTGTAGCACTAACATAACCCTGCTTCTGCTGCCTCTGCTATTTGAATGAGGGAAAGTGGTTCAGGAATTCATAGAAGAGTAAGGGAAGGGAAATTTGGAGATCATCTAGTCCAGCCCCCCTATTAGAGTGGGGCCTTGAAAACTCAAGTAAGTTACAGCCAGACTTGTTTTTTAGGGTAGTGATATTACGTTTCTTCCTGCAAAAAAACCAAAACCAAAACAAAACATTTTGCTATCATTTGGTTCAATAGAATTCAAATTTAAACAGATACTCGTTGTGTTTGTTAAAGGCTTCTTACTGTCCACGGTACTGCTAACATGCCTATCATGTCTGGTCTGACCCAAGGAGAGCACATTCAGTTCCTCACTGCCTTTATTACTGAACAGTTGCTTCTGTCCACTCCAGAAAAAGGAGAGGTTGGGGGATGCAAACCCTATTCACTGACACCACTCACTCCCAGGAACCACCTCAGTACAGAGACATGTGCTGGCTTCATTTCTGCAAGACCAGCCAATTTCCTATGTGCTACAGCACAGCTTCCCCTGCCATGTACACAGGCTTTCAGATTTATCACCCAGCTCACACTGTGGCAGCACAGGGGCTGAGAGATGACCAGCCATGCACCAGCGCAGCTGTGACAGACAGCTGTCTAATGGATTAGTGACACACCATGGGTTTCAGCTTGTATTTTCAGTAGCAGTCTAATATCTTGTGTTTTTTCTACCTGTGTGCCTAATTTCAGACCTGTGCTTGTGCAAAGGCTGCCTTCTCAACTAACTCGCATTGGACTAGTGCTGTTGATTTACACCATTAGCAACGAGCCAAATAGAGATCAGACTGGTTGAATTATTCTGTCTGGCATCCAAAGGTGTGAACATGCACATAATATGCATGTAGTTGCCCAGCACTCTACACAGCATCATTGCTTCCCAAGCTACCTGTTTCTGAGAAGTGCCTCTCTCAGAAAGCAGGAGCTCAGCTAATGTGAGGAGGTGGAAATGACTTGGTTTTCCTGTCCATTGAGCCCACTGGCAGAAATGGTGAAGGCTGGGCTTCTGCAAACACGTTGTCTTGCTATGGCTACTCCCGCGCTAACGCTTATGGATTTTCTGAGAAGTGTGTTTTACTCCTCAAGAAATATTCCCTGGGTGCCCGCTCCGCAGATTTCACTGTGCGTGGTGACAGGCATCCAGCGTGTGTTTGAGAAGTTGAGGGCATTTCTGGTTTGTCTCTGTCTCCTGCAAACAAGTGCTGCTTGGAAAGACAAATACCTTAGCAGGGAATCCACTGGGCATGTAAAGAATTTGTTCAAATTCTCTTCTGTTCAATCCCTAAGCAAAACACTGGCCAGTTTCATACAGACAGTACTTGGTGTCTTGCAGGCTATGAATTGTGTATGGGACTGATGTGAAAGACTCCTGAGTTCAGTTCTTGGCTTGGCATTTGCAGGGCGACCATGGAACTCCTCTGTTTGAAGCAGGGATCTTGGTACACATCTACTGTGCACTCTGAAATGTAAAGCCGTTTCGGAAGGATCAGTTATTCCTTTTAAGATAGTGGTTCGTAGCTCCTTCTGTTTTCTCAGTGCCTTCTTAGACAGTGCTATGTGTCTTTAAATAGACCCAGTATTATCATAGAATCATAAAATCATAGGGTTGGAAGCGACCTTCAAAGTTCACCTAGTCCAGTCCCCCTGCAACAAGCAGGGACATCGCTTACCAGACCAGATTGGCCAGAGTCCCATCAAGTCTGACCTTTAATGGCTCCAGGGATGAGGCCTCCACCACCTCTCTAGACAATCTGTTACAGTGATCCACTACCCTCAGATTAAAGAACTAACCTAAATCTAACTTTTTCTAGCTGAAAATCATTACCCCTCATCCTATCATTATGTACTCTATTGAATAGTTCCTCTCCATCCTTCTTGATCTGAATAGATACAGAATAAATACCTAACTAAATAATAAAGCCAAAAGAAAGGAATGAAAAGGAGCCTGAAACTGCTTCTAAGGACTTCTTCTATTGCTTTACAGAGTTCAGTCTTAAGTAAACCAAAGGATAATCCTGTCCTTCCTTTTTTTTGCAATTTTTTCAGTGCCCGGGACAGGATGCATTTATTTAACATCAATCAGTTACCTAAATGTCACTTTTCGCTAATGCCAGGCCAAGGTAAGGATAAATCCATGCATGAAATGCAGACAACGAAGTGTGCAAACACTTCTGAAAACACAGGAACAAACAGCTTTGTGCACTGGGGCTCATCTTACCCAACTTTAGTGTCACCCAAGGGAATCTCTGAGCTTGCTCACTAAGCTCCCTCTCTGATAGCTGTTCTGCAAGGTGTGTACAGAGGAGATCCAGCATGGGCACTCTTAGCTGACTTTTTTCATGGAAAGACACAGTCATTTCAGAATGCAGCTCACTTAATTGAGAAGTCAACACAACAGCAGACTAAGATAAATTGTGCCCTAGCAATACTTCTATCTTTGGTGACTGGAATGGGAGCTTGGGGAACAGCCTATATAGGGACATCTCTGCCACAGAAAACTGTGTTTGCTCAGGTAATTGCGGTGAAGCCTTCCCACTGGGCTAAGAAACATCTCAACACAGCGAAGCCTCTTTATACTTTACCCTTTGCAGTTCATTTTTTTCTGAGGACATACAGGCAAACCTCATACAGGCAGTTACTTACAAATGGATAAGTGCTGTAGGAAGACACAGAACCACTCAGTGAGGGTTCTGCGAGTCATCAGCCACAGCTTTGACAACTATTGTCAACTTCTTGTGTTGTACACTTGGAAGGATGCCTCATGCTACAAGAATACTCCTAGTTACAAATCTTGCAAACACACTGATCTGCAAACTGGTCTTGGTGCAAGATCCTGGCCCAAAGTGACACTTCATGGTGGAGGGTCACTAACTTGTTAGACGTGTGTGTGTAGATCCAGCTGGCTGGTAATTTATAGAATCATCAGGGATTGGAAAGGACCTGGAAAGATCATCCAGTCCAATCTCCCTGCCACAGCAGGACACCTCGACCAGGTCCAGGCAGTTTTAAAACATCTCCAGAAAAGGAGACTCCACAAAGCCCCCAGGGGGCCCCCTGGGGGGGGGGCCATCTCCCTCCCTGGGAAGAAGTTACAGAATCAGAGGATCAGTCAGGGTTGGAAGGGATCACAGTATCATCCAGTTCCCCCCCCCCTGCCATGGGAAAGGACACCCTATATCAGGCTGGCTAGAGCCTCATCCAGCCCAGCCTTAAACACCTCCAGGGATGGGGTCCTAACCACCTCCCTGGGAAACCATTCCAGGCTCTCCCCACTCTAATGGGGAAGAACTTCCTCCTCACATCAAGTCTAAATCTCCCCATCTCCAACTTTGCTCCATTCCCCCTAGTCCTGTCGCTACATGAGATCCTAAAAAGCCCCTCCTCAGCTTTTCTGTAGCCAACTTCAGATCCTGGAGGCCACAATAAGGTCACCTGGGAGCCTCCTCTTCTCCAGCCTAACAGCCCCAGCTCTCTCAGTCTGGTCTCCCTCATAGGGTCATATTACCAATAAGTCTTTTTTTTTTCAAGTGGCTAATTGTGACAGACTGAGCTACTAACACTTCTCATCCCATCATCTTTTGATAAATTCCTGCCTGTAAAGTGGTCCAAAAGACTCTGACTTCATCCACAGCACCTGCTGACCTTGTTTATTGCTGCTGACAATGCAAGAGCTCCTCCCGTTTACCGAGGAGCAGTAACTGGTGTACGTTTAACATAGGCTTTAACTGCGTGTTACTGAAGCAGTACATTGAGGACTCAGAGGAAGCAGAAATTATTAGCTGAGGTGCTTGTGGAGGTGGAATAAAGAGAGGGTGCAGTGCAGAAGTCTGTAGGACACGCAACTTTACTGGCTCTGTTGCTCTTTTGCATGTTTATTTTAAGCTGCAGCATAGCATGGTGGAAGAGTGGGAAACTAATGATATATTCCATTCACAAACAGAACCCCATCCCATCAAAAGTTAACCAACATCTTAAAGAGACTAAAGAAAACTCAAAGGCAATGCTTTTACAAAACAGGAGCAGCTGCCATGGAAGATGTTTATATGGCCTTCTATTCCAGATCTGATGACTTGGATGAGGGGATTGAATCTCCGTGTAGTAAACTGATGGATGACACCGAGCTGAGGGGGTAGAGTTGATCTGTTATTGGGGAGGAAAAAGCTGCAGAAAGGTTTGGACAGGCTGGGTCAATGGGCAGAGGCCAACAGGATGAGGTTTAACAGGGTCAAGTGCAGGGTCCTACACTTCGGCCACAATAACCCCCTGCAGCTATAGGCTGGGGGACGAGTGGGTGGAGAGCAGCCTGGCAGAGAGGGACCTGGTAGTACTGGGTGACAGTTGGCTGAAGAGGAGGCAGCAGTGTGCCCACGTGGAACGAAAGGCCAATGGTATCCTGGCTTGGATCAGCAATGGCCAGTAGGACTAGAGATATAATTCTCCCCCTGTACTGAGCGCTGGTGAGGCCTCCCCTTGAGTCCTGGGTGCAGCTCTGGGTCCCTCACTTCAAGAAAGAGATTGAGGGGCTGGGGCAGGTCTGGAGGAGCAAGGAGGCTGGGGAAGGGACTGCAGGGAAAATCTGATGAGAAGAGGCTGAGGGACCTGGGGGTGTTTAGCCTCGAGGAAAGGAGACTCAGTAGGCACCTTCTCCCTCTCTGTAATTACCTGAAAGGTGATTGTACAAAGGTGGGGGTCAGGGTCTTCTCCCAAGCAACTAGAGAAAGGACGAGAGGGTAGAGCCTGAAGCTGCACCAGGGGAGTGTTAGGTTGGATGTTAGGAAGCCCTTCTGAAATGGACTGCCCAGGGCAGTGCTGAGGTTACCTGAAGGTGTTTAAGGACAGACTGGATATGGCTCTTACTGCCATGGTCTACCTGATTATGGAATCCTTAGTGATCGGAAGGGACCTTGAAAGATCATCTAGTCCAATACCCCGCCACAGCAGGATCACCTAGACTAAGTCACACAGGAACACCTCCAGGTGGGTCTGGAACGTCTCCAGAAAAGACGACTCCACAACCCCCCTGGGCAGCCTGTTCCAGTGCTCCAGTACCCTCACTGGGAAGAAGGCCCTGCTGATATTGATAGGGAACCTCCTCTGTTCCAGCTGGCTCCCATTGCCCTTTGTCCTATCACCAGATCACCTGAGAAGAGCCTGGCTCCATCCTCCTGACACTCATCCATCATATATTTATAGACATGAGTGAGGTCACTCCTCAGCGACCTCTTCTCCATGTTCAAGAGACCCAGCTCCCTCAGCCTTTCCTAATCAGGATGCTGTTCTACTTCTTTTATCAGCTTTGTTGCTCTACATTGGACTCTGTCCAGCAGCTCTGTGTCCTTCTGGAACTGAGGGGCCCAGAAGTGGACACAGTACTCCAGATGTGGTCTCGCTAGTGCAGAGTAGAGGGGGAGAAGAAACTGTCTTGATCTGCTAACCACCCCCCTTCTGATCCTCCCCAGGATGCTGTTGGCCCTCCTGGCCACAAGAGCACATTGCTATCAATGTGCTCTTGTGGTCAAGAGGGCCAACAGCTGATGTGGTGATGTCAGGTCCTAGGCTGGGCTGGATGAGTTCAGAGGTCTTTTCTAGCCTCAGTGATTCTGTGATTCTATCTGTTGAGCCAGCCATGCTGCCTCTGCGCAGCTAGGTATGTAAATATGCGTTAGCAGAGGAGCAGATCAACATCTGTTTATGGGAGGAGTAAACAGAAGAGACATGAAAGAAGCAGAGAAACTATCATTTCCATGCAGTACAGGATGGATCTATAGAGTAAAACCCAGAAATTATTGCCGTGGAAATCCCACTAGTTGTTTTTATTCAGGAACTGAAATAAATAAAGTGTGAGAACCTGTGGAAGATACCACACTGATGGAAAAAATAGACCACTTTCTATCTTTCCCACACTGCTGTTCCTGGTTGGAGAATCTTCTCAGAGCTGTTGAAAACTTTTGATGTTTGCACTTCTGTTCTTCACAGTCACCCAAAAATAGTTCCTTGCTGTGGAAACCATCTGTCTTGCTAGGAGGATGGACCTGATTCTGTCGGGCTAGAGTTTCTCTCCATGGGTGCAATACGTTCCAAGCAATCCAAGTAAAACACTGAATAGGTTTTATTGCTACTTATTGACGAGGCAGGTTAAAACCGTTAATGTCAAATGAAAATGGATGATTCCAGGGAAGGAGGAATAATTCTTAAACTACTCAAAATGGCTTTTCATTTAAGGTGTGTTTCTTCAAGGAGCTGCATGACTTGCCTCAAGCAGCCAAGCCAGTTACCTTCAGAATGGTCAGACAAAGCACATTCTCTTGGCTGCCTCCACCGTGTTACAGTCCACTGACTGATTTAAGAGTGTAGATTCTTCTGCAGTGAAAATACATTAACGTTTTAGGTCTACAACACAGGCACGACTAAAACGGGTGAGCATATGTTTCTTTGAAGACTGTTTACTAACAGGAATTGCTTTTACTTGCAATAAATTTGTCAGGAACTCCCCTGGCACTTACCTCACACAACTATATGGTGAGTGAAAAAAACGTTTCAGAGGTAAGAATTTAGAAACCAGTGAGAAATTCACCGAGTAAATTAGTCAGTGGTCCAACCAACATTGACTATTAGGCTAAATGCTAGTAGCAAGAAAATCTTGCTTCAATTTATCACACTCTGAAGACAGGTAAGATAGATCATCACTAAAACAGAGGAGGCCCAGCCAAAAGCAACCTCATATTCATGAACAACGTACTTCTGGAACCACATTTTCTACGGTTCATGCCTATCTTCAATACTGCATATAGGGAAGTTTCCCTGACGAAGTCACAGGGTTGAGTATGGAGCGCATGGATTCATAGAATGGTTTGGGCTTGAAGGGACCTGAAAGATCATCCAGTTCCAACCCCCTTGCCATGAGCAGGGACACCCCCCACTAGACCAGGTTGCCATCCTATCTGGTGTTGAACACTTCCAGGGAGCTGGTGGGCAGCCACAACCTCCCTGGGCAACCTGGTCCAGTGTCTCAGCACCCTCATTTTGATGAAGGAGACATTCTGATTCTCCTTCTGATTTTTAATTTCCCTTACTTAGGAAAACTTCATTGGCCTAGGACAGCTTGTTGTTTGTTAAACACAAGATTGTCTTGCGCTGGAGACTGCGGCATGTATTGGAAAGCCCCAGGCAATGACACAATCTGACCTTTGGCAGCCTGGAAAACATGGCTCTTTGAGCACAGTCAGCAGGAGACAGATGAGATTGGTTGGAGAAGAGTGGGACCTTCAAGCATGTTTGTAGGACTCATTTCTAGCTCTGCCTCTCTGTCCTCCTATGTATTCAACTATTATCTCACCATCTAATAGGTGGAGGAAGCCTAGTCCTTCAGAACAAGTGTTGTCAATCAATACCTGTATGAAGCTGTACAGGGAACAGCTGATTTCAAAAGCTCCTTAGATAAGCACAGGTTTTAAAAATATCCAGTAGCCAAAAGCAAAATTACAAATGAGAAGTAACAACTGTTCAGTGAAAAATCCCAGCCTAGTATAGACCCCAACTGAAAGGAAAATATGTCTTCACCTAATCCTTTCTGAAAGAGGTGTTTCATTTAGTTGAAAATTGTTGAAGTGCAACAAGGCGCTCTTGCTTAGGAGATAAGATTATTTCCATCTATAGGTGAAAGTACAAAGAGAAGCTGCATATTATGTGATACAAGAGGGCCAGCTAACTTTGGACAACCTATTATTTACTTAGAAAGCCCCCCACAACTAACTGTTTGAAGTAATGTAATGAAAGAAACATAGTGCTTGATTCTGTAAGTCCACATAAGATGCCAGACCCCTGCCTCCCCCTCTTCTGCAGAGGTGGGAGGTGCAAGGTCCCAGAGCCATGGAAAAGGGGCAGAGGAGAAATCTGCATTCACATGGTGTCTTGTTCTACATGCTGCAACAGTTCCAGACAAGCTGTAGTCACCTTAGATTAGAAAGTTGCTAATTTTACTCTGTGTTTAGGAATCTGTGGGAGCAGTTTTGCTGAAGAAGCAAGGTCAGCTTACTGCTATCAGCACAGGAGACCTTGACCATTCTGCATGAACCGGCCACATCACAACCCATATAGGAAAGATAACGCATTTCAGATCAATCCCTCGCATTCAGAAGGTACTCTGGTTTTTTTTGCCTTGTGCACAATGTGCAAAAGTCAAACAACTGTGGTCTGTAGAAGGGTAGACTGCAGAGGCATCTAGATGAATGAAGAACACACAAGTGATCACAAATTAAGGAGAGCTGTGCTGAGTTGTGAGAGCTGTGTGGAGATGAAAGCAATGTCCATGCAAATCCCTAGTATCTCACACCACATCTGTGCTCCTACCTGTTGC
Source organism: Upupa epops (assembly GCA_013397515.1). Classification (NCBI taxonomy): domain Eukaryota; kingdom Metazoa; phylum Chordata; class Aves; order Bucerotiformes; family Upupidae; genus Upupa; species Upupa epops. The sequence continues at coordinate 96,432 of VZRI01000185.1, forward strand.
CATCTGTTCTCAGCCGCAAACCGTACTGGCTGGTGTACCCACTGAACTGTTGTTTTTAAGTTGAAGTTTTCCTGTGCTTCTAGCGAAAGCACCATCAGCAAAATTTTCTAGACTAGTCAAAACGGTTGACCTAATGCGCTGCTGTGGGACTCTTTATCTTCATTTCATTCTCTCTTTCTTCATTTCACTACATATGTGGCCCTTGTTCAGGTATAAACGAGTCTGTCTTATTACAGACAAGTGGTACTACCAAAGCCTGTCAGGCCATCTAGGGGATGTATCGCACAGTTTTACCCACATCAAGAAATGCTGTGTTCCAGAATAACCTAGAAACCTAACTACATACAACAGACATAGATTACAATTCTAAAACCATCCCCTTTTTCTCAGAAAATAATAAATGCATTTGTGTTTACACGGAAGGTTTAATTCCTACTTTGCTAATAACAAACAGGAAATCAACATTTTCCTACTGGTTTCAGTCCCTTCCCCTTTTTCTCACCTTCCTGGGTTAAATTCTCCTGCAATACTGCAGTTCACTGTTCATCAGATATATTTGCTCTGTCCTCTTGTTGAATGAGATGATTACAGAGCTTTGACTTTTTCAACATACAAAGTGCTTTCCATGTCTGACGTTGACTAATGACTTCCTTCCCTGATTTTATTCAGAAGAATAAAACCTGGCTGTTTTATTCGTGGAGTGGGTTTCCTCGTTAGTGACAGAAGAGCTCTCCCTCTCCGTTGTCTTTGGTAGACAAAGAAGACGAACTGAAAAGTAGCCAGGAAGAATCCCGTATGAGAAAGCATTTGTTACCACAGGAAATAAAGGGGCTGGCAGAAGGGAGTCTGACTCAGTTTGAGATAAAGGCCAGTTTATATTCTGAAGTGTGACTTGACCTGACTGTTTGAAAGCTGTCATTTTCTGTAAGGCAGAAACGTCAAGAAAAGAGCGTCATTTCCAGCTTCAAAACTGGATTTCTGTGCATGACTACTGGTTGTTCAGGGAGCCAGAATCAGAGCGAAAGAACTCCTCACTCAAAAAATGGTACCTACAGAACAATAAAACTCTGGTGTGGCTTTTTAGTGCTTCACTCAGGGAGCATTCAGAAGCAAAGGTCTCCTGCATTGCATCAAATCCATGACTAAGAAGCTGTAGACATACTCTGCGTACCCATATGGTCCTTCATAGTTTTGCATTTCTGATTACCCCATCTGACTAACTAATCTGACTAACTAATTAAAATCTGAATGCAATTAGCGTGTAAGGATGCAGCTGCTAGAGGCAGCAGATAGATCTTCAACAAATAAGCCAAGCGACCTGAACTTTCTCAGTGGGAGATTTCATCCACGGTGCTTATCAGTTTGCTACAGCATCTGCAATAATCCTCAGCAGCTGCACGCAGTATGAAAACTGGAAATAAACTGGATCAGCTGGGAGCCTACTGCCAAGAAAACACTGGCGTGCTTGCACTGCAGTAGCATCAAGGTGCATATTTGCTTCGTTTCTTCAAGACTATATATTAGATTCAGACAGTTTTGGCCCTAGAACTGAATTAGCCTGGACCTCTGACTCTGTTTTCCTGTGACCCATTTGATCTCCTTGACCTCTAAGGATGTTCTAGTGGCCAAGAAAGCAAATAGTCTCTTGGGCTGCATTAAGAAGAGCGTGGCAAGTAGGTCAAGGGAGGTTCTACTTGCCTTCTACTTCACCCCAGTAAGGCCACGTCTGGAATACCACATCCAGTTGTACTGCTCCCCAGTTTAAGAAGGAAAAGGAGCTACTGAAGAGAGTCCTGTGTAGAGCCACCAAGATGATCAGGCAGCTGGATCATCTGTCCTGTGAGAAGAGGTTGAGAGAGCTGGGTCTGTTTAGTGTGGAGAGGAAGACAGTGAGGGGAGACCTCATAAATGCTTAAAAGGGCCAGTGCCAGGAGGATGAGACCAGAAGGTAACCAGACACCTGCCTGCACATGTTACTGTGTAATCTTCTCCAGGTGATCCTGCTCTAGCAGAGGGGCGTTAGACAGGATGATCGTTAGAGGCTCCTTCCAACCTCTACTGTTGTGATATTCCCAGCATCTGCTGTGCCTCACTTTTTCTTCTATCTGCATCAGCTGTCAAGTTCCCCAGTCTTCCTTCCACCTGCTTATTACCAGGCTGTTTCAGTTTCTGGCCAGCTCTGATAGGACATCTCAAAATGGTGTGGACAAAACCATTTAACAAGAGGGCATCTGCAGGAGTATATTTCAAGCTCAGGAGTCAAACCCTTACATGAACTGAAACTGAAACTCACCGAGATGCACACTCGTGGTATGCCATCTAGTCATTTACTTGCTCTGAGAGTGCTTATTTTGACTTCTGAAGTGGGGAGATGTTACATCAGGATACTGTACTTCAGCAACCTGAGACTAACCTTCCATGCTCAGGAAAAACACACGGTGAGGAAATTGCCTTGAAGCACCTCCACTTCCCTGCACAGCTGTCTGCATGAAGGCAATAGCTGTGCCCTTTACTGTATGAAGTAATGAAGGGGAAAAGAAATTAGTGATGTCTTAATAGCTGCCATCGATGTGGGCTGCTACAAACCATTCTAGCTGCTTGGTGGATTGCTGAAAGGGTCGTTATGTGTCAGGAAACCACAGAGTATTAGCTTTAGGAAAAAGGATTCAGCCACTATAACTAAGAGAAAACATCTCATGACATCTTCCTTGCTCTACGTTTGCTGCACAGAGAATTATATTACAGGGTGCTCTGGTGGCTCTGGGAACTGAAAGTCAAACTAGCACTTCTCTTTTTCTCACTAATTTTTAATTATATCAGAAATTATTTGAATATTTGACTTCTGCCACCTGAAGTGTGTAGCTGCTTTCCTGATTTGGGCTTGTTCACTCAGACTGGTGGGTTTAGCTGTTTATCTTTACAAGAGGGGTGATGAGTTTATCCCCAGAATGGAATGGTGTGGCTTAGGGGACTTGAACTTCGATATGGGCTAGTGGTAGGCCTGCTGGACAGTACGCTGAAGGAGAAGGATCTTGGAGTCCTGGCAGACAAAAAGTTGACCATGAGCCAGCAATGTGCCCTGGTTGCCAAGAAGGCCAAGAGTATTCTAGGGTGCGTTAAGAGTATAGCCAGTGGGCATAGAGAAGTTATCCTCTTGCTGTGCCGTGATGAGGCCATATCTGGAATACTGTATCCAGTTAGGGGATCCCAGTTCAAGAGAGACAAGGAAGTTCTGGAGAAAGTCTGGTGGAGAGCAATGGAAAGTATTGGGGGCCAGGAGCACCTCTTTTATGGGGAAAGGTTGGGAGAGCTGGGTCTATTTAGCCTAGAGAAGAGGAGCCTGAGAGGACACCTTATCCATGTCTATGAATATCTGAAGGGTGGGTGTAAGGACAATGGAACCAAACTGTTCTCAGTAGTGCTCAGTGATAGAACAAGGGTCAACAGGCACAAGCTGGAACACAGGAAGTTTCATTTAGATACGAAGAGAAACTTCTTTACTGTGCAGGTGATAAAGCACTGGAACAGGCTGTCCAGAAAGTGTTTTCTGAAGACATTCAAAACCCACCTGGATGCAGCACTGTGCAATGTGTTCTAGGTAATCCTGCTTTAGCAGAGGAGTTGGACTAGCTGATCTCTAGAGGTCCCTTCCAGCTCAAACAATTCTGGGCAATTTTGTGATTGTGAAGAAGTTGTGCTCTTCACTGACAACTCGCATCTCAGCCTGAGCTTTCCTAGTCCTAGGGTTTGGACAGAGGAGAGGAATGAATGGTATAGATGTAGAAAAGTACAAGGTAGTTAAATATGAAAGACAGTAACTCGAAAAAGTAAAGAAGTTATGAAATCTTAAACCAAGGAGGATTTTTTAATTAATCTAAAAAGTAGTTAAGTTGCCAACGTGGTGGTGCTTTAGATGCTTAGCTGTGCACATCTACAAACACCTGAGTAAATGTGGTAGATTGAGAGGGATTCTTATTTCCCTCTACTCTGCCCTGGTGAGACCACATCTGGAATACTGCGTCCAGCTCTGGGCCCCTCAGTTCCAGAAGGACACAGAACTGTTGCAGAAAATCCAGCACAGGGCTACAAAGATGATGAAGGGAGGGGAGTGGATCATCTCCCTGATGAGGAAAGGCTGAGGGAACTGGGTCTCTTGAGCTGGGAAAAAAGGAGCCTGAGGTGTGACTTCATTCCTGTTGATCAATATGGAAAGGACAGGTATCAGGAGAAAGGAGCCAGGCTCTGCTCAGTGGCACCCAATGATAGGACAAAGGGCAATGGGTGTCAGCTGGAACAGAGGAGGCTCCACATCGATTATAAGAAACTTCTTCACAGAGAGGGGGACAGAGCCCTGGAAGGGGCTGCCCAGGGAGGTTGTGGAGTCTCCTTCTCTGCAGACGATTAAAACCCACCTGGAATGTTCCTGTGCAACTGGATCTAAGGGATCCTGCTCTGTCGCGGGGGTTGGACTGAATGATCTTTTCAGGTCCCTTCTAATCCCTAACAGTCTGTGATTCTGTGATCCTTTCTATTGCCTGTTTCTGTGGCACAACTATACAGACCAGCAAAGTATCTGCTCCAGTGACTGAATATCTTCAGATAGTGAAGGAACATAACAAACCTCCTAGCAACAACAGAATTTCTCCCCTAAAGGAATGGTAAAGGATGAAGTTCCTTTGTTTTTCTCCTTTAAAATTAGATATGCAAAGACTTATGTTGAACATAGATGGATTAGAAACTGAAACCAAGCTTCTTCACCTGAAAAGAGAAGCAGCATTTTTAGGGTACTGTGGGTGGCAACTATGCTATTATGGAAAACCAGAATAACAAACTGGTTAATCACAGCCAGTATAAGGACACAAGAATAAAGACAGACATAGCTGGAAGAAATGCATTTAACTTTTTAATTAGACTGAAAATACATACAGCACTAGATACAGGAGGTCAGGTGGTTCATGTAAACTTAGTAAGCCACATGATGCTTAAAAATAAATGTTAAACCATATTTTAACTTCTTTTCCTGTCAGTAAGAAATATAATGAATAAAAGCTTCATGCAGATCCTACAGTTGAGTATTGACTACAACAGTGCTATAGTGTAGTCTAGCTCTTGCTATATACATGACTACCCAAAATAGTCTTTTATTTCTTGAAGGGATATCACTCAGCAAGAGATTTTGCAATTAGTTTGCCTTATAAGAACATAAAAACACTGGGAAATTTTGTTGCATTCCACTGTATTGTACAATGTTATCACCATGATAGAGAGGTAAACGCAGTGTTGGGTCCTCCTGATTCTGGTGAGTCTATGAAAAATTGAATTAGTAAACGTCTTCCCTTGTGGTGCAGTAATACCTAAGTCTCTCTATCCTCAATCAAGAATGAAAAGGCAAAGGAAGCTGAAATTTGACCTGGAAAGCTCATGCTTACCCTGTGTTGGACAAATTTATTTGATAGTGTATAAAGATCTACTGCTGCCGTAATTCTCCTAAGGGAAGCATGGAGAAGGATGAAGTCTTGTTATTTCTTACGAAGCCAGGATGAATTTTAAACAGTGTTGATGGAAAGCAAAGATATTAACACAGCTTCACATTGCAGATGTATTGTCCGTAGCCTGTAGTGCTTTGGCTTTGTCAGATAATAAAAGGATTGTCACTATGTGGATTATAAAATAAACTGAATAATGCATGGTTCATTTTCGTTTTCCCCATGAACTGTAGTGATCCAGTTCTATTTTTTTCCTCTCTACTATCAGAGAGCTATCAGCTAGCGGATTAAACTTGATACAGTGGATTAAATGTGTGATGTCACAAAGGGTTTGCCTAGATTAAAAGGGAATGTCAGTAAGGATATAAAGGAATTACATGTGAGATTAATAGCCATGATGACAAAGGAAAATGTGTTAGTGCAAACATAGAGATGGGCTGTAACAGCACGGCAAGAGATGTGCCTACATTTTATTTTGAGTTGTGCTCCAAAGCTCCCTATAAAATTAGATTTGATCTCTTTCCAGCCAGTGAGCTCCAGTGTACAGGCACAGGGCACCACTGTGAGGTGTCTTTTTGAGCACTAATGACCCCCTGTGCCCAACCTTGCTATTAGATAAGTGTTTCACACTTTAGGAAAGCAGCCTAAAAGGCATTTCTGGAGGCTGTCTTTTCAAAGCGGTGGAGACCAAGCTTCCCAGCGACACACACGGATGTGGTCTCGCCACATAGGTGTTGCACAGCTGTTCTACAGCCGTGGCTGCACACCTGTTTGTGGAAGGGCTGGGAACAGTATCTACTTCATGCCACTAATGGAAAGAAAGGGTTGTTGTCTGTGCTGGCCAAATTCTCTAAGTATTGATTGAAGAGATTTAGAATCCAATCAATCAGATGTGAATTACCAACCTGGGGAATTTCTGAAGCTGCAACCACTCAGGTGGAAAACTGTTGATATATCTTTTTAATACTTCTGTGTCTGAATCTCCCTCTTTGACAAGAAAAGGGACCAATAAAATTCCTGAACATCATCACAGACAGGGAAACCAATTTTCCTCAGCTTTTTGTCTTCTTTGGAACATGATAGTCTATGCAACAATTTTAATGAACATCTGTAGAGTCCCTGATGTGCCAGGCTTGTTGGATAGCAGGATCATAATGTATTTTCTGTTTGGGACTTTTACCTAAGACATGGTGGTGTCGTTTATGACTTTTTTATAGATCACAAATATATATCCTTAGTTCAAGCAGAAAGAATACCCTACCATGCCATCCATAGGCTGCTACAAATTCTTAGTAAATAGGATTCGTAGAAGCTGTGCAATTCAAGTTACAGCTGTACCAGGAAATAGGATACTTTGTTCGGAAATTTTGGTGAGGTGAAACAGGTTTTTATCCCCACACTAGTGTTCTGCTTTAAAAGCTGAGCAGAATCTGTCAGTCTGTGTGTTCTCTGCAGAAAAGTTTAACGGTCAGGTTTAAAAAATTGAAAAGAAAAATGTTTGCTCCCCACCTTCTCCCCCCTTCAGTGACTTCCACCTTCTCTTAGCTTCTTCTTTGCTTCTTCTCCATCTTGGGGTCTGTTTGGAGCTGCATCACTGCCACTGAGAAAGAATGTTACAGCTATTGGAGACACGCAGGAGGAGCCATCAAAGTCTACTACTCTTCTGTGTTCAGCTGGAGAGACTGAGAATTCTGAGCTTTGAAGATTTATGAGGATCGAGACTGAAGTTGGATGACTGCAGCAATTTCAGAAAGAGGAACTGTCTATAGTGAAGATGTCTCGGATGTTCTTTATCTCATTTCAGTGTAGGAGCATGGGATAAAACTCGGTGTGTCTGCGTATGTATCTCATGTGGGGTTTCTTCTCATGTGTGTGGGAGGGAGTGAATTAAATATCTTGGTGCCTTCCTTCCCCAAACTGAGTCAGTTGTCTCACTGCCAGCAGATTCATCAGTGGGTTTGTTAAATCCTCCCTTTGTGTCTGACACTTTAGCTAAAAGCTCTTAGCTGAAATATAGTCAGGGTCTCTGGCAACCCAGGTGGGATGTGATCAGGATCCAGATAAGGACCCACACTAGCACTACTACTACCACCACCACCTAGTTACTGAATCTAACAGAAATGTATACACACAAGAAGACTGTGGCTCCCACCACCCTTTACATCTTGCCCACTTAGCAACCCTGAATCTTAGTTGTCCTGCACTGAGTCTGAAAGATTCCGAAAGTAACTCTTCAGAGAAAAAAAAAGACACTAATTGCATGTAAGGACCAGATGCACACAGGAAGAGTATCAGCAAGAAAAACAGGCAGTTGACTTCAGTGAAATGACTCCTAACATCTTCTTGTCCGGAAACAAAATTTCCTCCCCTGTCTTTTCACTGTAGTATGTTCTATTACTTCAGCTATAAATCCTTCACTTATTTTCCCTTCAGCTCCTGGAGCTATAAATCCTTCATGTATTTTCCCTCCAGCTCTCTGCACACAGTAGTCCCTCCTGTATACAGCCAGCCACCAGTGGAGACCTGGCCTAGAGCACTGACATTTAGGAAATTGGAGAATTCTGTGGGGCCAAAGGGTGGCACACCTTCCAAAAATAGGTAGTCCACAAAATAACATACCTCTTGTCTTTCCCTGCATAAAAACTGCCTCCTACTTCCACCTGCATCATGAGGAGAGAGACTTTGTTGGCTTTCTAGAGCAGGTCATAGCCTTTGCCTCCCTATTCTGAAGCCAAGGCAAGGTCCAAAGCTAGATTGCAAGCAGCCACATCCTGACTTTGAACATGGAAAAGAAAGGAAAGCAGAAAACGAAGGTTTTACTGTGACTCAGCAGGAAAATTTTGACAGATGTGGAGATAAAATACCTATCTTGGTGTGAAAATTACCAAATTGTCAAGTATTAGTTGTGGTGCTTTTATGCCAAAAAAGCATTTTATGTTTAAGCTGGAGATAGCTTTCTTAGCAGACCTCCTGCATCAGTGTCTGGACTCTACAGGTGACTGGTGGACAGTCGATAAAAAGGGAAGGTACCTCCTGCTTCCTCACTTTTCTTTTTCATTGTCTTCTTTGCCATCTTTACCTTTCTCCTGCTTCTCCTCTGGTACGTCTTGAGAGACAGAGAGCTCTTCTAGGGGAGAGCTCCCCCCCCACCCCAGGGTGGGGGGGCGAGCAATGGCTCTCAACACCCTGCCACCAAAGGGTAAAATGCAAAAGACTCTAAGCCTGGCTGCAGCTCTGCTGCAGGGGTAGCCACAGTCGTCTGGATTGCTTCTAGCAAGAGGCCGAAGAGACAAAACTGTTCTACTTATCTGCAGCCCCCTTTGGTGGGGGTGAACCTGCAGCCCTCCCCTCTTTTGCTGAGGGCTCAGATACAGAAAAGCTGTACAAGCTCATTCCTGTCCTTGGCAGTGGACCAGAGTAAGGGCACCTCCTCCAGNGAGTCTGGAACCCTGTTGTATCCTCCACATTTGATGCTGCTATAGCCTCAAAGAAGAGCCCCAAGCTGACAGGAGCTGGAAGTATGCTGGAGATGTCACAGAGTGCTGACGTCTGCAAGAGGATCAGGAAAAGGAACTTTTCCACAAGCATCAAAAGTATATTTTGTGCTGTATTCCTGCCCCCCTCTGGGGTGCAAGTGTTTGTGTGTGTGTGTATGTGGTGGCTTTTGTGGTTCTGAGTGTTGATGTACACTCTCTTGCCCCGGAGCTCTCATCTAAGGTCAAAACCCGATGTGTTAGCTGTCTCCCATTTTTCCCAGACTGTGTGTAAAGGCATTGGGATACAGTTTCTGTTTTACCTTTTTGATTCTGTTACTTATTTGGGGTTTTTTGACTTTCCTTCTTGGTGATGGGCTCAATAAACTGTTGTTTTTCTAGCAAAATTGTTTCATTGCCTGCTGAACTCTTGTTGAGAGCTGGTTGTTGTGCTAGAATCACAGACACCAACCCAAAACAATTTAGACCCTCTCCCTAAACCATTACAACACCCCAAGTATTCAGCATCTCACCACCAGTAAATAATAAGACCTTCCATTTACTGACTTTTCTACTTCAGACGCACGCTGTCAGTTAAACATTCAGTGCAGCACTTCACATGTTGCGCTGAACTACGAGGCAAGTGTCAATAAAGAAAATAAAGTGAGGTAAAGGGACAGCATCACAGAGATTTCCAAACTTCCTCAGTGTTAGGCTGGATGAATTTGTAATGGGTCAATATTTTTGACAGCCAACTTAATGCCTGGAAATGCCCCCATTGCCTGCAATCTGTCAGTTAATCAACCTAATAATTCTTTTAATTAGTGGGAAAGCTTCAGATGTCCACTGAGAATTAAGTGGGTGGCAAATTATCTCGTCTCCCTGGTAGTTTTCTCCTTTCCTGAGTGGCTAAAGTTCTGAAACAAATAAATAAACAAAAAAACAAACAAAAAAGAAGAGCTTTTACACTGAACTCTCATCCTGGAGGACACAATTCAGAATGTACATCCAGTCTCTTAGTAGATCATCCAATATTTGTAGATATAAACGGATTAAACTCTGAATTCCACATTCTCTTAAAGGCCATGTCTGGTTATCTTGAAGGTGAAGATGAGTGGAAATAAGCTTCACACATGAGAGTGAAGTCCTAGCAAAGCATTCTCTTAAATACCAAAATATTGCAAGGACTATTCACCCGTGCCACGAAGGCGTAGCTGCACACGCCTGTATAGCTACATGGAACTCTATGCTTACAGATGAGCTAGCAATGAGCCTGTGCTCTGGCTTTTCAGGATTGCTGGACACCTAGATATGCAATTATTTCAAATGGGCTGGTGTGGTGATAAATCAGTTGGTTACTCCCTAGCCCATGTAAAATTGCACGTGTTGGCATTAGCTTCTACTACTGCTGTTCTTGCTTTGCTGGCACCATGCTGGGTGACTATAGGATTTGTTTTCATTTATGTTACTGAATCAGAGGAATTAGCATAATGTGTGACATTACTTCAGTATCAGGCACCAAAGAGAAACACTTGGTGTCTTCAACAGCCTGTGTTCTCTGAAGTTTTGCAAGGGAACATTTTAAAGCAGGGTCTGCCAAAGACTGTTTGGGCTCATGCCTTGTACATCTTCACAAACCATTTGACTCTGTGGCTGTGTTGTCAAAAAGTTCAAGATAAAACTGTGCAGAAAGGGAAAGTCAGAGCCTTAGCAAGCACAAAACAAGGGTCTGCTTTTATCCTGAGGTCTGGAAAAGCCTTAAGGATAAGTAGAAGTGCTAAAACAGGACTGACCCAAGCAGCTGGAGCTACAGCCAGTGACCAGCCCTGGGGCTGCCTAGGTAGAGGGGAGAGGGCAGAAAGAAGGGTGTCAGTCCCCCAGATTTCCTTCTCATACCCAGATGGAGACCAAGTCTTTTCCCCATGGCAGCGCTGACACCTTGGGAACAACACATGCAGGCTGTGGGTACATCACCTAGTTGACGTTCTCCTGCACGGCTGACAATTATTGAGACCTCCAGATGGGCAGAACTGCTGGGCAGCTGCTCTGAGCTGGACACTCCTCATATAGCCTCTAATGTCCCCTTGTTAAATCTACTCCTGTGGCACAAAGAAAGGAAGCTTTTGGTTCCATCTGAGGTTTAGCCTTGTAACCAGGTTGTAGACATGGTTGTGACATGAATCACTATTTGCTAGACATGTTCTTCATTGTTTTGGCTAAAGGCACAGAGTTATCTATAAAGCAAGACTGTGTGTGGAGGCACTCCCTTGGTTACACCACCATCTACACCAGAGTCTACTCAAATCCTTCTCCTGCCTTTGGTTACCTTCACTTTGGAGGACAGACTCTTTCCCTGGGAAAAAAACTGACCCTCTATCCAAAAACAGCGTTGTGAAAGAGTGTTAAAGCTCTCTTCCACAGGACGAGGAAACAAGTCCTAAGGATCCATCACAGCTCTCAATAAAAGCAGAGGCAGTTTTACCTGTCTGGACAGAGAGCTGGTTGGTCATCCAATGTCAGGTACAATAGTGTGATCCCATCCCTGACTTGGTCCTGCAGTTTCCTATGGCTCTACTGGGGCAAAACTCCTTCTCATGTGTCCCACCTCTGCTCAGCAAAAACTGGTTCCAAAATGACTACTCAGTAATTTTTGTAACTGACCTCAGGGAAGTCTTTCTTTACTCCAAAGCCTGACAGTCAGAAATTAAAAGCTACAGAAGGATGGCTTAATCACTGCTCTCCAAGGATAGAACCAGCCTCATCAGGGAAAAGCCTGCAGGTCACATTTAGATGCCTTTATCATCAAAATATATCCTGACTTCAAGAATTTATCTCCATCTCAACAGATTGCGTGTCACGACTTCCCTTTGTCCTGAGCAAATCTTGCTGCGTATCTCTTACATCTTGATGGCAAATACCAGGACATTTTTGTTTTTTCCAGGTAGCTACACAAACATCACTGCGCTGCACAATGGAACCCTAACATCATTTGCAGTGTTTTCTAAGTTTCTCTTTCTTTACTTTTTCTTCACAGCTTAACTGAACTTAGGTCCCATCACACCTCTGAGTGAAGGGGGTTCAAAGGTGTGATAGAAGAGTTAATCTTGAAAAAAAAGGAGACCTGGGATCCTTCTTCACTCCTTAGACTAGCATGATGGGGCTGTAATTTTGGGGGTGGCTTTGGTCTGCATTAGAACAGTAATATTGCCCTTAGTTGAAGAGTCTCCTCCCGTGCTCCTCATACTGCTTTCCAGCCCAGTGCTTTCCTGTGGGCTTTCTGTAGGGTACTGACAGACAGCAGCTCCTAGTAACCTGAAATGATCCACTTGATCCATCTTACTTCAGATACAGAGCACTTCCCCTTATTTTAGCATAGTTAATTAGTCCTGCTCATTAGTCATAAATGCAAAGCATAGAGATAAACCATAGCATACATGGATTGGAGATAACTTCATCCTCTGTATGTTTCCCTAAAGAAAGTAAATCTCTGCCATATCCATTCACCAGTAGTAGTTACACACTGTCCTCCACTTCAAGGAAGCTTTAATTATTTAATGCCTGGGAAATTAAATCGATGGTCTTATTCATTCTGACATAATGCAGGCAGGTTTGATTTAGTAGGGAAGAGATATCTGATAATTCTTCTGAGAAATTAAAATAGCTAACAGCAATATTAATTAACTACTATATTAATGAACAAGTGTCTCTAAAATTAATCTGAAATCTAAATTGGACTCTATGTGAATGGGTGCTTGGATGAACATCAGTTGTCAAGTTAAGACTCAAGTGAGATTAGCGGCTGTTTAATGTTTTCGATAAGAGAAGCTTCCCTTTCTTTGACTGATGGGAAGATACGTCTCCTCCCTTTGTATAAAGTCAATTCCAGGTGGCCTGGAAACCCAGTGGCATCCTGACATCATGAAAGGTGTGTCCAGCAGGACCAGGGACATAATTGTCCCCCTGAACTGGGCACTGGTGAGGTTAAACTAAAGCTAGGGACTCAGAGAAAGCTGCGAAGAAAGGAGAACCTTCGCCTCTCAACTCCACCTCTTGACATCTCCTGGCCACATGTGACAAGACAGTGAACAACTATGAATGCTACCTCTCTGGACAGGTGGGCTGAGCTGCACGCATCCTATCATTGAGACAGTGTTATCTCCGCACGGACACCCACTAAGAATGAGTGCCAGTCAGCCTGCATCTTCCAGGTGGTGAGAGACAGCCATGAAATCTGTTAACAGACCAGCATATTCCTCTCCAACAGTAATGTCTCAAACAGTCTGGGATAGTGCAGGGTCCATACCGGTCAAGCAACCATGGAGCATGCCCATGGCTTGCTTAAACAAAAACAAAAAGATGGAGATATGGGAGAAAACATATTCAGGCTGAGAGAAAACGTGTTTGGGCTTGATCTTGATGAAAACAAGGAGCTGTCTTTGAGGAGAAGTGGTAAACAGAATAAAGGGACTGAGAGAAGAACAATGGGGATATGAGGTGATGTTTAACTTTGCATTGACATGGTGTAACCAACCAACCAACCAGCATTAAGACAAATTAGTGTGTAATGCTTCTGTATCCATTGATGAAAGGCCAAATGATCACAGCCTTCTGATCTGGGAATAAAAGAAGTGTAGGTTTGCTTAATAAATTGTCTTTGCTGGATCAAGCTGTGGAGTCCGTGCCTTCATTGCCACATAAGTCTTTCTCAATAGACAAACAGGAGAAAGGAGGGCAACCTGGAGAACTCTGCAGTCAGTGATGCAGATTTATTTTCCTCTATCAAATATGTATGCTAGTCTGCTTCAGTGACTGATCCGAGACCTGAATATTGAAGACTGGGGAACATATCCCCTCCTAAGGAAAACAGAATAGACATAATGCATTTCTGTTTATACTGAGCCTATTGCAAGTAATAACTGCATGAGGTTTATTTCAGGATCTCTTGAAGTTAAGGGAGCATTCACGTTTCATCCAGATGTGCTACATGAGCATGAAATCAGGACAGATGTGAGAAAATATCCTAAAGCTAATGTGAGCTTCCTCTGCCCTGCTTTCCAGCTCTGTTTAGGAAACCCACCCAAGCTGCATGTTACAACACATAGCAAGACACCATGACCTGGCTATGAATATGACCAGCATGACCTGACTAGGAACATGACTTTTTTGGTATTTGTTACTAATAAAGACACTTCTTTCACTGCAGCTGCAGGTCATGATGTCACTTGAAAATCTCCTGTCAGCCTGTCCCACAAGTCCTACTATAGCAAGGGAGACATCTGCACGCAGGGCTGTGCAGCAAATGTGCTAGTGAGGAGCAAAGCATTCACCTTGCAAGGATCTGTCAGCAGTTCCTTATGTGTGATGATCTAACAGGCAGCTCCTGGAAAATAAGACTTAGTTATACTCTGCAGAGAATTGTGTATCATGTTGGATTATCTCACTACTTTCTTTGCAGCCCATTTGAGCCTAGGAGTCAGCCTTCCTCACAGTACAGAGCAAGTGGAAGGCTAATCTGAATACACAGCTGCAGGTCTACCATGCTTTAGCAGGGATCATTTCCCATCCACCAGAGTTCCTGAAGGATGCATCAGGCCCACACAGCTTACGGCAGCATCACTCAGATGAGAGAAGGGGAAAGAACAGCTAACACTCCCCCGTGTCAGCACAGCATGTCCCAGAAATATCTAAAGAAGTTGCTGTTAATTTTACCTCCTACGGTTCCCTGGATGGTGTGGGCACAGGAGTCTGGAAAAAACTTTTAAAACTGTGACTTGTGATTTCTCTCACAGAGGCTCTCACGGGGGGGTTAGGGATAGTGGAGGCAAGCGTACTAGAAGAGACACTTGCCTTTTCCTTGCAAACTGCTCTCCAGTAAACATCCCACTCACACACTCCCCAAACCAGGGACATCCTATGTTGTGTAAATCTACCTGTGGTACCTTGCTCCTGCCTCACATTGCACACTTCTGCCTTTAGTTGTAGGGCTGTGCTGTGAACACAGAGGTGAGGGATCTAAGTTCAGAAAATAAACTTCCCTGGGAGAGGCACATGATGTTTTCACCATGATCATTTCAGAGCTGACCTTGCCATGCACCTGCCTTGGGAGTGGTGAAGGGACCACAGGGGATTGAGAGGCTGGGTCAGGATAGCGCGGTCACAAAGGAACAGTGTGAGTGGGCAGTGGTGGAGGGACCTCTTCTGGCAGCACGGCCGCTACTGGAAACCTGGACTCTGACTTCTCCAAGTAAAAGTGAGCAGCATTTCTGCACAGAATCCTACGTGTTGAAGAAAAACAGTAGGAGCACCTATTTCAGGGAACTCTTTCCCATTCATATGCATGTATGGACTTCTGATCAGGAAGGAAACCCATCACCCTGGCCTATTTCATTGCTGCAAATTCTAGAAGACTGTTGTTAATACATGGGAGACAGTGGTATTTCTTCACAGAGTGGGACAGATGAGGAGATACCCTGCAGACTACAGTCTCCACTTCCACACAGAGAGCACTGGGAGTCATTCCAGTAAAACTGATTATATTGTTTTCAAAACCATCATCATTAATCAGAGTGGTGTTGCCTGCCGTCACGCGTTATTACCCACGGCTCTCGCCTTCCCTCCTTAAAGCTGCACTGCACTTTGCAAGCTGTGTTTTCTCTTCTGCTTTAAAGCGGTGTGGTAGTGAGGCACCTGTGTAAACTGGGGTTGTCTGAAATGGAGAACAAAGAAGCTTGGCCAAAGGAGAAGGACGTGTTGCAAAAGACTTATAATGGCCCATACAGTGTTTTATTGGAGAAGAGGAATCTTATTTCTCCCGATGTTTTTGATCCCAGAGCAGTCCTCGGTCAGGGAATGGCCTGCAGAAAGGGAACTCAACACTAGACTAACAGAGAAAATCATGGAATCTGAATGACTGCATCACCTCAGCAGACTGGTGAGAATGTCAAAGCACACTCAGCTGTACCTGGGTGCCCCAAACCTCCTGTGCATTTTAAATGGCACCTGGATGTGGCCAGCATCATCAGGCCCCCCACAACCCTACAAATGGACAGGATTTGACCATCATCTTGTGGATCTGCCATAAAATCAATGAGGACAGGGAAAGGTGCTTGCTGAGCTGTGGCAATTCAATATTTTTCCACAAAAATGCAAGTGGTGAAGTCAGCTGCAGTGGCACAAGCCTGGAGACATGACACATGACATACTGGGTTAAGGAGTAGTTCTAGAATCGTGGATACACCTGGTCAATAACCCACCGTGTGTCTGATAATTTTCCCATGTAACGGAGTCTCTGAGGGAGATGCCGAGGCCCAAATGCCGCCTGCAGGGTTTACAGCAGCTTCAGGGAATTCTTTCCTTTTTAATTTCCCCTCTTTCCTCTTCTATTTGAAAAGTTAGGGGCTTTTATTATTCTAATATAAGCAGCGGGTCATGCATCAATGGATATTTGTGTGTATGAGCTTGGAATTTATCTGCATCCTAAATCTACTTTGCATGCATGAGTAACTGTTGCGTACACCTTCACATCAGCTGTAAACAGCCTATTTAACAACCCTGAAGAAAGATGAGCAATTAAAACTAAGCCAAAGCCAAAGTATATGCCACTTCCTTTAGCAGCATCTTACGTTGGAGGCAAAGGAACTGCTGTGGAGTCCTGCTGAAATGCAAAGCTGCCGTGTAAAATGCCACATTATCCCTACACCTCCTGTCTCCAAACCCTTGTGATTTTTACAACATGCTGAGTACAATTTAATTAAGAACCTCCATGCAGAGCCTTTTGTCAAAGAGTGTGTTTTTCACTGCATGCAGCAGTTAGTATTAACAACAAAAAAAAGTATAATCCAACGGCAAGAGGAAAATCTGCAGCCAGATTTCTGCAAAGGCTCTGAGACACCAATTAAAAAAGATTAAATACAACAGACTGTAATTTTGAGTTATTATTTCAGAAAGCACATCCATAAATTATAAAGGGCCGTTACCACCGCAGAGTTGCAGAAGCATTCAAGCACATTAAGACACTGCTGCAAGTGACTGTTGAATGGGACATAATATTGTTCAGGAAGGAGAAAAACACATGAAACAAACCCACCACAATGACTGAAAAGCAGAGTGAATTAATCTGAAGGATGGGGTGTTGACAGTGCTACCAACAGAAGCGCTATGATGTCCTACAGCACAGGGACAAGGCTGACCCTGCTTCCCCATTCCCAGTTCTGGCCATTTATCTTTTGCTTTCCAAAGCTTGCTATCAACCACGGTTTGAAAAGTCAGCCTCTAGTATCTGCAAAATACAGCTTCCATGCTGCTGAGAGACAGGCAGAAAACTTCAAGACAGACAGGAAGACAGAAAGAAGGAAAGGCAGACAGAAACATGTTCAGGACAAGCTAACTCGATTTTGCAATACGGCTTCAAGTATGGTAGCAAAATCCAAGTGGAAGATTTCCAGTGCTATCAGAGCAGATAATTCTTGGCCACAAAAATAAGTAATCACTTTTTTTTTATTATTGTTTTTGATTACTGGTAAGATAGCTGTATGAGGCATTTAAGCTCCTTCAACTACTCCTAGGACACAGAACCATAGAACAGTTTTAGCTGGAAGAGAGCTTCAAGATCAAGTCCAACTTTTGTCCAGGCCTATCAGGATCACTCAACCCTGTCCCCTAATGCAATATCTACCCTTCTCTTCAGCACCTCCAGGGATGGGGACTCAACCCCCTCCCTGCCCAGGCTGTTCCGGTGCCTGACAACCCTTTCAGCAAAGAAATTCCTTCTAACAACTGATTTTAAATGTGTGGCACTTTAATATACAGAAAAGACACAACAATTTGGTCATTGCAGGACCTCTAGCTCATGTCATTTCAAACTACCAGAGAGAATTTGGGCAGGAAAATATCAGCTTCAAGCCCACTTGCCATAGTTTTCAAACATCCTAACAATGATTTGCCTGTAAAGCATGCAGTAGTTCATAGAATCACGGAATCACAGATTGGTTTAGGTTGGAAGGGACTGGAGAGATCATCTGGTTCAAATTCTCCTGCCATGGGAGTGACACCTCTCACCGGACTAGGCTGCCCAGAGCCCCATCCAACCTGGCCAGGAACAATTTCAGGGAAGGGGCATTAACAACCTCCTTGGGCAATCTGTTCCAGTGCCTCACAGGCATTTCTTCCTATGATCTAATCTAAATCTGCCCTCCAATATCTTGAAACCATCCCCCTAGAGTCCTTGTTAAAACATCCTTCTCCAGTTTCCAGTAGACCCCAAAAACTGAAAGGCTGTTATAAGGTCCCCTTGGAACCTTCTGTTCTCCAGGCTGAACAGCCCCAATTCCTTCAGCCTGTCCTCACAAGAGAGGTACTCTAGCCCTCTGATCATCCTTCTGCATAACCAGACCTCATTTCTATCAGGCATGCTCACACTCAGAGGCATCACCCTTCCTTAGCATACAGCTTACCTGGTCATGCAGGTAGATCAGACTGACTCTGATAAAACAAAGGTGGCTGAGAGAACATGAGCTCTACTTTTTCGTTGTGTGTTAACGTGGATGACAATAGCTACAAAAATACAGACAGCATTTTGTAATACCTGTAAATACCTCCTCATCCCATTCATCGCATGTTGCTCCATGATGCCAAACTTATGGTGCTGTATTAATGGTTAATAACCACAGAACCACAGAATTCTTGAGGCTGAAAATGATTTCTAAGGTCATCCAGCCCAGCCCCTGACCTAACATCACCACAGTCTAGACCAGGGCACTGAGAGCCACATCCAGTCTGTCCTTAAACACCTCCAGGGATGGAGACTCCAGCACTGCCCTGGGCAGTCCACTCCAGGCTCTGATCACCCTTTCTGTGAGGAAGGGCTTCCTAACATCCAACCTAACCCTCCCCTGGCAGGTTCAGGCCCTGCCCTCTCATCCTGGTGCTAGATGCTTGGGAGAAGAGCCTGACCCCCACCTGACTACAACCTTCCTTCAGGCAGTTGTAGCAAGGGAGAAGATCTCCCCTGAGTCTTCTGTTCTCCAGGTTAAACCCCATCAGCTACCTCAGCCTCTCCTCTTCAGCGTTTCTCCCCAGGCCCTTCCCCAGCCCTGTTGCTCCCCTGGACCTACTCTAGCCCCTCAAATCTCTTTCTTGAAGTGAAGGGCCCAGAACAGTCCCCAGGTCTCCAGGAGAGACCTCACCAGTGCCCAGTACAGGGTGAAAATTATATCCCTAGCCCTGCTGGCCACACTATTGCTGACACAAGCCAGGATGCCATTGACCTTTCATGCCACCTGGGCACACTGCTGGCTTCTATTCAGCTGGTTGTCAACCAGTACTGCCAGGTCCCTCTGCCAGGCCACTCTCCAGCCAGTCTGTAGCTGCAAGGGGCCTTCATTAATATTGATGATTTCATAAGTTACAGGGCTTTCATTAGTATTAATGATTTCCTAAGTTACACAAGTCAAACAACATAGCTATATGTCACAGAATACTTGAGTAAGGGACGACACGATTCAAACACCGAATCTCTAAACGGATTGGTGTGAGGCTGTAGTTTCAGTGTCTGGATTTATGGCAGTGCATCTATTTGGCATCATATCTACCTATGTGGTGCCCTGGATGTTGCTGAGAAAGTTTTATTTGACACATCAGTGAGGAATCCGAGTTTATTGTGGTGAGGTCAGATCATGGGCTGGGCTGGATGCCCTCAGAGGGCTTTTCCAGCCTCAGTAATTCTGTGATTCTATTATAAGCCAGAGTACCTTGCATCTAAAGGTTTAGAACCACCATTAGTTTAACGTTCAATCTCAAATCCAGAGCAAACAGCTCCTAAAAAAAGAAGAAAGTGCAAATCTCTTAATAGCTAGAGGGACTCACAGCCCGACTAACTGTAATACTGAATCTCAAAGCAAGTGAGAAAACAATTTGTTTGTAGCCTTGCTACAGAGAGAAACTGCAGAAATCCCAGGAGACTTCAGCTGTTAAGGAGTGATGTAGTTTTATGTGAGCAGTAGGTTGTCCACTATGGACATTTTCTAACACAAAGGATGATGGAGCTGGACTCACTGTGATAGGAGTAACTCAGTACAAACACCTGAAGGAGCATCTGCTCTGAAGGAAAGGCAGAGTGGGCTTGTATTGCTTTTTGCTTTTCTTAGGAGTAAGGCTATTAAGCATGTAAATGTGTGAATTGAAGACCTCATAACTGTTTGAATACTCACTTTGTGCCACAAGAATAGGAAAACAGATTTTTGGCTTAAATCCATGCCAATCTGTTATGATGCCATCATAACTGGTTATAGCACTGACAAGTGTATCACCCACATACTTTCTCTACAATGGGAGGAGGTGGGCCAAATTCTGGCTGGTGCTGAGGCGTACATACACTGTACAATGACTTTTCTATTCTCTAACTTAATGGCTTCAACACTTACTCACCCCATACAATTTTCTGCCTTTTAATAGTATGCAGAGACTTGTTTGTAAGATGAGAATCCATCTGAAGAACCGTGTCAAAAATAGAGAGTTTTGCCCTTTCTTTTCTTCCACAGAATGCACCTCTGTGACAGCAGTGCAGGATCCAGTGAGACATGACACATTAATGCTTAGATGGTAATGGAAAACATGAAGATAAAGGACCCAAATCATCAGTTCAACTTCAGCGGATGTAGGCGGCTAACATCATCTGACAACTCACTTCAGAGATTTTCAATAGAACAGTCTATTACACAGCTACCTCTTATGAAGTATTTATCTCTCTGCTGTTACAGAAATGTCTTCATGCTTCTGGAGTGTTAAAGACATAAACTGGTAAAGAAAGAAAGTGTTCACTTTACAGATAGAGACATATATGTAAGTACACTTGGTACCCATAACGTTGAAGGAGTTTAGGCACCAGTAATTCAGTAAATGCAAAGTCCTTTGGAGCATCTGTGCCTGAATTCCAAGCAGAAGTCACACAAGGCGACCATCAGGGCGTGGGAGCAAGGCATGACAGACTGGTCTTGGTTGTTCCAAGGTTCAGATGACCATACCTCAACCTGTTCTGGTTCTGCTTTATTTCAGCAAGCAAAATTCCCAGGAATACTCAGTCTCCTGTGCTAAGCCTTGAGAAGCACTGGGCAGCCCAGTATACCCTCTTTAACATGGAAAGCTTATGAAGAAGGGCCCTGTCACTGCTAGACATTCCCAAATCCTGGCAATCAGTCATTCAGGATTGTGCTGTGTGAGGGGTGACCTCATTCATGTCTATAAATATGTGAGTGGTGGGTGTCAGAAGGATGGAGCCAGACTCTTCTCAAGGTCATCTGGTGATAGGACAAGGGGCAATGGGTGCCAGCTGGAACAGAGGAGGTTCCATCTAAATGTCAGCAGGACTTTCTTCCCAGGGAGGATACTGGAGCACTGGAACAGGCTGCCCAGGGGGGTTGTGGAGTCTCCTTCTCTGGAGATGTTCCAGACCCTCCTGGATGTGTTCCTGTGTGACTTGGTCTAGGTGATCCTGCTGTGGCAACAGCAACCAAGGGGCTGAAGCAGAGACATCTTTTGGGGATGGCATTGAAACAAGATTCTGAGCGATGCTGGAAGATGGATGGCCAGAAGGTAAAATAACACTGCCAAATAGAACTCTTTAATAAGTCAAACTTATTAAAGGCTGTATTCTGAGGCACAACAGCTCACTAAACTCACTAAAAGAAATCATTTTTACTGACACAAAAACATGCATCTTACTATTTCAGAGAAAGACCGAGAAGGATCTACTAAAGAGTTTTACTACTTCTGCCTTCTTGACGCACACAAAAGGACCAGAGTGGCAATTTGCCAGGGAAGATGCTCTTGATAGATAACCGTGACACAATTTCCTTTGCAACAGTCTTGTATTTCTCTCCCATGCTGTGGATGATGTGGAAAATCCTGGAGTATGGATAACCCCTCAGAGAAGCTCCCTTTTGAACCCCAGCTTTGATGTACACGATGCTCTCAAGCTACTTGTGAATGAATGTTATGAATGAATAGCTATGCAAATTGAACATTAACAAGTCCATGGGCCCTGATGAAATGCACCCAAGGGTGCTGAGAGAGCTGGCTGATATTATTGCCCTCCCGCTATCTATTATCTTTGCCAAATCATGGCAGACAGGAGAGGTGCCTGAGGACTGGAGGAGAGCCAATGTCACTCCAGTCTTCAAGAAGGGTAAGAAAGAAGTTCCGGGAAACTATAGACCGGTCAGCCTCACCTCCATCCCTGGAAAAATGATGGAGCGGCTCCTGCTGGAGAGCATCTCAAGGCACTTGGAAGAGAAGAAGGTTATCAGGAGTAGTCAGCACGGATTTATGAAGGGGAAGTCCTGCTTGACTAACCTGATAGCATTCTATAATACAATAACTGAATGGTTAGATTCAGGGAAACCAGTGGATGTGGTCTACCTTGACCTTAGCAAGGCCTTTGACACTGTCTCCCATGAAATTTTAGTGAGCAAGCTGAGGAGGTGTGGGATGGAAGAGCAGACAGTGAGGTGGGTTAGGAACTGGTTGCAGGATAGAGTTCAGAGGGTGGTGATCAATGGTGCCAGCTCCAGCTGGAGAGCTGTGACTAGTGGTGTCCCTCAGGGATCGGTGCTGGGACCGGTCTTGTTCAACATCTTCATCAATGACATTGATGAGGGCACAGAGTGTCTACTCAGCAAGTTTGCCGACGACACCAAGCTAGGAGGTCTGGCTGATACGTCTGAGGGCTGTGCTGCCATCCAGAGAGACCTGGACAGACTGGAGAGCTGGGCACAGAGAAACCAGATGAGGTTCAACAGGGACAAGTGCAGAGTCCTGCATATGGGGAGGAATAACAAACTCCACCAGTACAGGCTGGGAGGTGATCTACTGGAGAGCAGTCCTGTGGAGAGGGACCTGGGGGTCCTGGTGGACAACAGGTTGACCATGGCACAGCAGTGTGCCCTGGTGGCCAAGAAGGCCAATGGGATCCTGGGGTGTATTAGGAGGAGTGTGTCCAGCAGATCGAGGGAAGTTCTTCTCCCCCTCTACTCTGCCCTGGTGAGGCCTCATCTTGAGTACTGTGTTCAGTTTTGGGCCCCCCAGTTTAGGAGGGACAAGGATCTATTGGAGAGGGTCCAGCGGAGGGCTACGAGGATGATTAGGGGACAGGAGGGCATGGCTTATGAAGAGAGGCTGAGGGACTTGGGGCTTTTTAGTCTGGAGAAGAGAAGACTTAGGGGAGATTTGATAAATGTTTATAAGTACCTGAAGGCTGGCCAGGAGGGAGGGGACAGGCTCTTTTCACTTGCTCCCTGTGATAGGACAAGGAGCAATGGGTGTAAGTTGCAGCAGAGGAGGTTCCGCCTCAACACAAGGGGGAACTTCTTTGCTGTGAGGGTCACAGAGCACTGGAACAGACTCCCCAGGGAGGTCGTGGAGTCTCCTTCTCTGGGGACTTTCAAGGCCCGCCTGGATGCGTTCCTCTGTGATCTGTGTTAGATAGTTTTGTCCTGCTCCGGCAGGGGGGTTGGACTCGATGATCTCTTGGGTCCCTTCCAACCCCTAACATCCTATGATCCTATGATCCTATGAATGCTCTTCTCTGCTGCTGTCTCTTGGTGGCAACAGCATAAGGCAGCACTGCTGAGAGTACACTTGCCTGTTTTGCAGCAGATCGACTCTCCCCTGGCAGGGCTGTAAGAGAAGGTGGAGTTAAAGTCTAATTCTTTGTGCTTTTCCCTTTAGTTCAGTAAAACTTCCTTCTTCCAAATATACAAGCTGTGATGTTTGCAAGAAATTGGAACCTTGTGAGGGAAAACAGTAAGTATTAGGGGATCTTCATGAACTCTGAAGACTTATTAAAGGTGCAGTTAACCCCCTTGGATGAGTCCAAAGCAGCACAAGTTTAGGCCTTCTTTCCTTCTACTCCCTTCACTGACCTCAGCACCTGGCTTTAACCATGCAGACACTATTCCAAAGGAGTTCTCTTGACAGTGGTTAAAGGAATCCCAAGTCCTCGTTCATACATCCTGGGCACTTGTGTCAGAGCAGGACCAGTCTCCAGGTCAGAAAAGTCATTTTGCTTAGTGAAGTGCAAGCCCTCAGTCCATGATGGGGGGTAACACCAGTGTTAAACATTAACACACAACAGTGCGGACGAAATGCACATTCAGCCACTGGAATATACCCACTGGTGTTTTTGGGACTGGATTGTTAGCTCCAGTGATCTCTGGCTGAGAGACTGTATTCCTGAAATTCATGAGCTCGTATTCGTTATGAAGCAGCATCTACCTTCTCCCCTTTAAGGATGGGTGTAAGTATACCTTAGAATACAATAATATGTCCTGACACTCCTGAGACTCCCTCTACCCTTACCAAAATATTCCCGCTTCCAGGTATGATCATTTCCCCCTCCTGCCCCACACAGCAATTGCCAGCACAAGCTGAGCATGATCACAGAGTCATAGAACGTCTTAGGCTGGAAAAGACCTCCAGGATCAGAGGCCAACCATTAACTGAACTCTACCAAGCCCACTGCTAAACCATGTCCTTAAGCTCCATAGCTGCATGACTCGTAAACACACCCAGAACGATCACTCAACCAACTCCCTGGGCAGCCTGTTCCAAGGCTCCATTCAATAAAGAAGTTTTTCTTGATGTCTAACCTAAGCTTTTCCCTGACACAACTTGAGGCCATTTTCGCTTGTCCTTTTAAGAAGAAACCAACACCCACCTTTCTACAGCCTCCTTTCAGGTAGGTGTAGACAGTGATAAGGTCTCCCCTCAACCTCCTCAGCTTCAGTCTAAGTAGCCCCCATCTCCCTCAGCCTCTCCTCAGAAGGCTTGTTCTCCAGACTCTCTATGAGCTTTGTTGCCCTTCCTTGGACCCAGTCCAGCACTTCAACATCCTTTTTGTAGCAAGTGGGACCAGAACCGAACACAGTAGTTAAAATGTGGCCTCACAAGTGCTGAGTTCAGGGAGACAATCACCTCCTTCTCCCCATTGCCCCTTCCAGCAACAAGATCTCTGGTACAAACCAGGATGCCTTTGGTCTCCTTAGCTGCCTGAGTGCACTGCTGGTTCCTATTCACCTGTCAATCAGTGCTCCGTTGGGCAGGACTGCAGTGTGTATAAACAGAATCTTTCATTTGACAAATGGTCTTTGCTTGAGAAATAATTTTACAGCATAGTGAGAGTTTAACTCCGTTGCCAGTTAACCTGTCTCCTATATCATTCAGCTCACAGTTCTACAGGCACATTCATGGGGTTTTTTTTTCTTGTACCTTCAAAGAAAAGTGCATTTGTGGAAGGCAACAACTGATGGACTTCCACTCCTCACAGGGTTTACCATCTTATTTTAGGTGTGACATTTACACTTAGATGAAACAGTGAATTGCTATTGATCAGAAAGTGTTATCAGCTCTCCCAAAGAGAAATGAACACTCTGGTAGTACATCTTTACCTCTGTAGTCCAGGGTATTACATACAGACATATAAATTGACTGCAAACTGCTAGAAGAAGCTTAAGAGAAAACATAAGCTATATTTTCTTGATTTTCTTTTCTAGCAAGACACTGTGTCCATCAGCTGGCTGGGATTCAGCAGCTGAGACATTTTTCTCTCCAGATCTCTAATGATGTGGAATTTTTTTTCATGTAATTTGATGAAACAGCATGCAGGGAATACTTTGTGCTTAGTGAAGATCAAACAGTATTTCAAACATACGCTCTTCCTTCTTGCTTTGCTAGTGTCATTTAGGTTTCAAAATCAATTCCTCTGATTCCTGTACATGTATGAGGACTCCAGAGTAAAGTTGACCGATTTCAGCTTGGCATACAGATACTTTGGCACAATTCTTAATTAGCACATGGCACAAGCAAACCCAGGCATCCATAAACCTTCCGTGTGTGGATAATCATCAGTGAAATTATTTGATGTTACTGACAATGACATTATTTCAAATGAATAGCCTTTTCCCCAAAAGCTCTCCTGTTTATAAAAGCATTGTCTCAGCTTCAAGGAGAACTAAGAGCAATATTTCCTCCAAAACCAGGCTTGAATCCTCCTCCTGGGGGCAATGGGAGTGTCCCGTTCTCCAGCAAGGAGCAGGCTGCAAAAAAAAGCCTAAACAAGTGGACTCACCAGTCATTAAGGAAGTCAGCTGTGATTATCTAAATTATTTCCCTTCAAGTGGCAGAGATGAAGTTTCAGCTCCCCCTCTTAACTAACTTTTAATTTAGCATTAATCAGAAGCTAGTCTGATTAATGTTGTGTTACACCCAGATATGATGAGTAATGTGCTGAAATCTTCTGGTTATTCACATAATCTTCTGGTTATTCACGTAATCTTTTAATGGTAAAATAAAGGGCATCAAAACCTGTCAGGGTGATGTAGAAGAAACCCAAAGCCACAGTACAAGAATTTGTCAGGAACCTTCATTACTCTTCAATTGCATCATCTTTTCTGTGGCCACTGATTGGTTTTGGCCAGATAAGACCCTAACAGTCACAATTGTATGTCACCATCCAAGACATCCTACCTAATAATTCCTATTCCATGCTCAGGCTAAGCAAGACCATATCTTAAAAAAAAAAAAAAAAGAGATCTTGATTTCAAAATGACAAATGATATAAAAATGGTCCTGTTTCTGTGTCGCTCCAGTTCACAGTGACCCATATTGGTTTTAAATGTCGTCGAAGGCAAAGTGTTTTGCTCTCAATTCAAGACACCTATTCCTGTGCTTCACTCTTTTTACAGGCAGTGGAAGCACGCAGATACACAGATCATTAGGGATTGGAGGGGACCTCCAGAGGTCACCAAGTCCAACTACCCTGCTCAAGCAGAACTTTGAGCAGGTCATGCAGTAACAAATCCCACGGGTCTGGAAAGTCTCCAGAGAAGGAGACTCCACAACCAACCTGGGCAGCCCCTTCCATTGCTCTGTGACACAGTAAAGAAAGGTCTTCCTCATGTTGAGGTGGAACTTCCTGAGCTCCAGCTTACACCCCGTGCCACTTGTCCTATCACAGGGTGCAAGTGAAATGATATTGTTTGTTTCTTCTTGACACCCAGCCATCAGCTATTTATAGACAGTGATTAAATCCCCTTGTAGTCTTCTCCTCTCCAGACTAAAAATCCCCAGGTCTCTCTACGTACTCAAGTCCCTTAATCACCCTCGTGGCCCTTTTTTGGAATTTCTCAAGCAGGTTCTCTGTCCCTCTTGAAGTGGGGAGCCCAGAACTTGACACAACACTCCAGATGTGGCCTCACTAGGACAGAGAAGAGGAGAAGAAGAACCTGCCTTGATCCACTGGACACACTCGTCTTAATACATCCCAAGATACCATTGGCCTTTTTGGCCACAGGAGCACATTGCTGTCCCCTGGTAACTTATTGTCCACTAGAACTCCAAGATCCCTCTCCAGAAGCCAAATAGGCATTAACAAAGCACAGTTCAGCTGACCTATCTTATGTCCGTTTAGGTCAGCTGAAGAGTGACCTAGACAAGGCATTTCTTTGTCTCCCACTTGAGCTACATGTAGCAGGGGTGTATTACCAGATATATTATGTCTATAGCTGAACTCCACTGTAAGTGTTATAACCTTAAGTGTTTCTGCACCCTAGAAATCTTCCCCTGGATAGGTGAGTCTCCCTCTTATCTTTACTCAAATGCTAATTTTCCCATCATTTTATTTAAAGAGAAATATTCTTATTTCAGAACAGAACATCTCTATGGACTCACGTTCTCTGATGATCTAAATCAAAGCATTCTCTACATCTTCCACTACAATGCAGACTTTTGAGCCTTGAAGTGACTCTGTCATGGGGTTGTGAAGCCCTTTCCAGATTTTCATCAATTTGGGGGTGGTGACCAGCTGCATGTACTCTGGGTACAGAGGCACTAGCAGTGGCCCTGGAGGGACATAGAACACCTTCCTATGGTACTGTGCCCATGCTAATTAGCAGGTGACTCAGTCACTTCAGGAAAATTGTCACACCGACACAGTTGGATTTACAAAATGTTATTCCTATTTGGTTGTCTATCACTAAGGAGTAGGAGAATGATGAATTTAGCTTAATCCACTAAGAGAACAAGACTGACAATAGAGAAACAAAATACCAGGCATTTGACAAACCTTATAGTGGATATATTTAAATTTAGTGTTCCTCAAATACAGAATCACACAACAGTTTCAGCTGGAAGAGAGCTTCAAGATCATTAAGTCCAACCTTTCCCAGCCCTATCAGCACCACTAAACCCTGTCCCCCAAGGCAACATCTACCCTTCTCTTCAACACCTCCAGGGATGGGGACTCAACCCCCTCCCTGGGCAGGCTGTTCCGGTGCCTGACAACCCTTTCAGCCAAGAAATTCCTCCTGGCATCCAATCTGAACCTCCCCTGGTACAGCTTCAGGCCATTTCCCCTTGCCCAATCACTCATAACCACTAGGGAAAAGAGACCAACCCTGGCCTCTCTAGAACCTCCTTTCAAGTGATTCTAGACAGCAATAAGGTCCTCTCAATCTCCTCTTCTCCAAGCTAAACACTTTTAGAACCCTCAGCCATTCCTCACACAACACCTGTTCCAAATCCTTTACCAGCTTGGTAGCTGCCTCTGTCCCCTCTCCAGTCCTTCAATGTCCCCCTTGTAGTTAGGTCTACACGGGGGCACAGGANATCTCCTCTTCTCCAAGCTAAACACCTTTAGAACTCTCAGCCATTCCTCACACCACACCTGTTCCAAATCCTTTACCAGCTTGGTAGCTGCCTCTGTCCCCTCTCCAGTCCTTCAATGTCCCCCTTGTAGTTAGGTCTACACGGGGGCACAGGAATCAAGGTGTGGCCTTACCAAAGCTGAGTAGAGGGGAGTGATCACCTCCCTGCTCCTGTTGGCAACACAAAATATACAACCAGGGAAAACAGTTTACTAGCTACACTTCAAAAGGTCGTCCAAAATATGACCTCCAGTCATACCACCTGGAATACATTTTAGAGGGCCAAATGGCCAAATAAATAAATCTGAAAGCCTATCAATGCAATTTTTCACAACTACATGATCTGTGTTTATGCAGCAGCTAGTAATCCAGTCCTGTATGGTAATGATTCGGCCTAAGAGAAACAAAGTACATACACATAGTACTCATAGGAGTACTAAGGTTAATTTTAGATGTAATTAGATAGATATAGTATACATGTATATGATATAGATATGTAGAAATGTAATATACTATACTGTAATATAATATATCAATTATATAGATAATATGAGATAAGATATATAGATATATAATAGATATAGATATATTGAATTTAGCATCAGAAGGAGCAAACTCATACTCTGATAAACTTGATGGCAAGCAATGCACACGTTACTAGCAGGTGAAATTACACAGAGCGTTGCAGCTGCTGCTTAATTAGCAAGATGATAAATCTCAGGGGGATGTTTGCCCGCTGTGTGACAAAGCAGTAGAGGTGGTTGTAGTAGTGGGGGTAATCTGTCCATTCTGTTAGTATTTAAATCACTGCTTCTTCTCAAACTCCATCTAATATCTCAGTCCTGATGCTTAACCTGGTGCCTCACAAACTGCCCAGGAAGGCCAAGGGGACAAAAGCCCTAATGTGTGGAATGTTTGAAGCAACTTGTTCAGAGCCGAGTGTCAAGGACCGGCAGATTGGACTAACAAGATTCCTTCTTTTCCCTAAACTCAATACACTTTTCAGATTTATTTTACTGTGCAACTGAGAGAGTGCTCCAAACTTCCAACTGAAATTACAAATTACCTCAGACTTGGCTATGGAAAAGACAGGATGGGAAAAATCTTGGAAGGATTTCACAGCAATATTTATACTTAAGTCTCTATCAGTGTTTCTTCTCTCATTTGTGTATTTTGTTATGCCGTAACACCAAGAGTGTTACCTCCCCTCGTTTCTTTAGAAACCCTACTACCCACACAGGCATTTGTCTTCTTTTTAACTTTTCCAGTTCAGTCACTGGACAAGATTTGCTTTCTGTCTGCACAGAATGAAGGCCTTTTCCTTGCGAAGGAGACTTGCTTCATCATAATGAGGGAGCCCTTGTCAGCACAGTTCATTCTTAATGACAACCTGAAACAAGAGGGTACAGACAGACAGCTCAGCTTCCTAGCAGCCTGAAAGGCTAATGATTACTGGACCCTGCATTCAGTCATTTCTCAGGAAACACTGTGCTCTAACAGCTTAGATGCCTGTGGAAGGAGCAAACAATCTAGTCTCACTGCCTGATTTTTGATGGAAAACCCAATCTAGGGTTTTAGGGTAGGGCTTCAATGATTTCAGAGAGGACCTTAAGTTGTCTGTGATTGCTTAATGATTGATATTCGGAATGTTTACAAATTCAAACTCAGATAAGCATACATTTTCTGCTTTGAGAAGTCACCAGGGACAGAAAATGGACTCTGATTCATAGCATTTTTCCCTCATACCTCTAATTAAATTATTTCTCTTATTTTTTTTAATGACCTCCAGCTTCTTCAAGATAAAAAATAATCTGTTGTCATGCCACTAGTGCAAGCGTGGCTGAAAGACAGAGCTAACACACCTCCTATTACTTTTCTCAAAGTTGCAACACAATACAGGCTTCTTATTCTTTTCCAACCACTAGCAATAAAGATGTACACTACAGTGGCAGAGAGAAAGCACTGTGTGCTGCGTCACACGCATGTCCTTGTGCCTAGGATATGCTGGCTCACTCCCATACAAATCAGTGTGAATGTTATACTGATACGGTGGCCCTTTTCAGAGATTAACTGATCTAGAGATGGAAGGAGCAGCTTATGAATCATCATCTGACAAACAGCAGCTCTTTCCACTCCTGGTGCCCTACTCCGGGTAGGGGTGAGGGTTGATTTGTATCACAAATCTGGACTGGAAACAGCCCTCCACTGCTCTGCTTCCTCCACAGAAGAAGAAAGGAATCATACTAAATGAGCAAAACAAGAGGTTTGTTGCTGTCACAGCCTGACTCTTCTATCCAATGAGGTGGGCATGGAGATAATGCTCCATATCGTTACTGTCATCAGCTGATGAGATCATCAGCCTGGCCTGATACTTGGCAAGCTTTAAGAGAAGAACCTACTTTCACTCACACTTTTTCACTCACACCAGGTCCTTTTGCTGCTTCTTACATGCTGATGAGGTGCTGAGATGCCTCATTTCACAGCTAGGCAACACTCAAACTGGAATTTAAACCAGCATGACAAGCTGGCCATCTTAGAAGCTCTCTACTAGTGCAACACCCTAATGGGTTAGGAGGTTTGTGTGTTCTCTTGACTGAAAGAGAACAGAACCAGATAAGTTACCAGCCTACAGTTCACAGGTGATTTTAAAATCTCTGAGTTGTGTTAAAACTGGTGATGCTTCATTGACTCTAGGGCATGAGCTAAGACAAATGGGGGAGGCCACGGAGCTGCAAATAGCTGCCACTTAGTGAAAAGGAGTGAGTGACAAATCCATGAGGCAAGACGAGTTTGTACCAGACAGCTGCAAGGAATCACTTAATGAATAATGTAATCTCATCCCCCTGCACACCGAGTTAAAACACTGCTAATTGTCACTGCACAGATGGGACCAAGAAGCTCTGTGGCTGGTTTGTTGCTCCCTGGAGAGGCAGAGCTCCATTAGAGAAGGGTGGAAGTCTAATAAAAAAAGAATTGATGGCTATTAAAAGAAAATATGTTTTTTCCTTTCCTTATGCTGTAATCTCCCAACTGAGGGGCTAGGTAGCAAAAAATATAGAGTAATGAGGAAACATTTACCAGAAATGAGCTGCAGTATTTCTAAGAATACCAGCAGGTGCTGCTGAATAGTTAATTTTTAATGTGTTCTTTCTATTTTACTGCTCACGTTGACAGCCATTAGCAACATAAATAACAGCAGATTCTCTTTGGTGGGCCAATCTCTTGTCAGAGTTCATTTTAGAAAGGCTAGGACAAAATATTCTCCTCAGAAAGAAGAAACGTGCATATTTCACGTTCAAATGTAAATGCATACAGGTGCACACACACACACACGTGCATACACAGGGGTTTCTTAGGGAACGATGCACTGTTAGAGAAAAAGCAGACTAGGCAACCCCCCTCTGTCCTGTCTGACCTCTGGGTTTAGTTTGCATTTGAAAGACAAATGTCTTCTTATTCATCATCTCTTGAGAAAAAGGATTGTGACAGGTATGTATTGCATAGCACGTATTAACATGCTAAGCTAGTTTGTTGAAATAAAATTATTAGAGTCCTTCAGAGAAAATAAGTGCCTGCGACAGCTCTGTCAATACATGAATCCCTAGCTGTATGTGTACCATAGCAGAGTAGTTAAAGTAGAAAATCAGCTGGCAAATATTAGGTGGTTTACTGAAGCAGTGTTGATTTTTTTTCAGTGATATTTTTCCTTCTAAGTAACTAGAGTCCACTATCAACAAAGAGGGTGAATGTGATGTCACAGTAGTGCACAGTGATGTCTATCTAAACAGTGATTCTACTTGAAATGTTTATTACGATGCTAGTGGGGGCAGGAATATTTGAGCACAAGAACAGTGTTGAACTACATGACCTTTAAAGGATCCCTTCCAGCCCAACACACTGATCCTTTTAGAGGAAAAAAGACTGCAAATGCTGTTACCTGTGTGACATTAGGGTTGGGGTTTCTCTGACTCTGATGAGTACAGACACGCATGATGAGGTTTACACAGGTGTGTGCTCAAGACCTTATTCCAGGACCTTTTGTTGAATATGTTTTTATATTGAAACTGGATAAAGCTGGTGGAGTCAGTTGTGCAACTATCACTCACTCCAGGAACTCAGACCATCTGACAGATGTCTGAAACCTGGCATATCTCTTGTAGGTTTCAAAATGATAAGTTTTTTGCACTTCTATAAGCAGCTGAAAGGGTAATGCTTCTGCACATCACAAACTTGCCCCTTGTCTGCTGGGTGTCACTTCAAAACCAATATATTGCTGCTGTCTGATAAGATGCTCGATGATGAGACACAGTGCAGAGCAGTGAGGAACCTATCACTGTAGCATTTCCCTCAGGATGGCTACACTCCTGGATTCAAATTTGCCTCAGCTTCTGTAGCTGTATGCTTAAGCATTTCATGACTGCATGTTTACTCAATGGACCACAACACCACAAGCTCTCCAGGTCTAGGTTTTGACTATGAATGTAGAGATTGACTATAAATGTAAATCTTCTTTACATGAATCTTTCCTTTGGAGATGTAGTTATTATTAATGACAACTAGAACATGGAAAGAGTCCTTTGTAACAGACTTATTTGCGGAATTCTTCAATTCAAAATGGGGTCTAAGATTGTCGTGATAATAGCAGGATGTGAAGAATAAAGGCTTTTAGGAAGACAGCCCAATAAATTTTGCCTTTCTCTTACCCAAGCCTTCAGACACAGAATCACAGAACAGTTTCACCTGGAAGAGAGCTTTAAGATCATCAAGTCCAATCTTTTCTCAGCCCTATCAGCACCACTAAACCCTGTCCCCCAGTGCAGCATCTACCCTTCTCTTCAACACCTCCAGGGATGGGGTCTAACCCCCTCCCTGGGCAGGCTGTTCCAATTTTCCTTTCAGGAAAGAAATTCCTCCTGGCATCCAACCTGAACCTCCGTTGCTGCAGCTTCAGGCCATTTCCCCTTACAGCCGCTAGGAAGAAGAGACCAACCCCTGCCTCTCTGCAGCCTAGAACAGGACAAAGGACTTGAGGTGTGACCCCACCAAAACTTAGTTCTTCACAAAGATCCTACTTTACACATTCACCTAAGTTCTTAGTTTGGCCCACTGTGGAAGAATATGGTTCTAGATGTGCCTACCATCTGAGTTTGAGATCTCTGTCTCCTCACCTCCTATCCAAGATCCAGAGCATTGGCAGCTGTCTTCCAGGTTCCAGTCAGCAACTACTGGATGAATTCTTTCTCACGCATTTAAACAGAGCTTGCTGGGGGGTGGGGGGTGGGGTTCCTGTGGGAGTTCTCCTAGCATTATTTTCTCCCACAAGAAAGCACATCACAAAGTGTTTGGCTTAGATTGAGACAAATCCTGTGAGTTGAAATGAATTCTATTTACACAAAACTCTTGGGAAGCCACCAGTTTTCATGAATTCTTGGTGTCAGTAAACTCTGCAGGAACAAAAGCACGCAGCACATTCCCTTAAATGTATTAGGAGAAAGGAATTCCTTCTTTTATTGCAAAGGCAAAGCAGCTCCTATATTAAATGTACAAAGGCCTCACAATAAATACACCAGGATGGTGTGAACGACCCTGCAAAACACCCTGAGACACAGCATAGAAAACTCTAACTATCAGACAAGAACTACTCAAAAAAGGAACATCAGAAAAGAGAAAGATAACTTCATGGCCAGACCCAAATAAAATCATCTATTTTACATCCTTCTGGGGAAAACTTTCTCACTGAAGAGTTGTTTATTGTTCACATTTGCAGCAGTGCTGCAAAATTCAACAGGCTCTTATTCATGCAGTGTTCTAGTAATAGTGCAGGGAAAGGATTGCAAGGTTCCTTCAAAGCAAAGTGCTGCTGTGTTTAAATGCACGTTGTGATGCTGCTGGGCTACCTTCCTTTCCAGTGTAAGAGAGACGAAAGACGTCTAGAAAGTGATACGCAGAGACCTACCCCCTAGGCTTCAAAGATCTTGTATGGCCATGTCCTTTATACCTGTTCATAAATAAAGGGACTGCTCAGAAGTTCTGTTTCAGCAAAAACAACTGCTGAAATGTGGACAAGAAAACATTATCTCTCATGTATTGAAACAAGTGGCAGCCAGCAGGGTGCCTGAGTGGCATGAAAAGCCAAGAGCATCCTGGCTTGGATCAGAAATAGTGTGGTCAGCAGGAGTAGGGAAGCGATTGCCCCCCTGTACTGGGCACTGGTGAGGCTTAATCTTAATCTTGAGTACTGGGGGCTGTTCTGGGCTCTACTCTTCAAGACAGACATTGAGGGGCTGGAGGGGATACAGAGAATGCTGTCCCCGGAGGGGTTCAAAAGACAAGTAGATGTGGTCCTAGGGAACATGGTGGGGTTGGGTTGAAGGTTGGACTGGATGATCTTGTAGGTCTCTCCCAACCGGAACGGTCCTGTGATTTTGAAAGCAGGGATGAATGTAGTGACAGCCAGCACACCAAAAGCATGTCTGAAAGAAGATTTCCATAAACTCTAGCTGCTGCATCTGGAAGAAAAGAGGAAAATACAAAATCTGCAAAGAAACTAATTTTTGGGTCTGTGTAAGTGGACGGGTATGCAGAAACAGGGGCTCTCACCTAGGGAGCAGGCAGACCTGACAAGCAGAGGCATTCAGTGAGCATCTTGCATGTACCCCAAGTTTCTCTTGCCAAATAGTTGGCCTAGGAGGCAGCTTTTGTGGAAAGGTGGATATGCTTGGAGAAGGGCAGAGAGAGTAAGATGATTGCTGTGAGAATGAAGCTGTGGCCACAGAGCCTGTGTGTCTGATAAACTTCTGCTGTTTTAAGATACAGGCTGCGTATGAAAACACCTGCGCCACACCACACAGACAAACAAGCGACATGATAAAGGTGAATTAGATGGAAAATAATTTGCTGTGCACATCCTCACAGCTAGGAGTCAAATCATTGTTCAAGCTCCCAAATCAGGCCATTAGCCCTGTCAGACATGTTCCTGCTTCAAAGGAAGCAGTGATGGGAACACCTTAATTGCGCTGGGGAGTCCTTCGAGTTCCTGTGGCTGTTTGTTCAGTGCTTTAAAAGACAGTGGTTTCAAAACTGTAGGACCCTGAGACAGGATAAAGGACAACATGAATAACAAAAAGTCCCTTTTTGATTCTTTTCTTACAGGCAGAGACCATTTGTGCTTCTCCACGATCCTGAGGAAAAGGCCATGTGATGTTGGTCACAGTGGCTCCTGCTGCAGCTATAGCCAAACTCAAAGGCTTTTAGACAAGAAGGACTTGAATTTGGAGGAATGGGCATGGATGGAAGAGGAAAAGGGGAAACAAATCAAATGTTTTCCTTTTCAGCTTTTTTGACTAAGGATTTTGTTTCACAATTTGCCTACATTTACTCTTTGAAGGATCCCAGTAGTGATGATTAAACAAAATGCCAGAGGACAGAAGAAAAAATACTTTGGTCAAGTAAAACAAAGACTTTAAATTATTATTTTCCTTTTATGGAGAAAATAAACTAAACCCAACTGGAGGAAGTTACCGAGGTGGGAACTGCCTTTATTTAGGCCACATAGACAAAGCAAAACATCAACTCTTCATGATCTCTTACTATGATGGGGCTAGCATACGAAATTGTAGTGTCCTGCCCTCCATCCATGCAGAGCCTTCAGATCTGCTGCATATAAAACAGAACTAAGTTTTAACATCTGACCTAATCCTAAAATTCATAGGCAGGACTTTGTTCCCAGTGTATAATAGCTGTGAAGCACTGGTAGAGAAAGAACTAGTACAGGTAGAAAGGACCATGTTATGTGAAAAACTCACCCAAGATGTTGCCTCCAGTTTATCTTCCAAGATAGATTTCAATCACACGTACTTCTATAGCTGTCCTCCCTCATGGCTCTGGCTGCACTGCTGGTTCAAGACCAGGATTCACCAAGTGTTGGACAGATCCAGATAATAAGAAGGAAAGAGAAACTGAGCCTAATGATAAGCTGAGGATGACACATATTGAAAGCCACTGCTGCTGCTGCTGCCTACTCAAAATCTGCTCTGGGAAGGAGTATCAGACAAACAATGGGATCATACTTGAGACAAAGGTGTGATGGTGTAACAAATTTGCCTTTCATCATAGAATTGTAGAATCATCAGGGATTGGAAGGGTCCTCGAAATACCATCTATTCCAATCCCCCTGCCACAGCAGGACACCCTGACCAGGTCCAGGTGGGTTTAAAATGTCTCCAGAAAAGGAGACTCCACAAACTCCCCAGGCAGCCCCCTCCAGTGCCCCATCACCCTCCCTGGGAAGAAGTTATAGAATCAGTCAGGGTTGGAAGGAACCCCAGGATCATCCAGTTCCACCCCCCCTGCCATGGGCAGGGACACCCCATCCTAGACCAGGCTGGCCAGAGCCTCATCCAGCCCAGCCTTAAACACCTCCAGG
Source organism: Upupa epops (assembly GCA_013397515.1). Classification (NCBI taxonomy): domain Eukaryota; kingdom Metazoa; phylum Chordata; class Aves; order Bucerotiformes; family Upupidae; genus Upupa; species Upupa epops. The sequence continues at coordinate 133,510 of VZRI01000185.1, forward strand.
AACGAGGCCCCAACCACCTCCCTGGGCAACCCATTCCAGGCTCTTCTCACTCTCACACTGAAGAACTTCCTCTTCACATCAAGTCTAAATCTCCCCATCTCCAGCTTTGCTCCATTCCTCCTAGACCTGTCACTACCTGAGATCCTAAAAAGCCCCCCCCCAGCTTTTCTGTAGCCCCCTTGAGATATTGGAGGCCACACTAAGGTCACCTGGGAGCCTCCTCTTCTCCAGACAGAACAGCCCCAGCTCTCTCAGTCTGGCCCCACAGGAGAGGTGCTCCAGCCCTCTGATCATCCTTGTGACCCTCCTCTGGACTCGCTCCAGCACATCCACATCCCTTATGTAACCAGTGCTCCAGAACTGGATGCAGTGCTCCAGGTGGGGTCTCACCAGAGTGGAGTAGAAGGGGAGAATCGACCTGCTGGCTACACTTCTCCTGATGTAGCCCAGGATTCGGTTGCCTTCTGGGCTGCAAGTGCACACGGTCCACAAGCACCCCCAAGCCCCTCTCCTCAGGGCTGCTCTCCAGCCTGTCATTGCCCAGCAGAGCAAGGCTGGCAGTCGAGGGCATGCTCTGCTAAGGAAACCTGCTGCCATCAGGCCCAGACTCCTCTACCTCATACTCCAGACCATTAGCACTGATGACTTCATTGAATTTGTGCTGCCTGTGACAAAAGTCTCCTGAAAACATGAAAGGGTTGCTCAGAAGTGCACAGCACTGGTCAGCACATTGCACAGTTGACACCAAAGCAGGATGCACTGCAGGTTTATGAAATCCCTCCGTCTGGATCTCACTTACAGAGAGCATTCCCAAAAGCCCAAGGAAGGCATAGGGAGGTTTCTCTATTCTCTGTAGAGTGCTGCATCAGTCTATCCAGAGGATTTAGAAGAACAGAGGTGAATAAGAAAGTTAAAACCCTCACCTATACAGTATTATAGCCAGTGCAAGCAAAGCCTATCACTCTGATCAAACTTGCACAGCGAGGCAGTGGCAGAAGGACGAGCACGCTTGTTGTAAGCCTTAGATCAGCAGTTGAAAAAGAGAGAGCACTAATTTCAGCTTGTTTCTTGAACCATGTTTCCAGGATAGCGACTGCCCAGAAATAAAAGTCACAGCAAAGAGTCCTTACAGATTTTGAAGAAAAAACCCTTCTTTAAGAAGTTATTTCCCAGAGCTACCTCTAGCTTAGGAAGATAAACATTCCCAGCCTGCCCCATTATAACAAGACCCTCTCTGGGGTCAATTCAAAGCAATTAAAGGCCGGCTTTGATCTGCTGTTGACTGCAACAGGAATTTAGGAGGAGAGCTTTTGAAAAATCCTCAGCCCTCATCTGGCTGGAGTATGGATTCAAATAGACTGTAAGATGGAAGGGATTAATAGAGACAATTTTGCCTCAAAGGGGTCCCAGACTGGTTCTCTTTTTCTTGAGGTGAAAAAGGAAGGAAGAAGAAATAAAACAGATGCAAAAACCTCACAGAGTTGGAGGCTCTCTATGTAGTGTTTGTATACTTATATCTGGGAATTCTCCTCTTGGAACAACTGCAACCAGATTATCCTTCTTAAAGATTTCTACTATGGTTATACCTGGGGGCTCCATCTGTGATTATAATTGATGTGGGCACTGTAAGACTGGAGCATAAAAGAAACCTGAACAGACTAATGGAGAGAGAAAACACAAAGATGAAGAGGGCAAGGTTGCACCACAGGCCAGTGTGAGAGCAGAGCAAAGCCCCTGGCACCAGCTCATTGCCTTGCCTAGTAGTTTATATGCTGCCTCTCTCAGTGAAACCCAGAATGAACCGCAGTTGGCAAGGATTCTCACAAGAAATGTTATGTTAAATACATCACTAATATTTGTCATGCAGCACTGTGATTAAGGCTGAGGGATATTGGAAATCAGGTTTGGAAGACCAAGTACAGCTAATGTGACTCAGAAAACCAATTTCAAAGGATCCTACTTTCAGAGGTCAAGAAGCCAGTGAAACAATAGTCCAAATATAAAACAGCCAGACCCGGAGAATAGAAATACGAAAGGAGAGGTGAACAGAGGGAGCCAGAAAAGACCTCAGCTCCAGCTTGCCCCAAATGTAATAGTGCACAAACAAGCTAGTGGCAGCCACAGCTTTGTTTCTCAAACTCTTTCAAAACCCAACAGACGTTGAAAAATTACCTAGTACCAGCTACCTAGGAATTGAGGGCTTGAGAGACTGCTATTTCTCAAAAGCCTCTAACATCCACCCCTCCCCAAATAAGAATGAAAGGGGACTGGGTTCCTAACACAGCTTGAACATTTTACCTGACGACAGTAGATATAAAGAGCGCCTGCAGGCTGGTGAGTGATTGGTGTCAGCAAGTCTCCACACAGAGAAAATGAGATGTCAGCCTAGTCAGAGTTGTCATTATACACCAGGTTAAAATCAGGTATTAATCACAAAAACTGAAACAAAATCTTTTTCTGAATAAGCAATAGGCGTCACTGTGTAAGTAGCCAAAGACTCCTGAAAATGCAAGCATATGAATAGAGTAGATAAGAGTAATGAAGTTATGTCAAACCTGTAACGGCATTCAAATGAATATTAGTTTCAACTTTACTTCGCTCAAGCCTTCCTCCAGATAAGTCAGGTAATGGCTGAGTTAGAGGCATAACAATTAGAGTAAGAGAGTAAAAGCAATAAAGGCAACAGCTAACTCCTCAGAAGCAAGACAGGATAAAGCACATGAATGAAGGGAATGCGTTCATCCTCACACAGGGAAGACAAAGCAGTCAAACAAAACAGCCAAGTAATACAAAGCAGGGAAGGGACAAAAGGCAGAAGGAAAGCCCGGGCAAAATACACGGTACAAAGAAAGAGAAAGAGTTGAGATATTTATACAAAGGGCTATATCACGGGAATTGTCTACCATTATGTACAGCAGTTTCTTCCCCGAAGAAAAAATTAAGCCAACACAGAGGCAAAACAAGAATTCAGACTACACCTGGCAGAGACATGGTTATAAAGTAAATTAAAAATATCTTCCTGGTAAATTCCATAGCCCAGTGACATACACAGAGGAGCCGTAACTGTTAAATAAGAGTCATCACATCAGGTGTTTGTCAAGTAGAGGCATGATCTGCCATCGGCTTCAGAAAAATACAGCGTTTGGACAAAATAAGTAGTTTACTATGCTGCAACAAGGGAATTCACTGGGATGAGCTGTCACAGCAGCAGTCAGAAGGGATGTAAAACATGCAAATGCCATCTTCATTGTTTAACACAAACTTTTTTGCACCTGGTTTGCAGCGAACACACCAACACCCTGTTCTATACCAAACTTACCAAGACCTGATGCCCTGCCTCCTTGCCCTGGGACAGTAACTTTCTGTCAGATCTAACATCAAAGCAGCACAGTGCCCAATTCCCAGGAGAGATTAGCGTCCCTAAACCAGATGGGTTTCCATGGCAGAAAGGGATGCTTTGTGTGCATTGCTGAAAAAGGTGCCCTGCTCCTTTCCCCTGACGCTCCTTGCCTGAATCACACTGCCACTGTTCAGCTAACTGCCAGGCTACATGAATAGCAAAACCTAGAAAGCATCAGCTCTGCTATCTAACATGTGGAATGGTTTCCAGGCAGATGAGCAAATAACATTGCTGTGATTTCAGTGCAGGTGAGTATTCAGTCTCTGAATAAACTGATGCTTAAATATGAACTGTGTAAACACATTCTTATGAGTGTTGACCATGTAGTTGTGGAAAAACTATGGAAACAATGATGTGTGGATTATTCTCAAACTGGATGGATTGTGAAAACCCAAACTTGATCTCATGGACGATGTAATATTGGTTATATTATGATGAAATTATTAAAAATAAGAAGTCTCTACTGAGGCACTGATGCTTAGTATTGAAAAGTCATCATTTCCAGTGTCTAGAAAACATCTACTAAAGCCCTCTATCTCGTGCCTAGCTGTCCACTGACATCAGAGAAGTGTAACCTGCATGTGCAGATCTCCACACTGAATCACAGAATTACTGAGGCTGGAAAAGACCTCTGAGTTTATCAAGTCCAGCCTGACACAGAGCTCAGAGCACACCAGAGAGTCCATTCACTCAGAAGTACAAGACTGCAATTCAAACACAGCAAGTTCTCTTAAGTCTTGGTATAATGGGAGCCCTTCAGCTTCTATTCAAACTGGTTTACTTACCACTCCTAAAGCTAGCAGTAAGTACAAATAGCTGCTGTGTAGCTAACAGAATTCCATACTAATAAATACAGCAGCAGGAGAATAGTTCTGGCAGCCATTGATCTGTACTGATTTGATCATCAAGACATTTTGCAGTGCTCATGCAGCTATTCTGAACAGCAGCAGTTGCAACAGGAATCAAGACAATTATTCAGAAATATTTCTTTCTCTTAGAACAATCACCAAAAAAAGTGCAAATCGCTGAAAATAAATAAATAGCAGACAATTACACTAATTTATCCCAAGCAGAAGTAGCTGATCAGTGACTCACATCATGAAGGACATCTACAAAAACAGGTGGTTTGAGGATCCTTCTCACAGATGACTGATGACAAAACGATAATCAGATTCTTCTGGCGTTTCTAACTGTATGCATCCAACGCCCGGACGCTTTCCTGTTTAATCTGCTTTCAGTGATGTTTGCAACACCTTTCTCACTTGATCTGAATAAATGGCTGCAATGAAAAGACTAACTGCAGGTGGTACGAGTTTTGTGTAGACTCTCAAACTTGCATTCGCACTTCATCGTCAGTATATTTATCATCCAGAAGGACAACCCTGGGTTTCATGACACACTCCAGTTAGCTATCTACGAATACAGAATCAGTATTTAAACCGCTCCCCTCAAAAAAGCAGTGAAATTGGTAGGCAGCATTAGAAATAGAGATGATGGGCAGCTGAAGTTAAACACACAAACTGCAAGTTGTTAAACCAGCCAGGAATTCAAAACTTTGAAGCTGAAGAGTCTATTTTTCCAGGTCATCATTATCATTATTTATTAGAGCTGCTGAAGCCTCTGGTGGCAAAATATGCTCAATTTTTTGGTATTTCAGAAATGTTATGTAAAACACCTAATGCCATTACGTAACCATCTCAGTGGTGCAATGTGATGGAAAAAACCAGTTAGCTGAAAGCTAGATAATGAGCATCTCATATCCTAAATAATTAAGAAAGCTCAGTAGCAGACAAACAAACAGCTCTTTGTTTGCAGTGTAAAACAACAAAGATCTCTATGTTTTCATCCTCAAAATACAAAAATAAACAAGGAATAATCTGGGAGTAACACACAGTCCCGTGTCATCCGTCCCCCCCATCATCCCCCTCCTCCCCACCCCTGAGTTATGGATTACTAAAGCAGATGTTCTATGCATGGTTCAGTAGACCTAGTTTGGGGCTTTCTGAAAACAAATCTGGGAAGACAAGGCCAGCAAGTTACTTAGGGCTAAGACACAATTTCTGCTTGTGGCAGCCCTTTTGCCCAAGAGTCCTTTTCTGGAGGGCCAGACTGGCTCTGCATCTGGCTGTGGGACACTGCCTGGGCTTGCCAGCCTCCAGATCTCCACGTCAATACCATGGTGTGACCTGAAGCTACATGTCACTTCCCCCGTCCCTCAGGGTCCTGTGTGGGAGCTGCTGACACCACACATCTCAGAGGGAAAATAGCTGGGTTGAGCCTGACTTGGGGCAGCTGAGCCCAGGGTCAATTGCCACGAACCTCAAAACAGGGGATGCTACCTTGCTTTTTCCCCCAGAAACCTGCACAGATACCTTCACAGGTCTTCTCCCACTGAGAAATGTGCTGCAGTTCAGCAGAAGAAATCCCTTATGCTTTTCTCTCCTGTCTGAAATACTCCCACCCCAGTCTCCAAGTGAAGGCTTAGGTACAAAGAAAACCCACACCTGGCTACTCTAGTAGCTTGAACATCTTACTCCTTTGCTGAACAGTTTTCTTGCATAATCAGCATAGAAAACCACAGAAAAGCACTTTGACGTTTCTGAACCATTCTTCCAGACCGACTTTTGCTGGTACACAAAAATCTCTAAGTTTTATCACAATGCCAATAGGAGCCTCTTGAAATTGAGGAACCCCTTCCTTCCTGAAATACTTTGCTGACAGAGTTTTCAATGTCATTTCTGTCAGAGAAAAATTAAAACTGAATGTTTTTATACTTAAAAATCTCAGAGTTAAAAACAAACCCCAACACTGTAACAGCAATGTGTGAAAAATATATGGGAAGGGGTACCTCCTCCAAACACACCGAGGTTCCCACTGGAAAATGTTGCTGGTGCTATGCTAACTTATTACACTAACCTACAGTTCCCTCCGTATGCAGCAGACACCGGTCATCATGCACTTCATACTCCTGTTCATTGCACATTTCTCTACCATCCTAACATTGCCTGAAGTCACAGAATCATAGGGGTTGGAAGAGCTCTGAGAGGATCTCCTAGAACTAACCTCCTACTAACCACTACAGCTTTGAACTTGCAAAGCTAACACTAACATTTCATTGAAAATCACTGCTCTGCTACCCTCAACGGGGATGCCTTTTCCACCTAAACATCAAAATACTTGATGCCACTCTTTCTCTAACACACGTCTCTGCACATTTGCTGCTAACACAGCCAACACCTTCCTAACAAATTAAGCAGTGCAACAACACTGGTTTACAATGCTGGGTTCTCCTGTTTTCGGGCTGTGTTACAGAATAGCACTGGATGCTTTGGCTGCTTGCTTTTCCAGGTGTGGGATCTGAAGAGTAGTATTGGAGTCAGTGATAAAATACCTTTCTAGTCTGTTAGGACACATGACTTCTAAACATACAGTGGAGGTGAGATGTTTTCTGACATCCAGACACACCGTTATGTAGTTTGGAAAGTGCAGATGGTGCTACAGGTAAATCATCATGTCTGTGTACTGTGTTAGCATAAAGAAGAACTTCGTTCTGATAAACACAGCATGGTTATTCTCAGGTAGACATGTTTTCAAATCCCAACACCTTTTAGGTCTAAATAAGATGGAATCATGGAATTGTTGAGGCTGAAAAAGATTTCTAAGATCATCCAGCCCAACCCATGACCTAACATCACCACCTCAGCCAGACCAGGGCACCACAGGACACAGCCAGGCTGTGCTTAAACACCTCCAGGGATGAGGACTCCACCACTGCCCTGGGAAGACCATTCCAGGCTCTGAGCACCCTTTCCCTGAGGAAGGGCTTCCTAACATCCAACCTAATTCTAGCCTGATGCAGCTTCAGGCCCTGCCCTCTTGCACTTTTCCTAGTTGCCTGGAAGAAGAGCCCGACCCACTCCTGACTACAAGATCCCTTCAGGAAGTTGTAGAGAGGAAGAAGGTCCCCTCTGAGTCTCCTCTTCTCCTGCATAAACACTCTTAGCCTCTCCTCATCAGACTTCCCCTCCAGTCCCTTCCCCAGCTTCATTGCTGGGCTGCATCCACGCCAGCTCCTCAAACTCTTTCTTGAATCAAGGGGCTGCCCCCAGTACTAGAGGAGACACCTCCCCAGTGCCCAGTATAGGACAAGAATCATGTCCCTAGTCCTGCTGGGCACAAGATACAAGACAGAATGCCACTGGCCTTCTGGTCCACCTGGGCACCCTGCTGGCTCCTGTTCAGCCGGTTGTCAACCAGTACTGCCAGGGCCCTCTCTGCCAGGTTGCTCTCCAGGACTCATCCCCCAGTCGTAGCTCTGCCGGGGGTTGTTGTGGCCAAAATGTAGGACCCTCACTTGACCCTGTTCAAACTTATCCTGTTGGCCTTAACCAAAACTTTCCCAAGACTCTCATGCATGTGCAGATGTTATTCAGCTTTTCCCACAACTTCTGAGTGCCAACTCCCACCTTGATTTCTGTCTCACGTCAAAACCAGCATCACTGGGGATCAGAAAGGCAGTTTGTGCAGAGCTGGAGTGCTTTCTGAATGCACTTCCCAGTCACGCGCCATGAATCGCTATCTAGAAGCAGCCAATTAAGTAAATAAAAGTAGTATAGGTACTGTATGAGGTTAATCATAGCTTTTTCATTGACTCAAGGGAGGAAAGATCAGACTCCCACTTGCAATTATCATACTGAATTTAAGTGACGTTTCACACCATCTTCTTTTTAACTCCTGTTTATTAGAAGTTGCTAAATGTCAATGAATAGAGTTTCAGCAGTGATTTCTCTCATCAGGTAATGTCATCACTAGAACAGAATGATCCAACATCAAATGCACCCTGTTCTTCTAGCTTGATGCTTTGAAAGATCTTAAGAAATAGTCACTTGGGAACGCCAGAGCAGAATACGCACACAATGAATGTGTGTGTGGTTTGTTATTACTGATTCTTCTCTTTCTCACTCTTCAATTTGAATAACATTTCTGACAGGAACCCTAGTTTCCATTATTTGCTGGCCCTGTTTTCTAAGCCTGTGGAAACAGCAAGCCACAAATACAGGTTGGGCTGCAACACACTCTGAATCAGCTGTAGGTTGATCTTACCTGGAAAGAGCTCCCTGAAGGATCTCGGAAGATTTTGAAATTAAAGCCAAACTTTATTCAAATGAAGGTACAACAAGAGTCAGTGTATAGTCTGGCATCTGGGCAAGAACAACCCCAGGGACCAGGAGAGGGTGGGGACTGACCTGTTGGAGAGCAGCAGAGGAGAAAGGCACCTGGGGGTCCTAGTGGCCAGCAGGATGACTCAGCCAGCAATGTGCTCTTGTGGCCAAGAGGGCCAACAGTATCCTGAGAGAGATCAGAAGCGGGGTGGTTGGCAGATTGAGAGAGATTCTTCTCCCCCTCTACTTTGCACTAGTGAGAGCGCATCTGGAGTACTATGTCCAGTTCTGGGCCCCTCAGTTCAAGAAGGACACAGAGCTGCTGGAGGGTGTCCAACATAGAGCAACAAAGACCATGAAGGAAGTAGAACACCTCCCTTATGAGGAAAGGCTGAGGGAGCTGGGTCTCTTGAGCTTGGAGGAGGCTGAGGGGTGACCTCACTAATGTCTATAAATAGGTGAGGGGTGGGTTTCAGGAGGATGGGGCCAGGCCCTTCTCAAGGTCATCTGGTGATAGGACAAGGGGCACTGGGAGCCAGCTGGAACAGAGGAGGTTCCCTAACAATATCAGCAGGAACTTCTTCACAGTGAGGGTACTGGAGCATTGGAACAGGCTGCCCAGTGGAGTTGTGGAGTCTCCCTCTCTGGAGACATTGCAGACCTGCCTGGATGCGTTCCTGTGTGACTTGAAACTTGAAACTCCACAGAACTGTTCTTATGTGAAGACACTCAATGTCCTGCTAAGAATCTTACCTCTCAGTTAAGCCTTCCAGAGCAGTTTCTACTTCTTCTCACTTTTTCATGAAACCAGTCCTTGCTCACTAGTGCCTAGCCCTGAAAATATCCATACAGCTAGAGAAGCAGCACGTTAACTCAGAAGTCATGTGAAGGAATTTAGACTTCACAGCACACTGCTTGTTGCTCAGGAACTCATCCTGCTAGCAGCATCAATTTCCAGATTCCTGCGGTAGAGCCTGTGTCAAGAAGTAATCTCTTTATGGACCCACTCACCTCTGCATGTCAGCTGCAACCGTGTTCCCAAACTAATCACACATTCCAAGCAAAACAAGCAGATGCGATCATATAAAAAGGGGTGATACTTATTAAAGTATGATTTTTCTACTTCAGTTTAGCTGTAGCAGAAAGAAGTAATAAACAGGAGTCTCAATTTTCTAAGGCCCAATAAAATATCTGCAAGTAGAATGCAATTCCACTGTGCTGAGGAAAACAAATGATCATAATGCCTGCTAGATTTGAAATAGCACTTGTTATCTGTAGAATTCAGCGAGGTCAATACCACAATATTGATATCAGCTGTTAATTTGTCAGAAGCTCATTACCAGATGGCAGTAAGAAGGGAATGTGTCTTATTCAGTGCTCCGTAGTAGGCTACAAGCAGAGCTGTGAATAGAAGCAGATCTGAAGTGTCCTAGTCAAAAATTATACACACTTGGCTGCCCAGCAGCTCGTAAAGCCAGGATTCATAACTCTGGTTTATCCTTTAATAAATAGAAGCTTTATCCCTGAATTACCAAGGACTATGATAGCAATTATGAGAGGGTTTCATTAAAGGACAAATATGAACTAGATTAGGCATCTGTCCTTTTGCAAAAGATGCTAAATAACCAACTGCTCTCTTTGTGTCTGCAAGTATCTTCTGACCCCACAAGCAGTGGGATCAATGGTGCTATTTTCCAGCTGGGAAACACACTACAAAGCAGAATACACCCAAAGGCAGCAAGTCCCTGGCCTATACCTGGTGAGGAATCACAGGGCTGGGAATAGCATCCTCTACTTTACCGTTAGACGACAACTCGCCCCATTAATTCCATGTACCTCTTCCAATTCATTAACTAAAAGCAAGTTATTACCAAGAATGGGAAATAAATTACTTGCACTGCTACTTTCCTGGTTCTAATAGCAGTCCTTTCCCAAAGGACAAAGCATGATGAGCTGAAAATGTTATGCAGAGAATAAGCCAAGAATCTGGGGTTGGGCTAGGTTGTAAAGCATGGACAGGTCCATGGAAGCTCTTGCCAATTTAACATGCTGCTGCTTTTTATTGCAGGTAGCAATCTGACAGGAGAAACAATTAGTTGAAATGAAGATAGTATGAAAGAGAGCTCTTAAGGAGCACCATGAAGACATCTCACGTGAACCTAGTATATGTTCATGTGCAAATAGACATATACATCACCCAAAACCTTCACCTTGTGTAAATATCAGAAGAGAAAAGCTGAGTGATGCCCGACAGAAACATGGCCCACAGTGGGTATCTGAGAAAGCAACTTATTCTCATCACACCTTCTTCCTCCTTGAAACAAAGCAAAGCTCTCTGAATTGCAGGCTACTATAGTAATGGGCTGAAGTCATTGTAATGATCTTGAAGGAGGCAGCAGTGGTTCCATTTTAATGACATGCACTGTAGCAGCACTAGAAGTCTACACTTTCAGTTGCCTATTTGTTCTGCCCCAAATGCTCTCCTTCTGAGTCCTCCTGAGTGTTTCCTGAGAAGACCCACATCAGGTCCCCAGGAAACTCCTGTGACCAGTCAGTGGTCACAGCAAGGTCCTTTGTGTCTCAAGTAAGAGTGTAGAGGCCAGATCCCCACCCACAGATATTTTACCTCTCTGGAGCCCAGCTCCTCCTTATTCAAGGGATTAAGGACAGCTCAATTTATGTTCTTGAGCTCTGGACAAGAAGTCAGCTCTTTAAGCCTTAGAAATCGAAACCAAGTGAAATAAAATAGTTGCTGCTTGTTAAATTAGTCACATATTAAGCACTTTCTGTTCAGCTGATGGAAAACTACCTCACTACAAGAGGGACACTGAAGGGCTGTAGTGGGGACAGAAGTGACTACCAAGTTAGCAAAGGATTTCGAACCTGTTTTGTGGAAGGAATGACTGAGAAATCTGGGGCTGTTTAGCCTGCAGAAGACATTGAGTTGAGACCTTATTGCTGTCTACAACTACTTGAGGGGATGCTGTAGAGAGGCGGGGGTTGGTCTGTTCTCCCTAGTGGCTATGAGTGATAGGACGAGGGAAAATGGCCTGAAGCTAGCTGTGCCAGGGGAGGATCAGGTTGGATGCCAGAAGGAATTTCTTTGCTGAAAGAGTTGTCAGGCACTGGAACAGCCTGCCCAGGAGGGTGTATGAGTCACCATCCCTGGAGGTGTTGAAGAGAAGGGGAGATGTTGTGTTGGGGGACAGGTTTTAGTGGTGCTGATAGGGCTGGGAAAATGTTGGACTCGATGATCCTGAGGGTCTCTTCCAGCTGAAAGTATTCTACGATTCTATGATGTTGTTATTCCAGTGGGTAACTACAGGCAGATTAACACTGTTATGAGAAACACAAGACCTCTCTTTTGCTACCTGCAGGAGTGATTACAAACGAAGAGCAGAGATATTTCACCATGGTGCTGACTGGCTTTCAGACAGGAGTACTGCACTTGTAATCTATGAGTCTTGCTCAAAGACAGACAAGTTAAAGTCTTCAAGCAGAGAAACAAAGCCCCTGGAAAAGGCTCAGCAGTGTCAAGGATTGATGATTTTCAGCTGAGGCACAGATGACTAAGAGGAGACATTAACGTTTTACTAACGGATAAAAAGATGCTTTAAAGCCAACCAGGATAACAAATTTCCTCATTAGCACGGAAGATAGAGCAGGCAGTAATGACTTTAAACTGCAATTGCAAAAATATACATTAAACAAGAGAAAAAAATTGAATAAGCATTACAATAAGCTGCCGTGGGAGGTAATGAAACCAAGAACCATCAAGGTACTTAAAGCTAAGTAAATAAAAATATATTAGAGAGAATTTACTGCCACTCTGCTCAAATTTAGCTGCCCTAAATGCATTGTAAAAATAGGATTGAACCTCATTTGCTAAGGTATAGAGTCCTTCTTTCAGAAAAATAAGTATAGCTATAGGTTCATAGATTCATTCATAGAATGGTTCAGGTTGGAAGGGACCTGAAAGATCATCCAGTTCCACCCCCCCAGGAGCAGGCACATCCCACTAGACCAGGGTGCTCAAGGCCCCATCCAACCTGGCCTTGAACACTTCCAGGGAGGGAGCAGCCACAGCCTCCCTGGGTAACCTGGTCCAGTGTCTCAGCACCCTCATCGCGAAGAACTTCCTTCTGACTTCCAGACTAAACCTCCCCTCTTCCAGCTGGAAACCATGCCACCTGGTCCTACCATTCTAAGCCCTTGGAAACAGCCCCTCCCCAGCTCTCCTGTAGCCCCCTTCAGGTACTGGAAGGCCACTATAAAATGTCCCTGGAGTCTCCTCTTCTCCAGGTTGAACAGTCCCAAATCTCTCAGCCTGTCCCCGTAGCAGAGGTGTTGCAGCCCTCCACTCATCCTTGTGGCCCTCCTCCAATAGCTCAATCTCCTTCCTGTGGTGGGCGCTCCAGAACTGGATGCAGTACTGCTGATGGGGTCCCATGAAAGCAGAACAGACTGGGAGGATCCCCTCCCTTGACCTACCGGTCAGGCTTCTCTCGATGCAGCCCGGGATGCAGTTGGCTTTCTGGGCTACAAGTGTACACTGCTGGCTCATGTTGAATTTCTTGCTGACCAACGCCCCCCCCC
>VZRI01000185.1:146743-204865 GCA_013397515.1 Upupa epops
CAATCTGTTCTGCACCCAGCCTGTCTTTGTGCCTGGGATTGCCTTGATTCAGGTGCAGGACCTAGCCCTTTGCCTTGTTGAATCTCACTGGCCCACCTCTCCAGCCTGCCCAGGTCCCTCTGCATGGTCTCCCTTCCCTCCAGCGTGACCCCCACACCACACAGCTTGGTGTCATTGGCAAACTTGCCGAGAGGGCACTATCCATGGACTCTAGTTGCAGTGGTTACTCCCATGACAGAAAGAATGTAGGTTTTCCTGGCAGCTGCTTCACATTGCACCTCCCACAAAGAGAAGCCTGCTGAGGTCATCAATGGCAGTTTCAGAGTCTATGAAGTCCAGCTTGGCTTTGGGCACCTCCAGCATGCTTGTCCAAGGTGGGCAAGTATATGCAGTGGCAGCAGAATGGACCAGGAACTGACAGAGAACAGTTAATGAGTGCAAACACGCTTCACAGGCGGAGAGCACTCCTTTGAAACAAAGAGTAATGGGTCCTAGTACCAGAAGATAGAGCGAGAGGTCCCTGCTGCCTTTCACAATTGTCATTATTTAACAATTGGGAGTGTTGCTGGAGGGAGTTAGAAGCTGAACCTGGAGATCATAAGGGGCTTTTCCTCCAGAATCTAGTCTCGTCCAAGGCATCTAAAAATAGGCAAATCCCAAATCTGAGAGAATATACAAGATTTAATATCAAATCATGCAAGTCAGAGAGGTTAAGAACACCTTTGGGTATTTGTTCATCATCAAAATCAGTGCCATGTAAAAATGAACCAGTGGCAGGAATGCCACTGCTCTGGTTCCTCTTTTCGGAGCTCTTCCTTCCATTCTGGATTTCTTTAATCCTCTTGTGTAGTTTTGAACTTAGAGAGTGAGCTATTTGGTTTAAAAAAGAAAGAACAGTAAACCCGGTCTTGTCAAGGTCCAAAACAATACGAACACGATGCTGCTGGTGTTTTGCTCTTGCCAAGACAGTGCAGGATCCACCCTTCAGCATCCCTTCCCGACACAACTCCTGATAGTCTGCACAGTCTGACTACCTCAATAAGGAACAAAGTAGTAGCATTAGCACATTTCACAGCCAGCATCAGAAACATAAAGCGTTTTCAAAACCCTAACTGGAATCTAGAGGTCTAATCTCACCAAGAGTCAACACTGAATCTGTCTTACCACACATAGAAAGATGTTAATTGCAATTAGAGAATTCTGAGGGTGGTGAAAAATAGCGGGGATCAAGGAGACAATTCTCTTTCCAGCTCTGTTGGTTATTAGGGTACTTTCTGCTCAACCCTGCACTAAGCTACAAAATTCTTCCCCAACGTTTGCATTACTTTTGCCTTGAGAAACTCTTAGCTGGATGGCTGATAATCGAAGCTCACTGAGGGTAAGAGAAGGCAAGGTGCATCTCAGTTATGAGGGCCTCCTGAGAACTGATCCCTGCCACAAATGTACCTTCAAATGCAGCATCGTTCCAGGCAGGAATTGTGGCTTTTTGGTCAAAGAAGAAACTGAAAAAAGACATAATGACAGTGTTCAAATACCAAAAAATCAGCATCAAACAAGAGGACTGTTGCTCTTGCAAATCCAGAACTTCTAAGTGTTAGCTTACATTATGCCAAGGGAGACTTAGGGTGGTGATTATAAAATATAACTTCCTTATCATGAAAATAGCCACTCGAACAGACTTAGCAGAGGGGACAGTGGAGACTGCCTCCCTCAGCAGACTTGCTAAAGCAAAAATAACTACATGTTTTTTAATATAGATCAGGTCAGATTGAGTCAGACCTTGGCACAGGAGAAAGGACCAGATAGTCTCTCCAGCTTCCTTTCCTAACACAAGCCAAATAATTTTTAAAAGCTTTTGGACTACAGTTCTTGCTATCAAACACAAAGAACATTATTTATAATGTAATCCTGATGTATCTGTCAACACTCCCACAGGGAAACATGTGAACCAACAACCAACCCACAAACAAAACCAGGTACTGTATCAGCAACACACAAAACACCGCAGCCCAGCTTGGCCAGCAATCTGACCAGTACTCCCTCAGTTATCTCACGGATTAAGATGCACCTGTACAAGCTCTTCTTCTTATCCTGGCTTCAAAGGAGCACAGAACTGGCAAGAAGTGAGTGTAGACCACTGATGTTCTCAGCCACATTAGTGCATCTGTGATGATTTGTTTCCTGCCTTGCCCTCCCTCCTAGCTCATGTCCACTAGGGAAGTGCCTGGTGATGGATCATTAAAACCTATTCCTTCGATTTGTGTAGCAAGTCAAGCAGCTGTGCCATGTTAGCTAAATGAGTAGCCTATTACACCCATTTCTCTGGAGACCTCTACTCCAACAAGGTTGGAAGAGCTCCTTCAAGGTGATAGTAAAGTTATTACAACTATTCAAGAGGAGGGAAAAGCAACAGTATTCCTCTATTCATCTGTCCCTAGTCATCACATCCCTCATCACATGCCCTTCTGTCTCCCTGCTTCTGCTGGCATTGGCACTTTCCCTCATCCAGCTGTTGCTGGCTTATGATCCTCAACAGAATCCATATGCATCCTTGACAATCCCAATTAGTGAAGAACATTAAAAAGCCAGCAGGATAAAATTCCATCATTAGGACTTGGTTGTAAGTGTGATAACTGAAGAGGAAGTCAGTAAGTAGCTCTGCAGTTGGTTTGAGGAAGGTGGTTTAGAATTTTGCTTCAGTTATTGAAGCTGTGGTGGTAGTTCCAACTGCCTCCTGGCAAAAGTTGGTGTAAATGGGTGTAGGGAAGGCTGGAAAGTAGTAAGGCCAAGTAGTTATTGCTGTTATCACCTTTGGGGATAGTTGTTCTGCCCTGTAGCTAGCAGAGCCAAGGTCTGTGTTGTGTGTGTTGCAGAGTTGCCGCTAGAGTCCCAGTTGTCACTAGGGCTGCTCCTGCTCTTATGAATGTGCAGTGCCTTTGTTAGGAGCAACATAGAGCTCCCTGGGGGTTTGGAAAGAGGCAAGACACTGCACGATGGATGTGTGTAAGGGCAGTCAAAATGGAAAGGTGTGTTTACTGCTTAGTAATGTGAATTAAGGTATTCAGGTTCTTCAGAGCTGATTAATATACATGTGTGAGGAGCAGTAGCTATGTTTATCTGAGAGTAAACGGGGCCGGCACAAGTTCAGTGCAGTAATTAAATCCTTTTTTTGTTCTAGCCCAAAATATGCACAGGACAAATCCATTTTCTTCATATCGGAGCTTTCATTTGCCATTCAGCTGTTAGAAGAACTTTTACCACATGGCTGATATTAATGGAAGACAGGGTGGGTTTTTTTCTCACCCTGCCACTAATTTCCTTTCAATCTCCATGTATTTAGTACATTTAAACCTGCTCTTATTTAGGGGAAAATGAGGATCAACTTTTTCTCTTGGCTCTTCCTTCTTCTGCAAAGTCACTGCTCTTTCACAGGTCACGTCATTGATAGAACCCATAATTCCTCAACATTTAGACAAACAGGCTGCCCAGGGGGGTTGTGGAGTCTCTTTCTCTGGAGACGTTCCAGACCCACCTGCATGTGTTCTTGTGCAACTTGGTCTAGGGGATCCTGCTGTGGCAGGGGGATTGGACTAGATTATCTTTCAAGGTCCCTTCCCATTCCTAATGATTCTATGATTCTATGAAACTGGAATGGGCTGGCATGAATCATAAGGAATCCAGGATGCTTTCAGTGGCTAGTCCAGTGGGATCATGATCTAGTGACATTAATCTAAGATGAAAAACACTTAGGAAAAATAAATCTACTTCTGATTAACTATATTCATTTTCTTGTAGTTTGAGCTAACACCTGTTGCCCCTTGTCCTATCATCAGATGACACTGAGCAGAGCCTGGCTCCTTCTTCCTGACACCTGCCCTTTCCATATTGATCAACATTAATGAAGTCTCATTTTTCCAAGCTCAAGAGACCCAGCTCCCTCAGCCTTTCCTCACCAGGGAGATGCTCAAGTGCCTTCATCATCTCTGTCTCTGCACTAGACTCTCTCCAGCAGTTCTGTGTCCTTCTGGAACTAAGAGGCCCAGAAATGGACACAATACTCCAGATGTGGCTTCATCAGGGCAGAGTAGAGGGGAAGGAGAACCCCTCTTGATCTACCAACCACTCCTCTTCTAATCCACCCCAGGATTCCATTGGCCTTCTTGGCCACCAGGGAACATTGCTGGCTCCTGGCCATCCTACTGGCCACCAGGACCCCCAGGTCCCTTTGTCCTACGCTGCTCTTCAGCAGGTCAGTCCCCAACCTACACAAATAATTTACTGTCAGTCCTGAATGCCTCTCTGGAGAGTGAAATTTCCCTGAGCGTATGACATTGAGTTCAACTCAGACCTCTGTGAGACAAAATCTTGCCTCCCATTACTCAGGAGATGAAATTAGGTGAAAAAATTTGTAAGAACAGATAATTATTGTTATTAGTTAATAACATTTGCCTTTTTTATTTAAGAAACAGGAAAATTCAGTAACCAGAAGCTAAGATCCACACAGTGGAGTGAGAGTGCTGGGGGGTGGGGAGGAGTGTGTACAAGTTTATGTAATTCTTATTTGTATTATCTGTCTCTTCATTTTAAAAGAAACTTGCTCCTTAATACATGTGGCTTCCCATTCCTGCCTATTCCTGCAACTTTATTCTTCATCCAGCTCTGTTTTTTCTCTAGTTCTGACAATATCTGTCATGTCTAACTGAAGTGCATCTTGCACTTCTTGCTACAATTGTCATCCGCAGCGACAGCTCCAGCAGCAGCGTGTCAAACAGCATGCCCCGTGGATATTCAATTACCTTCTCTTCCCTGGGGTCCTCACATGCTGCAGAACCAACTGTCCAGGAAACACCAGTGCAGGAGCTGCACTTATTCGTTAGTATGATTCTGTACAGATTGTGGATGAATGGTTCATGAACAAGAATAGGATTAGCACAAACCTTGCTGTAAGTGAACTAATGAGAATTATAGATTGCTGTGCTACACAGCTAGATTATCTTCTCCCATGCGTTCAGAAAGGACTGGATATACTTACTACCTGTCTCTTGGCATTAAGATCCTCAGCCCTCTACATTTCTACATGAGGAGGTATATCCTACTGGAAACACTCTGCTGAGCTTCTATTAATCACACTTAATGGATAAAATTGGAGGATTGATTTCATCATTCATTTACGCAGGACTGAAAATTCACACTGCAAGGCTAATCCTCTGACCTGTGGAGCTCTAAGCAACAGGGAGTGCTGAGTGCTTTCCTTTACTGGACACAATTCTAAACCATAGAAAACTTGTTTCCAAACGTGTAGGTTTAAGGTTTTTTCCTTTTGGGAAAATGTGAAGATTTTCCTCAAAATTACTTATTGTGGGGGAGGGGAAAATGACCGCAGCAATTCAAAACTAGAATCCTTTGTCTGAATTTTATTCTGCTTTTCCTTGTTTTGCTTCCATTTTCATGGTCTTAACTTTCACAGTTGTGTTATGTAAGTAGCTTTGCTCAACCTAGTGATAAATCCAAGTGAGATGTGCTTTAACCAATCAGTGTCTTGGACCTATGAAGACACAAAAGAGACCCATCTGTCTAAACACCTGCAACCCACAGTGAAACGGAATCACAGAATATTTTGGTTGGAAGATATCTTTAAGTCCAAGCCTTGATCCAGCACTGCCAGATCACCAGTGAACCACTTCCCTTAGCACCAGCTCCACACATCATTTAAATACCCCCAAGGATGGTGACTCCACTACTTCCTGAGGCAGCCTATTCCAATGTTTGATAATCCTTTCAGTGAAGAAATTCTTCCTAACATCCGGCCTAAATCTGCCCTGGTGCAGCTTGCAATAATTTCTTCTGGTCCTACTGCTTGTCACCAGGGAGGAGGCTGTTCCTTTGCTTGCTCCAACCTCCTTTCAGGTAGGTGAAGAGTATTACACTCTTCAGAGTCTCCATTCAGCCTTCCAGGCTAAACAACCCCAGATCCCTCAGCCCTTCCTCACAGGACTTGTATTCCAGACCCTTCATGAGGCTCATCGCTCTCCTCTGGACATGCTCCAGCATTTCTATGTCCTTCTTGCAGTGAGGGGCCCAGAATTGAGTACAGTATTCGAGGTGCAGCCTCATCAGTGCCCAATACAGAATGACAATTACCAATCTACTCCTGCTGGCCACATAATTTCTAATATATCCAGGGTGCTGTTGGCCTCCTTGGCTACCTGGGCAAACTGATGGCTCATCTTCAGCTGACTATCAATCAGCTCACCCAGGTCTTTTTCTGATATGCTACTTTCTAACCACACATCTCCAAACCTGTAGCCTACCATGGGGTTATTATGACCCAGCTGCAGGACCTGACGCTTGGCTTTGTTGAACCTCCTACAATTAACCTTGGCCCATCAATTCAGCCTGACTAGATCTCTCTATAGAGCATCCCTACCCTCCAGCAGATCATCACACACACAGCTTGATGTCATTGCAAACATACCACACATTCAATCTCCTCAACCAGATTGTTAATAAAGACAATAAAGAGAACAGACCGCAGTGCTGAATGTTGACTTCTCTGCTCTCTGCCCCAAAGTGCAGTGTTTGCCAAGCATCAGTTCAGTCCTTCTATTACCTTTAAAACTGTGACGGCTGCTAATTTGCAATGACTGAAGTTTTGTTTCCTATATGAAAGCCTCCTGTTCCTATCATAATCAAAGCCTTCTGCTCTGACACAATGCAATATATTTTTAACCAAGCATCAAGTCCTTTTGATCATGAGATAAAGGCAACGTTTTGGTCCTCCAGGGATATAAAAGTCTTCAAGCCCTATTACCTCCATACAAAACTCACTCCTATCACAAGATGCCTATATCACATCTTCAGTGACTTGGATGTTTGAGACCTACAGGAGCAATCCTTTGGGGCTGAGTTCACAAAGTGGTCAAATAAGCTTCAGAAAACCTAAAAAAACTAACCATGCATTTCCCCCCTATTTCCCCATCTTCAAGGGTTTCCAGTCACTGTCACTGGATAACTTGCATTGAAGTGCATGGAAGACTTACTATGTTAGTTAGAACAAAATAATTTAAAGTAATGATAAAGCAATAATTTCTCTGTGACATTAAAGCACTTCCATACATTGGGGAGAATGATTCATCCTCCCTGTATTTTTCTCTTTTAAGTCGTTTGTACTATGACTAAATTAGACCTCCAGCTTTCAACTTAAAATTGATCTTTCAAATCGGTGTTGTTGCAAGCAAGATTTGATTCATAATAATTAGATATCTGTCTCTTCCCTTGCTTTAATTTGGTTTGGTAGACAACTCCTGGTGTTAAAGTGATTGAATCATTAATTGTGTTTCAGAGGAAGGTGGTTCTTACAAAGAAGCATGCTGATCACGAGGGCGGCGCAGCATTTAGGGCTGCATTTGTACTCATTAATTCAATACCACAGTACAGTTTTGGCTTTTCACCAAGAACACATTAGCAACACATGGATCCCACCTACTTTGATTTTGTCTGTACTTCATTATACTTCAGCTTGCCTGTTATTCTCTTCTGCATCTTGGGCACTGGGACCAAGAAAGATGTCCAAGCAATACACAAAATACACAGAATCAGAATAATTGAGGCTGGAAAAGAGAGACCTACAACCTAACACCACCACATCAGATAGACCAGGCACTAAGGGTCACATCCAGCCTGTCCTTAAACATTTTCAGGGATGAGGGCTCCACCACTGCCCTGGGCAGTCCATTCCAGGGTCTGATCACCCTTTCTGTGAGGAAGGGCTCCCTAATATCCAACCTAACCCGCCCCATACTCTTCCTGTCACTAGTTGCCTGAGAGAAGAGCCCAACGTCCATCTCAAACACTCTTGGTCGAAGTTGACTTGTCATACAGGTCAGATCACAGCTCAGTTTCTGTTGCAGCCATGCAAATAGGGATGTTGCCAAAAGAAAGCACTGGGGAACAGGGTGGCAATATGATGCCATTTTACCAGAGAAGCTTGCCAGGAAGACAAGCTTCTCTGGTAAAGAGAGGTTTACATAGATGGGAACAAAAGGTGAAGAGAGAAAGAGAAATGCTATTATGCTACAAATGTCCTTTAGGAGCACAAAACCTAATCCAAAACAGATCAAATGGGTCTTTAGGGAGGGGGGAAGAAGTTTCTTAGAAGAGGAGGCACTAAGGAGCTGGTGCAAGACCTTGTCTTTCCGTGGGCAAGCACCAAGACTTGGTGCAAGACCTCACCTTTCACAAGGAAGCACTAAGAAGATGGTCCAAGATCACACTTTTCCATGGGGAAACTCTGGTAGCAGAAAACATTTAGAGTAAAACTCACCACAATCACACTTTCATGATGCACTACATCACCCTCTCAAGCCCTATTTTTTAACTAACTTGGGAATATGGTTTCCTTTTTATTATTCCAGCCAAGTTCAAGGAATATACAAGACAAGTCATGAGTAAAAATGAGTCAGATATATAAGCAGTGGTCAGCAAAAACCCCTTCAGGTTAAGGACTTCAGCTGAGTTTCAGGACATCACTGGGTGGTAGAAAGAAGCACGCCCTCTATAATTATCTCAAAATACAGGAAAATTAATATAGTTAGTCAGAAGAAGATTTGTTTTTCCTAAGTGTTTTTCATCTCAGAATAATGTCACTAGATCTTGATCCCACTGGACTAGCCTCTGAAAACATCCTGCATTCCTTATGATTCATGCCAGACCATTCCAGTTTCATAGAATCCTTAGGGATCGGAAGGGACCTTGAAAGATCATCCAGTCCAATCCCCCTGCCACAGCAGGATCACCCAGACCAAGTCACACAGGAAGAGATCTGGGAGGGTCTGGAACATCTCCAGAGAAGGAGACTCCACAACCCCCCTGGGCAACCTGTTCCCATGCTCCAGTACCCTCCCTGGGAAGAAGTTCTGTTCTAGCTGGCACCCATTGTCCCTTGTCCTATCCACAGATGACCTTGAGAAGGGCCTGGCTCCATCCTCCTGACACCCACCCCTCACCTATTTATAGATATTAGTGAGGTCACCCCTCAGCCTCCTCCAAGCTCAAGAGACCCAGCTCCCTCAGCCTTTCCTCATAAGGGAGGTGTTCTACTTCCTTCATGGTCTTTGTTGCTCTACGCTGGACACCCTCCAGCAGCTCTGTGTCCTTCTTGAACTGAGGGGCCCAGAACTGGACACAGTACTTCAGATGCAGTCTCATCAGTGCAGAGTAGAGGGGGAGAAGAACCTCTATCTGCTAACCACTCCTCTTCTAATGCACCTCAGGGTGCTGTTTGCCCTCTTGGCCACAAGAGCACATTGCTGGCTTAGAGTCATCCTGCTGGCCACTAGAACCCCCAGGTCCCTTCCTCCTACACTGCTGTCTAACAGGTCATTCCCCAACCTATCCTGGTCCCTGGGTTGCTCTTGCCCAGACTCTACTTGCAAGACTACACTGGCCCTTGTTGTCCCTCATTAAGTTTTGTTTAGCTCTGTCTTGCTGCACTGCAGCATACACACATTTTATCTTCCCAAACTATTCATTACTAGAAGTTTGAAGAAGACTTCCGAGAGTCAACCTGCCATTTCCCAGTGACTACCTGACTTGGCATCATTGTGAATTTTGTATTCACTGGTAGTTACTCTGTTTTACAACATTTGCAAGTTTGTTCATGAAAGCAGAGACAGATTGGCTGGAGGAAGTCTCCTGAATCAGCAGAACTGCAACACAGCTACAGTGATCTGAATCAACAACTCTGCTGGTCTTCACCCCTGAATGTGCTGCCCTGACATGTAAATTCAGGAAAGGTTAATGCTTTGCTCTTCCTAAAGGAGCCTTTTCCTAAGAAACTTTCTAGTTTGGAGAATTTCCTGCTTCCGTTAGAATGACTGCTGCAAAGATTAGATCCCATGCTTGCAACTGCGATTAACAAGGGGAGGAAATTGGAAGCCTTATCATCCTGCTGCCTGCTGTCACCTGTGGGGAATCCATGCACGTTCCAGCTCAGGGTGGAAGCTGGAGGTTTCACCATCTGATTAGATGCCTCCTCTTGCAGGGCTGTTAAATGACCAGCTACTCGGACACAAAACAATTTTTAAAAAGCTATTATCTGGGAGAAGGCAGAAAGGTAATAACAGGACGAAGAAAACACAGCAACAGCGCTGTATCAGACCCTGGGCACACGCAGCAGGCATAACACAGGCATGAGGGATTTCACGCCTTTTTGGATGGTATTAGTTAAATGTTTGAGATGGTTCCCAATTATGTTTTTCACTTCAAATGGCAATTAATTTGTGCCCATTGTTCCCATCTCCAAGCGCTTGCTTTTCATGATGCAAAACATCTGCATTGCTCTAGGCCAAACTAATACGAATTACCAAAAGAATTGTAATTTACCCAATTACACAATTGCCGTCGACTATTTGACTGTTTCCCCTTTTTGAATATCCCAGTAGTCAGCCTTGAACAGCTAATTGCTCCATAGATGGGGTTTTGCATGAACTGCATGGAAAAAGAGAGCTTGGTTGGCCTGGTGGTTTGGCCCTGGCTGGGGACAGGGTGCCCACCAAAGCTGCTTTATCACGTCCTCTTCTTGGGTGGTCATGGAGGAGAAAAACCATAAGAAGAGACTAGAGGGTAAAGACAACAGTAGTTTAATAAAGAAGAAACAAGGGCACATGAGGAAGCGAGGGAAATAATAGAGTATTCTCTACTTCTTATCAGCAGACAATATTTACCACTGTTCTAGGGTGCAGGGCCCCAACACACATAGCGAATGCTCCAGTGGACAAACACTATCAATGAACGCCCTCTGCTCCCACTTTCTTTCTTTCCCTGTGCTTTTCTATCCAGGCTGATGTCATACAGTTGGGAATAGTCACAGTATCACACAGTATCACGGTAATGATGAGGCTGGAAAAGACCTTAAAGATCATCCAGTCCAACCTCAACCCAACCAAGTAAACCTAACATCTAACATCTAGATCATGCCACTCAGCACTTCATCCAGCCTAACCTTGAACCCCTCCAGAGACGGTGACCCAACCACCTCCGTGGGCAACCCATTCCAAAACCAGATCACTCTTTCAGTGAAAAACCTTTTCCTAATGTCAAGTCTAAACCTCCCACGATGGAGCTTAAGACTGTGACTCTTTGTCCTTTCTCCAGTGTCCAGGGAGAAAAGACCTGACCATAACCCCCTTTAAGGTAGTTATAGACAGTGATAAGGTTACCCCTGAGCCTCCTCTTTTCCAAGCTAAACAGACCCAGCTCCATCAGCCTCTCCTTTTAGGGCTGACCTTCCAGCCCCTTTACCATTCTAGTTGCTCTTCTCTAGACTCGTTCCAGCCCCTCAACATCCTTCCTGAACTGAGGGGCCCAGAATTGAACACAATAGACCAGGTGCGGTCTAACCAGAGACGAATACAGTCATTTAAAGGGGAGGGTTAGGTTGGATAATAGGAAGCTCTTCCTCACAGAAAGGTGGATCAGAGCCTGGAATGGACTGCCCAGGGCAGTTGTGCAGTCTCCATGTCTGGAGGTGTTTAAGGACAGCCTGGCTGAAATTCCTCACTCTGAGGATAGTGAGGCAACAGAACAAGTTGCTCAGGGAGGCTGAGGATGTTCCATCCCTGAAAGACCAGCCTGGATGGGGTTCTGGGCAGCCTGGTCTAGTAAGAGGTTTCTTTACCCATAGCAGGAGGGTTGGCACTAGATGATCTTTGAGGTCCCTTCCAATCTAAACCATTGTATGATTCTGTGTCAGGTCATGGGCTGGACTTGATCACAGGGGTCTTTTGCAGCCTCAGTGATTCTGAGTGATTCTGTGGATACCTTTTGGTCAGTTTGGATAAGTTGGCCTAGCCAACTGTTGGGAAGAACGCTAGGAAAGAAAAACAAACCCATAGCCTTGGTGCTGAGCAAGCCCTGCTCAGCAGTAGCTGAAACACTGGTGTGTTATCAACATCCCTCCAGCTACCACCACAAACACAGTATCCTGAGAGATGTCATGGGGAGGATCAACTCCAACCCAGTATAGCCAATACAATTAGCCAAAAGGAACAGCCAAATGGCCACCATCAAAATGTATCTTTTGGCTTCATCACTGATTCTGTGTGAGTATACCATGTGTGAGTGTATACATTCTTGGACAGAGTGTCCCGTAAAAACTAAAAGCATTTAAAATTGCATCTGCTGAAGCACAGGCTGCTTTCCAACCTACGTTACTTGTCTATAATAGTGCATCTGCTGTGGCCACATGGTGCAAAACAAAGCTAACGTTAAGTTAAAAATTAACTGTCTACATTCTTACTTAGTGTCTTGATCAGGCTTTGATCTAGGCTTAGTCTGTGCAATAACGCTGCAATCTAACACACCCATTACAGTCAATATGACATATAAAATACAGAAGAGTGTAAGACTGTCAATGCATTTAACAAAGAATAAGCCATATGGAAACAAAGAAGGAAATAAATACTTTATGAATTGGTGGATTTAAAATGCAACCTTCTGTTAGGATGCAACCCAGACAATGATGGTGCAAGATTAAATCTGCCTTTAGTACCAGTACAACTGCATTTGGAATACTCTATGTTGCTTTGCTGCCTACATCTCAAGAAAGCTTTTGCAAATGTACTCTACTGCATTTGAAAATGACTCTACTACACTTTCTTACAATGTCTTAAATGAACTAAACACAATTACTCCTCTGGGTAATCGTCTTCTTAGTATCACATCAATACGAGTCATCCTAATAAGGTTTATGGGATTTAGTCAGGAAACAGTCTTCTCCTTAGGAAAATTCTTAGTGAGGTAGCATGGCTAATGGATGTTATAGTTCCTCATCCTATGTTTAAATGTGTTCAGGCCAAAAGAAGACTATTCCTACTCAAATGGTCATGCTGGAGATATAAACACCTGCATGAATCATAGAATCACAGAACAGTTTTCGCTGGAAGAGATCTCCAAGGTCATCAAGTCCAACCTTTTCCCATTCCTATAAGCTCCATTAAACCCTGTCTCCCAGTGCAATATCTACTCTTTAACACCTCCATGGATGGGGATGCAACCCCCTCACTGTTCCAGTGCCTGACAACCCTTTCTTCCTAACAGCCAACATGAACCTCCCCTGGCATGGCTTCAGGCAAAGAGCTTTTCTTCCATCACTTGTATGACATCAGATTACTCATCCTTGCCCAGGGTATGGCATACAGACAGTGAATAGAGACACAACCGGGGGGGCTGAGCACAGCCCTTTCCTTGCTGGCTGCCTACACGTGCTGTCAACCCCCAGGTGGAACTGTGGGTTAGGGTGCATGGGTTGGAGAGGCAATAAGCACTACTCTCTTGAACCTTCCTAATGTAGGTGAGTGGTCAACATGGAACATGGCAAATACTGATGTGGCCACCAGTATGGGACATAGGGGCTTCCTCCTGATACATTTTTTTCTCCTTCAGCTGCCTCCTCTTCCTCAAAGGGCTGTGTGGACCTGTCATGGTCCTGGTCTTGGATCACATCAGTTATTGCCAGATCTCAGGTCAGCACTTCTGGAACTTTTCTTTGGCAGACACAAAAGGGAAATTATATAGATTGTGTGCCAAAGGAACATGTGGAGGAGAGTGTCACAATCTGTAAGTTAGAGAGGATTTGTGAGAGGTCAAATCAATATGTGATTCTTAAAGTACAAAAATATGGTGAATGTNGGAAAGGAAAGGAAAGGAAAGGAAAGGAAAGGAAAGGAAAGGAAAGGAAAGGAAAGGAAAGGAAAGGAAAGGAAAGGAAAGGAAAGGAAAGGAAAGGAAAGGAAAGGAAAGGAAAGGAAAGGAAAGGAAAGGAAAGGAAAGGAAAGGAAAGGAAAGGAAAGGAAAGGAAAGGAAAGGAAAGGAAAGGAAAGGAAAGGAAAGGAAAGGAAAGGAAAGGAAAGGAAAGGAAAGGAAAGGAAAGGAAAGGAAAGGAAAGGAAAGGAAAGGAAAGGAAAGGAAAGGAAAGGAAAGGAAAGGAAAGGAAAGGAAAGGAAAGGAAAGGAAAGGAAAGGAAAGGAAAGGAAAGGAAAGGAAAGGAAAGGAAAGGAAAGGAAAGGAAAGGAAAGGAAAGGAAAGGAAAGGAAAGGAAAGGAAAGGAAAGGAAAGGAAAGGAAAGGAAAGGAAAGGAAAGGAAAGGAAAGGAAAGGAAAGGAAAGGAAAGGAAAGGAAAGGAAAGGAAAGGAAAGGAAAGGAAAGGAAAGGAAAGGAAAGGAAAGGAAAGGAAAGGAAAGGAAAGGAAAGGAAAGGAAAGGAAAGGAAAGGAAAGGAAAGGAAAGGAAAGGAAAGGAAAGGAAAGGAAAGGAAAGGAAAGGAAAGGAAAGGAAAGGAAAGGAAAGGAAAGGAAAGGAAAGGAAAGGAAAGGAAAGGAAAGGAAAGGAAAGGAAAGGAAAAAAAGGGCACTGGGTGGGGGGAATATACCACCAAGGAATCTCTTGCCTAGTCATCCCCAGGCTCCTGGTGACCCAACAACATCCCCCAGTCCTCTTCAGTGATCAATTTGCCTTTGGTGTGGGGCTCTGTGCCGTCTCTGTGAATTCATAATATACTTTGTACTCCATTCCTCCCCCCTTATTTCCTGAGGAGTGGGGCTGGGGAATCATCTTCATAGTTGCATTCTCTATTATCGCTTCTCAAGGCCAAGACTGCTTTCTCTCATCTCAAAGTCTTAGTTTAGTTAGTTGGTACTGGCCAGTGGGTAATTAGTTGGTGCCTGCAGGACAGCTCCCTGCTCCACTTAATTTGTTGGTGATCTTACAGCTTCAAGAATGCAGTATCCTGTACATTTTTGTAGAGCCTCATACTGTTGCCTTGTCAGCTTCTTTCGTTAAGCAGCCAGAGAAAGGAGGTCTGTGTTTCCTTCAACATTAAAAAATCAGTCCTGCTGTCCCAACGTAATGTCCTGAACCAATGTAGAGTCAATAATCAATAGTCAATAGGTTCAGTCACTGACACTCCAGATAGGGCCAGGCAAAGTCAATGCTGAGAGCACTGTACTGATGGGCTGCGTTATCTCCTGCTGCTCTGACCTTGGAGAGCAGGGAGAGGAGGCCTGTTCATAATAAGGCCACCTTGAGACAAGACAAAAGAGGCCTTTTTTTGGATGCTCACAGAGGGGACCTCTAAAAGCAATTGATTCAATGCATTAAAATCAGTCAAGACCTTGTTCAAGCCCCCTTCACATGTTTATTTCTCTGCCATAGGGAGAGTAAGGTGCCCAAATTCCCAATTACTCTGTTGATTCTTAAAAAAGGTTTAGGCTGCTAACACTGGTTGATTCATAGGTCTGGAAATAGAGCTCCTAGAGGACTGTCAAAATTAAACAGCACTCCCAAGTCACCCTGTCACTGCAGTTATAAAAAGTAAACAAGCTCCCCTAGTTAATCTGCAGCCCCACGTTTTGTACACAGCCCTCTGCTTATTGGATTTCTGATTTAATTGTAATTTATTCATTCAATCTGGTTTTGGGTATTACCTGAGAATACATAAAGGCACGATTTACAACCTCAACTTCTCTCATCTGTGCATTCAGCAATCCTCAGAGGACAGCAATCTACCTCTTCTGCTACTTACGACGAAGAAACCTGAGAGATATAACATTACCTGCTGACACTTCAATTTCTGAGTCAGAAAACTGTAATACTTCACCAACTCACAATTTACCACTTTGCAACGAGTGCAGAAGCAAGCAGGAAGACTGGGACTGCCCGGCCTTCCTTGCCCACAAAGAAACCTGCTGGTATAGCCCCAGAGGGTGTGCACACTGAGAGAAGAGGTTTCAGCACTGTGTCTTGGGTTATGGAATATAAAATTTGTATTCTATTCTCATCTGTTGAAAGCAGTTGAGAAGATATGTAATTTTATCTCTTGCATAAGAATGGGACTCAGGGGCACTAGGATACCTCTCTCCACTGGATTTTGCAGAGGAAAGGAGCCACATGGCTGCCACTGAACCTTCGGAGGAGGGGGCGGGGGGGGTGCTCGGTGGCGCAGAGCCGCTCCCCGGGAGCCGCTGAAGCTGCAGCTCCTGCATGAAGCAGCGCTTGGAAAAAGCTCGTGCTGCGGCAGCGACGTGGAGCTGAGAGGGGGCTCGCTCTCTCTACTGGAGTTTCCTGTCCCCGGACCCTGCGGTGCCCAGCTGGAGCCGCTTCACGTGCTTTCGGTGCCACTTCTCTGCCACCGCTGCCTCTGCTGCTTCACGGCATCTGGCCTCCCTCCGAGACCTTCTGTCTCCGGCCCCGGAGTCCCCACTGTTTCCCGCGCCGAGCAGAGCTGCTGCTGTGGCTGCCCGGCTCCTGGCTGCTGCAGACACTTTCTGGCCGCTCCCTGCCACCTCCTGCCTGCTGCGGTCTTCCGTCTGCGCCCACACCGAGGAAAAGAGAGCCACATCCATCACTCCAGGAGGACTGTAGCCATCTGCCTGAACTAACAGGGTGTCAGGTTGACTCTGTTGGGGTCCCTAGGACCTACTTTTGTTTGATTGATGTGTGTACTGTTGGTGTTTCTTAGTGTTCTTAGTAAAGAATTGTTGTTCCTTTTCCCAAATCTTTTGTCTGAAAGCCCTTAAATTGAAAAAAATTAAATACTCTGGAGGGAGGGGGTTGACAGTCTCCATTCCGAGGGAGACTCCAGCTTTCCCTAGCTGATAGCTGTCTTCCCAAACCGAGACACACTGGTGCTGTTGGGGAGACACCACCTCCCTGCAGGACAAATTCTGAGACGTGAAAATGTCCCTTGATGCGACTGTGGTAACTAAGAGCAAGTTAAGGTGGCTAAGGTAAGAGCAAAGATGGAATCCAGGCTTCACACATGCCATCAAAACATTGACAGTGGAATTAGTCCCGGCCTACTGCTGAAAATCCTCTACGATGACACCCTTATTTCAGGATGAAATTCAGGGGACCACCTTACCTTACTTGGGACCTCTTTCCAAACAACACACAATGAGCTAGAGGAAATTCAAACCCCTCTGTGGGATACTGTCTTTGTACACAAGCTTAGGCTAGAAGGGGAACTGTCATGGGGTAGAGTGAAAAAAAGTTTGTATCACTTCCTCTGTTCCCTTCTTCTTTTCTTCTCAGTGCTGTAAGGATGGGTTAAGTACTGCCACTTGGCAGGACAAAGCTGCTATGCCAGGGAGGGAGCGTGAAGGGGGAGGGGAAGGTCTCCCAAAAAGGCCAATGCAATCAGATGGATCAAGAAAAGTGTGTTCAGCAGATCAAGGGGGGTTCTTCTACTCCTCTTCTCTGTCCTATTGAGGCCACATCTGGAGTGTTGTGTCCAGTTCTGGGCTCCCAGTTGAAGAGGGACAGAGATCTGATTGAGAGAATCCAACGGAGGGCCAAAAGGGGATGATTAAGAAACCAGAGCACTTGCCTCATGATGAGAAATTGAGAGATCCAGGACTTTTCAGCTGAGGGAGCTGGGTCTCTTGAGCTGGGAGAAGAGGAGGCTGAGGGGTGACCTCATTAACGTCTACAAGTATGTCAGGGGTGGGTGTCAGGAGGATGGAGCCAGGCTCTTCTCAAGGTCATCTGGTGCTAGGACAAGGGGCAATGGGTGCCAGCTGGAACAGAGGAGGTTCCATATCAATATCAGAAGGATCTTATTCCCAGGGAGGGTAACGGAGCATTGGAACAGACTGCCCAGGGGGGGTTGTGGAGTCTCCTTCTCTGGAGACTTTCCAGACCCATCTGGATACATTCCTGTGTGACCTGCCCTAGGTTCTAAGGTCCTGCTTGAGCAGAGGGTTTGAACTTGATGACCTCTGTAGGTCCTTTCCTACTCCTAATGATCTGGGTATCTGTGTGTGGTTTTTCTGAGCAGAGGGTGCCTGCAGGAGAAGAGCAGTGAGAACGGATTTTGGGGAC
This sequence comes from Upupa epops, assembly GCA_013397515.1. Taxonomy (NCBI): domain Eukaryota; kingdom Metazoa; phylum Chordata; class Aves; order Bucerotiformes; family Upupidae; genus Upupa; species Upupa epops. The sequence goes on from VZRI01000185.1 coordinate 164,620, forward strand.
AGATAACTGCCTCCATCAGCTGGGGCTCATGCACAGGCAGCCACAAGAAGCAGCAGCAGTTTTGGTATGGTTTCAGGCCAGATTACACAGCTGGTTGGTCACTCAATTTTTACCAACCACAGAATCCAGCCCAATTTGCTGCTATCATGGCCAACATTGCAGTTGGCACCAACACCTTGCTTTGACCGAATTGAATACCCTAGGACTCAGCATTTGGATGGGAGGTGAAGGACTATGCTGGGTTTTGTGCAGGATTCAGACTCCTCTTGTGCTTTCACCCTTGGAAAGGATAACTCCTCTTCACCTGGATGTGATGCTTACCACACTTGTGCAATATGCAAATGCCATTGAATGTCTCTGTGCTCATGGAAAGCAAAGAAAAAACTCTGAGATTCTGAATTCTTCATGAGAATCACTGAATCACACATAATCATTTTGGTTGGAAGAGACCTTTTGTCATTGGAAGAGACCTTCAGTATCATCAAGTCCAACCACTGACCGCGCATTGTCCGACCACTACTAAATCACATAGTTCAGCACTGCATCTATGTGTCTTTTAAATACCTCCAGAGATGATGACTCCACCATCTGCCTGAGCAGCCTGTTCGAATACCTGGTAACCCTTTTGGTGCAGAGACTCTTCCTCATATCCAATCTAAACCTCATCTGGTGCAACTTGCAACCATTTTCTTTAGTCATCTAATCTAGGATAAAAAACCAACCCCACCTCACTACAACTGCCCTTCAGGTAGTTGTGATGGCTGCTTTACAGCAATTTTACCATAATCAGAACCATCTTTTAGAAGGGAGAGTAGAACACGTGTTGCAGAAAGTCATTGCTGTGCATATTATATTGAATCCTCCTATGAGAGAGGAGGTTCCGTCTCAGCAGAACAATAATCTTACAACACCCTACAGTAATGCAAAGATATCTGGATGCAGGGGTAGCTTTGTTTTCATTAGGCTGTATTGATTTTACACCAACATAACTCTTTTACCACTGATTTTTGCACTGCTGCCAACACAATACAACACAACCAAGGAAAAGCCCACCAAGTGGTAATTGCCCTATGAAGGCCTGACACCCCTTTTGCACTGAAGAGCTCTTCCAGAGCACAGGCAGGTTGCTCCAATTCAACTCTTTCCACTCCCGCTGAAGTCCTATGTAAGGTGCTTCTCTCTGGATGGTGTTTGCAAATGCTCTTCAGAAAGCTGTGCTCTCATTGCAAAGATCTCCCCTGCTCTGTGGGAACAGAGCTTTGGCAAGGGTGATGGCAGCTGGCACACTGCAAGAACCACAACACTGCTCACCACATCTGAACCATGTCACAGAATCACAGAACTATTGAGGCTGGAGAAGACTCCTGGGCTCATCCAGCCCAGCCCATGACCTGATATCACCACACTGGCCACACCAGGGCTCTAAGGGCCACAGCCATTCTGCCCTTCAACACCTCCAGGGATGGGGACTCCACCAGCTCCGTGGGCAGTCCAGTCCAGGCTCTAATCACCCTTTCCCTGAGGACAGGCTTCCTAACATCCAACCTAACCCTCTCCTGGTAGAGCTTCAGGCCCTGCCCTCTTATCTTGTCATTAGCTGCCTGTGAGAAGAGCCTGACATCCACCTGACTACAACTGCCCATCAGGTTGTTGTAGAGAAGGAGAATGTCCAGGCAGTTTTCCACAGATTAATGTCTGTGCCCCTGGATGAGTACAGAGCTAAGTTTGTATTCAGACCAGCAAAACTTAAAATCCCATCTGCTATATCTGAGGGCAGCACTTCCTTGTGAGCATCACTGTGAGGAGAGAGGCTGAGGGGAAATTGAACTGGAGACAACCCACAGCTGAGTAGATGTAGAGAGATTCTATTTTCATTACAAGAAGCACTTGACTTTATTACAGGTGACACCTAATTTAGGAACTGGGAGAAGGCAACTTGCAGTTTTGATCACAAAATAAATCATTCCAGTAATGTCCACAGCTGAATGGTCATGACATCTGCAACAGGAGAACAGGTTTAATGTAGATTGGGATACATAAACCACAACTACGAGTGACTTCCGAAGAATCCATAGGCAAGTGAAATGAAACTGAAACATTGACTCCTGTTGAAAAGCCCTAACGGTGGGAAAATGAAACAAAAATCATGAATAGCAAAAAGAAAGCATTCTAAAACTGAAGAGAGAGCAATACTTGCACCACACGCATGGGTCAGGTGCAGTGTCAGAAATACCCATGAACCCACAAACCAGAAGTGGGATAAGTGTCACAGAAGACAATTTACTAGTATCAGAAACTACCAGACCCACTGTTCCTTGTGCAACCCTGCACTGTGCTGGGGCATAGGCCTCTTGAGCACCTGTGCAGCCACTGATCCTCACAGCACCAGATGCACATAGACACCAAGGCTGACTGCAGCGGCAACCACCTATGCAGCCTTTCTAATCAAAAGCTGTCACTACCAGATGGGGTTTCTGGAGAGCTGCTATGACCTGAACTCCAGCTCCCAGCAAAGCTGTCCACTCTGTTAAACGTCACGGAGGAGGCTGCCAACAGCACAGGTCTGCATTCTCAGCAGCAAAGCCTTGGCTGTGGTCCTGCCAAGACTCAGGCTGTCAGAGCAGCAGACAGCCTCAGTGTCTCTGCTGCCTTTGGACCAGCAGCACTTCAGGGCTGCTGTTCTGGCACTGCTGCAGAAAAGCTGGGAAAAGTGGTTTCAAAATGCCAGCCATACCTGGAGTGGATTTAAAAAAGGGAAGAGAATAGTAAACTTAAAATGTAAGAGAAAATATCTACATAAAATATAAACTGTACGTTGTCAGGCTATATCAAAGAACCTTTGCTGCGCAAGAGTGTGACTTCTGAGGGAAAAGGAGGGCAGGGAACATTTAGTTCCTCCTCTTGCTCTTAGTTACAATCAACTAAAACCAAATCCCTTCCTCTCGTTTTCCCCTGAGCTCCTCATGAGAATAGAACATTCTGCCACGCATTTCACCCTGCTTTGCAAAAGATACTCAAAGGCACTGAAACAGAGGTGTTTTCTGAAACAGATGAACATTTCCAAGCCAGTCCCTGTGAAACAACCTCTGGCACAACCGTTTCGCTCCCTTTGAGCCAGACCCAGGCTTCAGATACAGAAGGAAGTTCAGAGCTTGATCTGAGACCATAGCCAGCCAGAGGGGGAAAACTCTAGAGTGAGGGTGTGGGTCGTTGCATATCTGCTTTGCTCCACTTAGGATAACTTTTGCCCAAAGGCTTCTCTGACCTGAGATTTCCAATCTGGTTTCATGAAAAAATTAATGCCACTGATGAGCCTTACTCCAAATCAAAAGAGCATGCTTGGCCATTGCTCTTCTTTCATAAGTTTCACTCATGCTCTTCCTTCCCTTAGCCTTGTACGCATGTGCTCCAGATAGAACAGAGTTTACCAGCGTTGTTTTTTCTCTTAGACCCTTACTCACGTCCTTTTGTCAAGAGCATCCCTGAGGATTGTAGGAACTACTTCCTGGCTGCTACTGTGACTGTGAACAGCTTGAATGCTCTAGAAAATCCACACCATCCCCACTGCATCAACATAGACTACTGGCTGTAGTAACACCTATACACTGCAAGAAATTACTTTCATCTATATGGACAAGTTAGACAATTGCCCATGCAGTACTTGTGTATCTAATTGCTCTGTGGAGGTCATCTCAGTCCCAACAGAAACAGCTTCTCTTGTGGCAATTCCTGTCTGGGTGATCTGTTCACACACTGCAGTCACTGGCTAATGCGCATTCTGCAGATAGCTCCATGTCCTGTGCTGCCTGGGAACCTCCTTGGCAATGTGGAGCAGGGAATTTAAAGGCTGCTAGAATCCCTCTTTTACTGACACAGGTAGGCAGGGGAACAGGATAAACCCTGCTCTGACCCAGTTCAAGCTAGGCAAAGAGGATGCTGTGCTTCATGTCCCATAGAATCATAGAACGGTTAAGGTTGGAAGGGACCTTAAAGACCATCTAGTTCCTACCGCCCCTCGCACAGACAGGGACACATCTTAGTCGACCAGGTTGCTCAAAGCCCCATCCAGCTTGGCCTTAAGCACTTCCAGCAAGGGGGCATCCACAACTTCTTTTATCCACATCTCTCAGACAGAAAAATAGAGGAAGAGGTTCTATCCTCTTGTCTCTGACTGCCCTAGTACTACCAAAAAGCAGGCAAAAGAGCTGTGCTTACTGCAGTGTACCCAGGACTTAGAGAGGCTCCTTTCAGCATTTTGTCAGCTCTAATCCTGCTATTGAGGGATCTGCCAATAGCAGAGACCACAGCAGCAATGGGGTTTTCACTGGAGCTATACACACTGTCTCTAGTTAGGTGACTGCATAACCTAAACTTCTTCCAGCCTCTCAGCACTACATTTCTGTGTCTGCAGTCTATAAATAGAAAATCCATGAGCTGTGAGAACCCGGTGCCTCAGAGCCTGGGCTTCAGGCTTGTGCAAATACTGAGTCAGCCCTCAGGGCTCATATTGTGGTGCTCCACATCATCCAATGGGGATGTGAAAAGTCAGGCTTGGAAGCTAAAAATAAGAAAACTCCAACCAATCTACTGGTCTTGTCTCCCACGCAGACCCCAGATTATGTTCACCTTATGTTATAAATGGCCCAGCTCCCAAACTGAGGTCTCAAAATGGATGAGAGTTTTGAAGAGGCTTTTGGTTCACTTTTGTCTACCCTAACAACTGGCAACTATTTCCTTCCCATTTGCAAAGCAGAAACTAAAGCCAGTAACCATTTGCAAAGGCATCTTTCAACAGATTGGACCCAGAGATGACACCTAGACCAATAAATTACACCCAGTGACTCCCTTGAGCCAGTCTTGCCCACATCCATAATTCATAGAATCCCATCTGAAATGAAACTGGGATACAAAGTGCTTTTGGGAATGGTCCCGGGATTGCCTCGTTCTGCCTAGCAAATATTTGGGAGACCCCCAGCTGGCAAAGGTGCGGGAACACGCTGATAGTTTACTGGTATAAGTAATGCGTTCCTGTGCCTGAAAGCCTGCCCAGGCACTGTCGAGTTTGCTTGCAGAGATGCAGCCATAAAGCCTCTGGCGATGACAAATTGGAGATCATAACTCATCCTCATGGGAATGCACTGAAGACAACCCCAAAACACCAGCAGCCAGTTTGTTCCACTACATTTAGACCCATGTCCCCATACTGAAACGAATGCATCATTCTGGCATTTACTGCTACAATCACATCGTTACTCAGACACCAAACAGCTTTGTATGTGTTTAGGCAAAAAGCTTCTTGTAGGACTCTCTAGTGTCCTCCACCAGTATCTAGATGTCAGGCAATGTTAGTAGCTGTGGATACAGGCTACATTACAGCAGTTAGATGGGATTTAGCATCCTAGACCTCTGTGTTAGCTCGTGTACCTTAGCTCTGGCAGAATGACAGGAGAGCTCTGTGAGTGCTATGTGGTTCTTTCAGGAAAACAAACCAAGCAATCAAAACCATCCCCACAGCCAGCTGTAATGTTAGTGGGTTTGGATAGCTCTATTTTTGTTAAATTTGAGGGGAAGATCCTGTACAAAAGTAACACTGTTCTTAGAAAGAGTAAAGCAGATGGCTACTGAAAACCGGGTCCCTCCAATGTCCCAGGCTCAATTTGGAAGTTGCCCAGAATTTAGCTAAACCACCTCTGGATCCTCTGGAAAAAAACAGACCTTAAACTTCTGTTGTCATGAATAAATTCCTCAGAATTCAGATTCTCGCGATGGAAAAAAGGACATGTCGAGAGAATATCAATAGCTTCCGACTGTAAACTCCACCACTAGTTTCTATTTCATATGCGCTTCCCCAACACCGCTCAGGTAACACTGGTTCAGTCTTCCTCTGGAAATCTGTCTTTGAGGGTAAATGGACACTAACCCTTTACCAAAGAAAGTGATCTGACCCTGACAGCAATAGGAAAGACTCAAAGGGAAGATGACCATTCCCAGTAACTGTAGAGGAAATATGAATTCCTAGCAGAATTTTCCTGTTTATGTTTACAGGCAGTTTGATTTCTGCTCTTTTCAAATAGAACTGAAGGGAAGTTTCTCAACTTTTTCCCTTCACATTCCTGATGAACTGAGCTTGAACTCAGCATACGTTTTTATTAATCCTGCGTAATTTTCCCATCTAGCCCAGTACTCTCCTCTTTGAATTCAAACCATCTGTCCTTGAGTTTCTTTAACAAAGAAGTGAACTTTTCCATTTGCACATCAGATTGACAGAGTTCACAATCACCCTGAGATCAGGAAAATCTGGTTCCTGTTCTGTTTCATTAATTGCGTAGCAAAAGGCTTACGAACTCCTGGAAATGGATTAAAATATGAATGCATTCCTTTTAACTGCATTATGTCTTGAGACAGGCTGCACAATTGTATTTCTTAATGAGAACCAGAAGAGAGGAAAAAGTCATTGCCCTGGCAAGTCAAGTTACCAGACAGTAAATGCCCTGCTTTGTGGCAAGCTGCAAAAAGTGGTCCACCTATTCCTCGGTCTAAGGAACATCTCTACCTTTTCCTCTAGCAGCTTTGCTTGCTGAAATGTTACCTGGATTCAAAGCCAGCATTTTCAAGACAGAGACACATCTGGGATTGTGCACAAAAGGTATCTTGGAGGCAGGAGCCAAGGGAGAACCTTGGAAACCTAGTTCTTTCAACAAAAAAAGCAATACTGAGGCAGAATGTGATTGATCCTCTATTCATCCTTCTGTATGGCTAAATGCGTGTGCGTAAGAGAGAGCATGGCAATTTGATAATGTGTATGGCTTTTTAAAGGAGAAAAATGAAAACAAAAATAATAAGAAAAGAAATAGAGATCTAATGAACTTGCTTGAATGTTTTCCATAGTGCCAGAGCATCGCTGATGCTGGGCCAACAGGAGGCTTCTGCCATGTGGTATGGGCCAGTGACAGCAAGCTGTCTAAGCAATTGCTGTCACTTGCTGGTTAGTCAATAATTTAACAGGTGAAGTAGAAATTATTATCTGAACCAAGGAAAGAGTATTTTTGGACAGAAGATAAGATAGCTGATACAAAAAATCAATGTAAAATACAACCAGCTTTAGTTACATCCTGTCTAACTCAACCCTGCAGTGCAGGTACCTTCCCAATCTTTGCCTACTAATCACATCGCTTCTACTACTGATTTTATGCCAGAGTGATTGCTTATTTAACACCCTCCATAAACTTCATCTTCATTAACCTCCAGATACTGGCCTCATAAACACACATTGAGACTGCTGGGTATTATCCAAGGGTTTTTCCCAACCTATCGTGGTGTATACAGTATCTACTTGAAATGCTAAAACCACTGGCCTTGAAATGAAGAGAACACCAAAAAAATAACTGTGGTGAAGGCAGCACTGCAATTTCTGTGCCCACCATGTGCTAATAAACCACTCTGCACCGAGCTGTCCAGGCTTCATACTGCAAACCTTGTGCTCTGCACAGCTTGCTCTGATCACACTCTGCATAACCCCACTGGTCCTGCTGTGCCATTGACGTCCCTGCGGTTGTGGCAAAGTATCTGCACAACTACCTGGTGAGCAAAACTCAGAGCTGGGATCTGCACTTGTTTTGCCCCGTACAGCTTGGGGCACTCTTCCCTGTTAAGGATGTCTTGTTCTGGTTTGAAAATTACTAAATGTTCAGTTATTAGTTGTGGTGCTTTTATGCCAAGAAAGCATTTTATTTTGAAGCTGGAGGTAGCTTTCCTAGCAGACCTCCTGCGTCAGTGTGTGGACTCTACATGTGACTGGTGGACAGAGTCCATAAAGGGAAGGTACTTCCTACTTTTTCTTTTCTTCTTCTCTTCATCTGTACCATCTCCTCCTCCTGTTTCACCTGCGACACTTTTTCAGAGACAGGGAGCTCCTCTAGGAGAAGGCTCCCCCCAAACCCTGGGGGGGGAGCAATGTCTCTCAACCCCCTGCTACCGAAGGGTGGAAGACAAAAGAAAGTCTCAGCCTGACTGCAACTCTGCTGCAGGGGTAGCCACCGCCCCATTTTGCACGGGAGTTCAAACACAGAGGCTGAAGAGGCAAGCCGGTCTCCATGCCTGCAAACCCCCTTCTATGGAGGTGAACCTGCAGCCCTCCCCTCTTTTGCTGAGGGCTCAGATACAGAAAAGCTGCACCAGCTCATTCCTGTCCTTGGCAGTGGACCAGAGTAAGGGCAGCTCCTCCAGAGCTGCACTACAGCAAACGCCTTTGAAGATGCTAGACAGAGGTGAGCTCTTAACCCTCTACCTCCCTTGGTGCCTGACCACAAGGGAGAAGAAAGAGAAGCTCAGTATAAGGCCTGTGGAAAGCCTCTTGGATGAGACCCTGAAAAGCCTATATGCCATAACAGGGGTGGCCATACAAAACCAGTGCCATGTTGCCTTACCTCCACCAGGCTGGCAAAGATCCGGTATACTCTGCCACTGAGAGACACTGAGAGAAGTCTCTACTAAATGAGAGAAAGAGAGATCACAGGCACTGATCTCCTAAGCCTTTGGCAAACAGAGAGAGTCTGGAACCCTGTTGTATCCTCCACGTTTGAGGCTGTTATAGCCTCAATGAAGAGCCTGAGATGACAGGAGCTAGAAGTATGCTGGAGAGATCACAGGGTGCTGATGTCTGCAAGAGGATCGGGAAAAGGAACTTTTCCACAAGCACCAAGTGTATGCTTTGTCCTGTATCCCTGCCACACTCCCCACCCCCACCCCCCTTCTGGAAAGTGGGGTGTGAGTGTGTGTGGGTGTTAGCTGTTATGGTTCTGAGTGTTGGTGTGCACTCTCTTACTCCAGACCTCTCATCTAAGGCCAAAACCCGATGTGTTAGCTGTCTCCCATTTCTCTCAGACTGTGTGTAAAGGCATTGGGATACAGTTTCTGTTTTACCTTTTTGATTCTGTTACTTACTTGGTTTTTTTCCTTTTCTTCTTGGTGATGGGGTGAATAAACTGTTGTTTTTCTAGCAAAGTTGCTTCACTGCCTGTTGAACTCTCAGTGAGAGCTGGTTGTTGTGCTAGAATCACAGACACCACCAACCCAAACCGATTTAGACCCTCTTGCTAAACCATTACAGCAGAGGACCCACACCAGTTCACAGCCATCACTTGTGGTACCAGATAATGACCACGGTTGTTCCCAAGGCTCCCTTCTGCCACTTTGCACAGAGTGTTTCAGATCAGCTCTTCCTGCCCTGTTCAATCAGTTTATGTTCTTGTCAGTGAGGACTGGATGTAGCCAGCCTGAGCCAGGCATTCATGGGAAAGGTTGCGTAATGTGTTTCCAGTCTTTAAATCCGCCTGTTCTGGGCTCTGCCTGGTGACAGCAGGGTTTGCAGAATTAAGCCCAGGGGATCTGTGAGCTCAGACTTGCGCACACTTTTATAAATACCAAGTTTCGTAACAGGATTATGTGGCAGTTAATACTCAGCCGGGGTACGAGTGGACAGCAGTATTTTTCAGAAGTGTGGCATCAGTGTCACCTACAAACCCAGCCTCTTCATAGTATTGGCTTCCTGTACCCCTCTTCCTCTCCCCACTGCACAGTATGCTCGGGTACATTGCTCATACCCCTGACTTAGTCAGGGTTGCCAATAATAGATGTTAGTGAGGAGCAGCAGGCAGTGCCACACAGACACGGGGCAGTGGCAGACTGGAAAGAGCACTGCTTTCCAGGTTCGTGGCCATTTCTTGAGGGCCTTATCTGGAGGGAGACACCACGCTGAAATGATTTCAAGATTTTGCAGTGAGATACAGATACATAAGAACTCTATAAAGCCATCAAGGATCAATGCTTGTCTGGTCTGCCCATGTGTGAGTAAGACAACACCTGAATCTCTGTAGGAGACAAGGGATAGGGATCAAACACTGGGTTTGAGAACACTAAGCCTGCAGCAGCATTAAGTTCTTTCCCTCCCCATTCTAACACTGCTGAGAGGGCTGAAGAGAAAGAGCAGCTTAAAAAACTGTCAGGAGGGATATATGGGGGCTTTCTGAGGAGGCAACTGTTGGCTGGAGGTTGTTTCTGCTGTGCTCAGAGAGGCAGAAATTCAGGAATAAGGAAGAGGACACTATGAAAACAAAGTCAGTCCATGTCATTAGGATTTTCTCCTCTTTGTGTTTACTGTTTGCAGAAAAACCTAGAGACATCCATTAGTTTCCTAAGGAAGCATTACCTCAGGAAAGATAAAGTGTGGACTGGCTGTTGTGGGGCAGGGGAGTACAGACTTAGCAACTCCTTTGACATGCGCAGGACCCAGTGTCACAATCTCGCAGGGCTCACAAGGACCAAAGTCTGTGGCACATCCCATCCATCAAACACTCAGAACAATAGCTTTCAATATGTTAGACCTTGGGTGCTCAGAAGAGCATCGCCAATAGAAACAATACAGACAAAGAGGATCGTTTCATTTGTCTGCAGTCACACAAAGATCCTAACACCCCATCGTGGAGCTTTCCTACACTGAAGCAGTTTGTGGTGTGATAGATGACACTTGCCTTGGCAAATGCAGCAGACTTTGATGTCAGCAGTGGGAGAGAACCTACAATAACAGCAGAATGATGTTGGAAAAGATCCTGTCTTAGAAAGACACCAAAACACAAATCACAGAATCGTCAGGGATTGGAAAGGACCTCGAAAGATCATCTAGTCCAATCCCCCTGCCACAGCAGGATCACCCAGACCAAGTCGCACAGGAACAGATCCAGGAGGGTCTGGAACATTTCCAGAGAAGGAGACTGCACAACCCCCCTGGGCAGCCTGGTCCAGTGCTCCATTACCCTCACTGGGAAGAAGTTCCTTCTGATATTGATATGGAACCTCCTCTGTTCCAGCTGGCACCCATTGTTCCTTATCCTACCCCCAGATGACCTTAAGAAGAGCCTAGCTCCATCCTCCCGACACCCACCCCTCACTTATTTAGAGACATGAATGAGGTCACCACTCAGCCTCCTCTTCTCCCAGTTCAAGAGACCCAGCTCCCTCAGCCTTTCCTCATAAGGGAGGTGCTCCACTTCCTTCATCATCCTTGTTGCTCTACGCTGGACACTCATTAGCAGCTCTCTGTCCTTCTGGAACTGAGGGGCTCAGAACTGGACACAATACAAGTAGATGAAGCTGATGCATGACCCACACAACCACATGACCCTTTTTGCAGATGCAGAGCTCACATGCACTCTCATGTGCTCTCACAGCAATAGCCACAGACTCTTGGGGTGTTCCATCAGCAATCTCCAGACTCCTGGAGAAGTACTTCATGCCAACAAGACAAACAGAAACAGCACCCTCCTGTGACTCACCACTCCAAAGCCTGATCACTTCAAAGCTGTCCACTATAATGGCTGTGATCAGTAATGTTGAAAGCAGCCCTGCAGACACAGAGGTGCTGGATGATGCAAAGCTGGACATTGGTCAACAATGTGTGAGTGTATCTCAGAGGGCCAACCATATCCTGGGCTGAATCAAAAGCATGAAGGCCAGCTTGTTGAATGAGACGATTCTGCTCCTCTAGTCTGCCCGTATGAGACCCCATCTAGAGTAGTGCATCCAGCTATGGAACAAGAACGATATGGAGGTATTGGATTACATTTGGAGGAGGGCCATGAAGACCACTAGGGGGCTGAAACACCTCTCCTATGAGGACAAGGCTGAGAGAGTTTGGATTCCTGAGGCTGGAAAAGAGAAGGCTCTGGGGAGACCTTATTGAGGCCTATCAGTATCTGAAAGGCACCTACAAGAGAGCTGAGGAGGAACCTTTTCCAAGGACTTGTAGTGATGGGATGAGCAGTCATGAGTTCAAATGAAAGAGGGAAGATTCAGATTAGAGGTCAAGAAGATGTTTCTTCCTACGTGCACAGTGAGGCACTGGAACAGTTGTGGATGCCCCATCACTGTGTTTAATTACAGGTTTGAAGGGGATTTGAGCAACCTATTCTAGTGGGAGGTATCCCTGCCCACAGAAGGGGAGTTGGATTATCTCCCAACTCGAACCAGTCTTTGATTCTAAGAAAAACTGTCAAATTAAAATCAGTTCAAGCCAAGGTTGGGTATCTGATAACTTTACGTTGAGGATGGCACCACAACAGCTACTCCGGTGTATTCAATTTCCATTGGCAGCAATTAACTGCAAGATAAACAGCAGGATCTCAAAAGTCAGCTGGAGTGCTGCTACTAAGAGGCACCTAAACAGTCAAGTAGCTATGAAGGAGTTAAACAAAATTGTGATTCCAAGCTCAGGATATACAGTGCCAGCGATTGCTATAGGATCACACTGAGAGCAGCGTGTTCTGAAATACACAATGTATGGGCCAGGTGTCTTCTAGATTTGATTTTATTTGGAGGGAGAAGGGAACAGGTTGTCTGCCAAGATGTCACATCAAATTTCTGCAGGCCGAGGCAATTCCAGCGCTGCCTTCCATTGGGTGAGAACTCCTTTTCAATCATATGAATGTGAATAATTTTTTAGGAGAGAAGGCACTTGTGTGTGTGCAGTGGGAGCACTCGAAAGGTTGATTTTCATGTACTATACAGTACAATACTGACAATTATTTCTGTCTTTAAATGGATGAGCTGTGCGAAAGGAGGGGAATTAAAGGGGCGAGCACATCTATTGCGTTGTGTTAGAGTCTATTATGGTGCTTGTGTTATGCACAGTATTATTTGTGTCATGGTTTCACCTAAGGATTCTAGATGAAGTTGTAGCAGTATCAGGCCAAACCTAAAGAAAGAGAAGTTTTACTGAATTTGCAGAGACACGAAGGGATCTCTTCAGCACCAAAGGGCTTTCTGAAGCCCAAGTGGCCCAGGTAACAAAGAAAGGAATAAGCACTTCAAGGGCATAGCTCACCTGTTCTAAACCTCAGAAATGCCTGTCTCTTCTCACTGACGCCAGCTGGTTAGTCTCAGGAGTCACAGCAGGATCTGGTGAGCTGAAGAGGCTATTCCAAACCCGGGTGAACTCACAGCACAGCATGAGGATGGAAGGTAGTCTGACTTGCCTTCACTTCCTTAGCACTCTGAGGTACTTGTGGCTGTTTGTGCTTGCTCTCTCTCTCCTCTATTCCAGTCTGAAGACCTGAGTGCAGACTGTGTCAGAGCAGAGCACATCCTGACAGAATGGTGCTAAGCTTTGATATTAACAGGTTTGATTCAGGACTTGCTAAAGGCAGTCACCTGTAGAAATAGCTGTGACTGTCTAGATACAGTCAGCGGATTACAGCCAGCTAAGCGTATGCATTTACCCCCACCTTTCTGCCATTCTTCCTCCCTCACCTACAAGTACTTGCAATTACTAACATAAATGTCTGAGGAAATACATGTGGAATTGCTTGTGTTTACATTTCAAGCTCCGTAAATCACAAGGCCAAGTACTTCAGAACGAGAAAACACAAGAATTACCTTTGTCGTGCAGGATTCAGCTCCCAGCTCCCTCCGCTTCCCTGGTGGCACTGGTGCTGGAGTTACAGTCTTCTGATCTTTTTCTGAAAAGGAATCTCTTCTTTATGCACAGAATAAATAGTTATTTATACTTCTTTATTATTTGCTGCAGTTGCCCTGAGCTTTCTAGAGTTCATACTATCTAAGTGTTGCTCTGATGGAAAAGTGTTTGCTCCCTCCAGGCTACTGTTGTGGTGTTTTCCCTTCAGCATCTACCTCCATCTGTCAAATACCTTTAATGCAGAGCAGTAGCTTCAGCGGTGCCTGTAGGGATCTGAGAAACAGGGAGGTGAGAGGACACAAAATGGGGAGGGGGTTTAGCCCAAAAGGGAGGTAGAAATATGGAGACTGGGGAAAAAAGTATGAGGGAGCAGAAGGTAAGGGCTGAATTGGAGGAAAATAAGGTGAAATGTGGGGTAGTCAAAAAATTGGAGAGATGAAAGGTCTGAAAGGGGTTGGCCAGGGCAGAAGAGATATGAAAGGCAAACAGAAAATCAGCCCTCTCCCACCAAAACCCCAGCTCCATAGAAACCTGAAGGGCTATGTTTTGCCCCGTCTTGTTCCAGCCACCCTGACACCGTCCCACCAGCTTGCACCTGTACAGTCCCTGCTGGGTGTTCCCCAGGTCAGGCTCGAGCAAAAGAAAATCTGGGCTCACAAATGGAAATGGTGTGGGCTCCTCAGGCTGTTGAACTTCAGCTCCACTGAAGAAATAGCACCAGTGTCAAGGAATTTGTTTTCCAGTAGGTGGGCCAGTAATATCATGACCCTAGCATGAGAAAATGGGCAATGGAAAACTGGGAAGACATTATGTCCTCTCTTGTAATGATGCTGGAACGATGGAGTTGCTCTGGCCTCCTGCGATTCACGGAAAAAGGAAATGCAAGCCCTTCCTTTTGCCAGGGTACAGGAACCGAGCTCCACATCTTGCAGTAGCATCCCACACCCAGACAAGCTTTAGGATTCTCTAGGACATACTTTGTCCCACAGCATTATTACTGACATCCCTAATGCTCACAGCATAGTTCAGGTTGTTAACAGCTGGACAGCCACTGGATCCCAGGTCTTCTTGCTACAAAAACTGTGTCCTAGCCTACTGGAGTCTGACCCACAAGGGAAAGCTTTGAACCTGTCTATTTCTATCAGCTATGAACTTTGCGGAATGGCTGATATCACTAGCAATTATTCATTCAGACAGTTAATAATTCCAAGAGCTAAAACACTTCTGACAGGCCACATGCAATCTAAACCGCAAGTGCCACATCACTCCACGAACCTAAGGCCATAGCACTGTCACTCATTAGTTCCATTTGTTGTCATGTTTTTGTCACTCTTTCCCTGTCCCTCCATGTCTGCTCTGTCACAACAGCTGGTTTCTCTCGTTGTCAGTAGCCATCAAGTGTTTGCAGTGGCAATGAATCACTGAACCACTGAATTATTGAGGCTGGAAAAGCCCTCTGAGCTCAGCCAGTGACCAACCATCATCACATCGCCAGACCAGGGCACTAAGGGCCACTGCCAGGCTGTCCTTAAACACCTCCAGACGCTGGGACTCCACCACTGCCCTGGGCAGTCCATTCCAGGGTCTGATCACCCTTTCCATGAGGAAGGACTTCCTAACAGCCAACCTAACCACCCCCCCGACTCCGCCAGTGCAGCTTCAGGCCCTGTCCTCTCGTCCTGGCATTAGTTGTGTGGGAGAAGAGCCTGATCCCACCTGACTACAGCTTCTCTTCAGGGAGTTGTAAAGAGTGATGAGGTCTCCTCCCAAGTCTTCTCTTAGTAGGTTTGGAGACAGGGAACCTGAAGAAAGCAAGTGCCACTGAACAGCTAAGTGCCTGACCTGCCCTAGGTAGGTTATCAGACTTTTTAAACCTATTAGCACTACATTTTCACTCTGTTGAAGTCTTCAAATTAAATCTTGTGTTTTAATTACTTGAAGGAAGCCAGTTTTGAGAAATCTGGGACTCTGAAAAACACATGAAGCCAGGGTTAAAATGCTCTGTGTTACAGCACAGGATGACAACAGAGACTGCGATAGAGCCATTTCGAACTTTATGCTGTGCACTCCACGCATACTGTCAGTCTCATCTCCTTACTGGAAACTGCTCCGCTCCCTTCATTTTGAAGTACCTGGTTTATGTTTACACGTAAACACCACACACTGAGTCTGATGATCATTTGGCAAACACCGGTGTATTTTATTTTTAGTATCCAGACAGACAATTTCTCAAACAGGGATTCTGAAGAGCTATTCATCAGCACCTACAATGCTTTTCTTGTAGCAAGCCTGCGTAACACAGTAAAGACTGTGCCTTTCTTGGAAAAGCACTCTGCCTCATGAAATATATCTGTGTAACAGTACGGATATAGATTCACATCAACAGGTATGTCTGTAAGTATCAGCAGGTTTAACTCTAAATAGTCAATACAGAGCCAAGGTTTGATAAATCAGTGCGTATATCCTGCCTGAAAATGATCTAGAATATTCTTTGCAGTACTTGTTTTTGTCTTTGGCAGTGGATACCTGTGCTTGACTCTTATTTAACCAATTGTCTTGTCAGTTGTTGACATTGCTGGTACTGATTCAGAAACCCCTGATTTGTGAGTAGGTAATAAAGGAAAAAGTACAAAGTGGGTGAACTGACAGATCAATGGTTTGAAAATAATGCAGTGTCCTTTTTTTGAGAACTGAATCAAATTGGGTCAACAGAGACTAAAGCACACTGCAGTCTTACACCTGTTAAATGCCTATGAAACAAAATGAGTCTGTAGCAGCCAATGATTCCATCTCACAGTATCTTTAACGTTAATGGTGTTCTTTTTCTGCTTGGAAAACCATGCAGGTGTTGTCTCTAAAAGCAATCGTGTCCTAATACTCTTCCTAAAAAATGTCCTAATTGATAGGGTGTCCATTTCAAGCTCTTCAGTCAGAAGTCTCTTCTAGGTATCTTAAGTTTTCATGTCATAACCCAGGATGCATACAGAAATTAAAGAGAATGTTTGCAAGAATAATTTTGAAATCTAAATTTTTTGAAATCTAAATCTAAATGCTGACTCCTCCAGACTGGTTGATAGGGAAGAGGCCAAAAGGTGGAGTTAAGTTCTGAACTGACAGCCACTGAAAAGAGTTAAAAGAAGCTTCATCATTTCATAGCCACAGGATTCTAAACCTTCTGTCTCTAAAACAGAGAAGTTGGACCAGAAGCACTGCAGGGAAAAGCCACAGGGACAATCATAGCTAACGAAGAGTTGTCATCAGATACCGTAATACACTAGTGAGTCTTCTTGGTCTGGAGGAGAGACAGTTCAAGGCCTTTGGTCTGATGGAGGGAAAGCTGCACTATGTGAAGCGATGTTAATTAGCAACTGGATGGACAATACAGGAAGACACTTAATGAAATATCAGTTTAATCAAATGGAATGCAATCCATGGTGGTTGTGGTACACTTAAAATATTCTCTAACCACCTATGACGAAGGAAAATGTCATGGTGACCTGTGACCAGCATTCAATTGGATGGACATCTATAGGCCAGGCTACTGATTTCTGAAAGACTCCAATTGTCCTTGCTAGCATCTCTTGAAATGCATAAAAATATTGTATCTTAACACATTTCGAAGAATTAGTCCTTGTTGACAAATATTAGCAATGCAATGTTTGGGGGAGTAAGTGGCAGTCTATATCTGAAATCACAAGTGAACTCTTTTTGTTTCAGTCCTAGGTGTCTTCTGAAAACAAGGAAGGTGTTACTCATGTTTCGCATAAATCACTTTGTGGTCATTAGGGTGACAGCGCATGCTGTACATGCTCCGCCACATGATGGAGGCTTGCTTAAGCAAATATGTTGTCTTGAGTTAGAAAAAAGCAGTTGGTATCACCCTCTCTGTTCCCTTCTCCTTTTCTTTTCAGTGTTGTGACTATCGGTTAAGTACCACCATTGGCAGGACAAAGCTGTGTGGGAGAGGGAGAGGGGAGGTGGGTGGCCTCCCAAGAAGGAGGAAATCTTTTTATCTTTTTGACTTTATTTTTTAAGCAGGAGATTTTCCTACTTTATGATTGGAAATTATTTTTGAGTGGGAGTGCTCAGCTCTATGATTAGACATTGCTTTGGGCAGGCAATCTGTTCAGCTTTGGGACTGGTTTCTCATGGCTATTTTAAGGGGTTGGTTTTCACTCCTGGCTGTCCGCGCTCTGACACTTTGGACATTTCTGGACACCTCCCCCAGCTGTTCAAGCTGCTGCTTCTGTCACTGTAGTTCACCCTCTCCAGATCCCTCTCTGTTTGAGCTGCTTGCTGCTACTTGCCCTGCTGGAGTTTACCTGTTCCTGGACCCTGCAGTGTACTGTCGGAACGGCTCCCTTTGGAGTAGCTTTGCGGGCTTGGCTGCCACTGCTACTTCTGCTGCTCCCTGGCACCTGACTTCTCACCGAGACCTGCTGCTTCCTGCCTGCTGCTGCTTTCTGCCCATGCCTGCTCCGGATTCCCCATCAGGTTTTGGGGAGTGGTGGGTGTTGGTATATTGTATGGGTTTTGAGTACAGGAATTGCCTCTGTTTCATTAGTGTTGTTATTTAATAAGCCTTCTTTATAAAGTTATTTATTTTTCACTTCCATTCCAGGTGTTGAACTTTTTTTCATGTGCTTTGGGGGTGAAGAATTCCTAACTGAGTCTCTCTGCCCCCCAAATTTGTTCCAAACCAGGACACATGTCAAAGCCAAGGGATAGATCCCTTGATACAACAACTTCATAAATCACCTGACCAGTCAGGTACAGTTGCACCAGATGGGAACGCCTCTGTGAAAACACACTCATCAATGCCACAACACCTACACTGCAGCACTCATTGCTGGCTGGGCTTTAAACTTTTCCACCAGACATCTAGCTCGAGCAATGGAAGATGTGCAATGCTTGTGTTAAAATGCCATGAAGGGGAGAACTGTGAAAGCATGGAAGGGATGCAGATTCTCAGAAGCCAAAACCAAAGTGCTTAAGTAACAGTCTCACCAAGCTGCCCATGCTGGGTATGAGAGAGTGGGCTGGAAATCTGAGTAGAAGAGTATTTAACATGAGATGCCAAGGGAATTCCTTATGTTGGATAGATTTCTCTTGTTTCAGCAATAACCTTCCCTATGACTTTCAAGCATCTCCTATCAAAGCTGGATGGAGGGAGCCTGAGGTGCTGATACTGTTCATATTTTGCCTTTCCATGGAACATTTTCCTACAAGGAATGAACAGCTTGTCAAGGTTAAAGGCCTAGGAAGAAGTGTCACAGGACTAGAAATGAACCAACCAACCTAGGGTCAGAGGTATCAATATCCTTTCCCTAGGGAAAAACATAACACTAGCTGCAAGACATTGCTTTCAAGTAGCACTTTACCAGCTGAATGTGCAACGTAGCTTCAAGGATTCGAAAACTGACTACCAAGGCCACAGTGCCAGTGTGCATTACAAAAGCAAGCGCACAACCGAGACCCTGCACAGAAGCTTCCACCCCTTGACAACTCACCTGGCAGAAGTCCTCCGAAGCAGAGAATTCTCATTTAGTGGGTCCCCATTGACACATGTCCCTACATGCAACTGGAAGAAATCTAGTGAGTGACCTAGCTGGAGACTGTATATCTGAAAACTAAGAGATATTACATGAGAAGAACAAGGAGCTCTGTTAAACACTGGGTAGGAAAATGTGTTCAAGGATGGGAAATATACAAGCTAGAGAGCCAAGGAAAGTTAAGGCATCATCTGAGTATTTCTAGTATAAACATAATCACTATGACTTACGCCCAGATGTCTTCAGCAGTTTGCATCTGCCCCTACTTGAGTAAAATGGAAGCCAAATGATCTCTCGCTCATCTTCAGTTAGCAGGTATTTTTTAATAAGAACAGTTGTGGCTAAAAGAAACAAGAGTTTCTATCTTCCCTTAGCAAAGACCATCTTTGCTATGGAGAATCATTACAGTAAAAGAGATAGAGATGCTTGTTTTTTCATTTCTACTAGGCTGAGTAACCCTACTCCAGCTGTCCCTGGAATGGCCAAACCTGTATACATTCTGTTGGGTTTACAGCTGGTTAAGAGAGGTTTAAAGTGAGAGAACATTTCCATAAATTCCAAAAGAACTCGGTGCCAAATGCCAGCTATCTTAAGGAGGCTTGTGCACATAATATCTGTCCTTGGGAACCATAGCTTCAAAATCTAAAGACACCCAAGTTAGGTCAATCAGATACCAGAATCATCATTTGCTTTAGAAATGCACTCCAGCATCTCACATGGCTATTGGAGTGCTGTAACATCTACTCCAAGCAAGTGGAATTCACTTACAGTGATGGGTCCAGAATGGGAACCACTTTGACACAGTCTTGGGATTGCTACATGCAACCAAAGTTGTGTTTCTGAGTTGTTCTGGAAAGGTAAAAATGTATAGGTTCAGTCACAGAACCACAGAATCATTGAGGCTGGAAAAGCCCCCTGAGCTCATCCAGACCAACCCAGGACCTGACCACCACATCAGGCAGACCAGGGCCACGAAGGGCCACAGCCGCTCTGTCCTTAAACACCTCCAGGGATGTGGACTCCACCACTGCCCCAGGCAGTCCATTCCAGGGTCTGATCACCCTTTCCATGAGGAAGGGCTTCCTAACATCCAACCTAAACCTCCCCTGGTGCAGCTTCAGGCCCTGCCCTCTCATCCTGGTGTTAGTTTCCTGGGAGAAGAGCCCAACCGCCACCTGACTACAACTTCCCTTCAGTCCACGTTACTTCTCAGGCTAATACTGTAAATTTGTCTCACTAAGCTAGAAAGGAAAGGAATCCAGTAAGCAGAATAACCAGAAATGTCAGATGAGGACAACGGATGTGAATCTTGACATGACAACAGACTACAGAGGAGTTCATCAACAAGGAGAAGAAATTACCTTGATTTTTTGGCCATACTGAGTTAGCAAACGGGGAAAAGAGAAGAAAAAGAAGCCCCACAAATACTGTTTTCATTTCTTAAAATTAAGATATTTATTCATTAAGATAATGAAATCCAAATTATAAATAACACAATAGTTACCTTTGAAAAATTCCATCATGATCAATCAAAACAATGAGCCTGTCCCTTCTGACCATGCTTATTAAGACTCTGCAGCTATGAAAAAAGGCATGAACTACTATAAAATTGAGATTTCTTTCTGTCCACTTGAATGAATATTATAAAGAAGACTTCCCTTATAAAAATCACATGAGGTGCTTGTGGTATAGTTTGTAAAATGCAACTAGAAAAGGACAAGGTCTTGTTAATAAATAATACATTCAGTAACAAAGCAATTTCTGCTATCGAGAGACATCTAGACATTCTGGGGCACAGCCACCATGACACCACCCAGAAAAAGAGACATTCTTCAAAGGAGCACTGCACACTACTGGAAAATCAAACTCTACTGACATTATAGAAAATACATTATTGCCGGGCAAAGAAAGAGAAACCTTTAGTCCGTGTAACAGTGTTAGCCGACAGCAAACATTTGCTACATTGGAGAGAATTAGATCTAAGCCCTAATCACAAGACTCTAAACAACGTCACGCTTTGTGATGTTTAACACACTCCACACAAGTACCTTTGCCCCCGAGCATGCCAAAACGATGGTGATTCAAGGAGATGTTTACCCAAGTGCTCACGCCATTTCGACACGACATCCAACCTGCGAAGCGCACGTACATCATAAATGAGACAATAAATACTACATGCCAGTTGCCGAAGGTAAGACAAATCCATGAATGATGCAACCTCAGAGGCATAATGCTTTGTTATCTACTTTGAAACCATCTCAAGACATTGAACTACCACGTTACCATCACATTTTTCAATAAACCGGGCAAGATAAGAAGGAATGCAAATCAAAGCACTAGAATTACACAAGGGCAAAATTCATCTGGTGTCCCACATCACACTGCTCCTTTGGAAATACTATGTGACAGAGCAAAGATGGCAATTACGCACGGACACAAAAGAGACAACAACCTGCAGTCAGTCCTGCCTGGGCTGTTGCACACCAGCGTTACTACAAACCACTGACTCGTCCCAAGTCTGCTTGTTTTAACCAAACAAGTTTCTTCCAAACATCTTTATGGCGTGGTATGCTTCACCAACAATTCAGGCATCACTAGCTTGAGCACTACCTCAGGAGGAAGGTTTATCTTTCCTCACAGCCTGCCTTGCAGATCGTCTGAGATGTGCAGATGGTGTGACAGGGAAGGTGAGAGGAGGGACCTTGCAGCCACATGGAGATCATAATCCTTCAAGCAGTGCTTCCTGGGCTGCTTTGCCTTCAAGTGAACTAAAGCCAAAGGACAGTAAGCTGAGCCAGCCATGACTGCCTGGGTATGTCAGACTGGGTATGTCAGCCTGGGGTAAGGCAACAAACGTCTGGTCCTCCTGCAGTCACGGACACCTCATTAGTATCTTTGTCAGGTAAATCTGTGAAAAACTTTGCTAGGCCCATTTTTGTTTCAGACAAGCTCAAAACTCCTTCCTCAACTGGTGTGCATGCCTGTTCCTGCAAGAAATGGGAACTCACAGCGTTTAAGCTTGCAGTTCACCTTTCAGTCACACGCAAGCAGCAAACCAGATCAAAACACATTCACTCATTTCCTGGCACAGGAACCGAGTATTTCATTCCATCGGCAGGAAAGACATGGTATGGCATCATCAGCGAGCCCGGCTCATCCCTCCACCAGTGCCCACACCTGGGATAAAGTCTGATCTGCTGGATATACAAACAGATCTTCCCTTACAATGCTGGAATGAAGAGTATTCAACTAAGGGAAGACAGTAGTTTCCTTATTGCCATCCTGATGGTGAAGGTTATGCTACTGGAATCTGAGTCTGGTTATGAATGCTGCTAGAAATACCTTCCTTCCATTTTGTGTCTGCTTTCAGTATTCCAGCTTACGGAGCTCATGCCAGCATTCCAGCACAGGGACACAACATTCAGATAAAAGCACATGCAGTTGTCCACATTCATTATCATCATCATCACCACCCCCATGCTGTGTTTCACTGGTCATTATCAATGAGCCACTCTATATAAACATCCCAATGAGGCACCTGTAATTTCCTTCCTGTCTGGGCTGGCTTTTCTCTCTTGCCTTCAGAAACAGGCAGACAGAACCAGCAGTGACGCAGGGCAAAGTGAGGTGTCTGCCATGTGTAGAAACAGAAGGGTTTAGAAGTCCTTTAAGGACTTCCAGCATAAAGGCAGGATTGTTCTGTCACCTTGAACTGCCAGAGCTGGAGAAGACGAAGATGACTATACAAGCTTTCAGTTGCTAACTGAACAACTCATCGTTGTCTTTAAATACATCTTTTGATTAAAAAAAGGTCCAGGTTTTGAAATAACTAAAGGAAGTTTGCACACTCAGACTTCTTGCTCTTGACCTGTGAGTGGCTAAAGTGTGGCATGAAAAGGCTTTGCACTGTCTTCTGCAGCAAAGGAAATTTTGCAGTAGCTGTTGCACTTGGATCAGGAGGGCCCAAACACTTGCTGGCGCATTCCTCGACAGATGTCTGTGGCACTGTAAGGGTGCAGTGCAGAGGCACTGGGCCAAGGTGAGCTCCCATCATCCAGCTCTGGCAAGGAGCTGCTCAGAGCTCAGACAGGCAGTGCAGGGAATGTCATAACTATGCTCCATTGGTTTTCAACTACGAGACTACTTCTCAGATTCAAAATTATCTTTCCTAGCAGAGTTAGCATGCCCAGCTATGACAGGGCACCAGGCAGAAGCAGCTCCTGCTCAGTGCCCACCATGTTGCACATTTCCTCTGCTTTTCTGCTGCCTTGACAGTTCTCCTCCTGCCTAAACAGACTGTGATCTCCCAGCAGCCCTGGGACTACCCCAAATCCCTGTGCCAGCCTGGCACCACTACTCAGCACAAGGCACAGCCCCAGCAGAACCGCTGAGCATCTCTCAAAACCCCAAGAGCTTCAGGTTGTTCCCACTCTCCTCTCAGCACAAGTATTCTGCGTGAGCAAGGCAAGACCCAGGCAGTGGTTTTTAATGCCTTCCTTTCTCACCCAAACAATTTGCCTTCAAAAGGAGGATGAAGCCCTCTTCACTTAACATGCAGACTACTAGTAAATTCTCCAGTGGAACAGAAACCTTACTAAATACAACTGCTGCACAGTCCTCACAGTAGTAATTTAGGTATCGGATGCGAATCTGATGGATGCAAACAGAATCCACTAGCTGACAGTGATTTGTGTTGTTTATATCCTTGTCCAAGCTTCTAACGTTTTTGAGACACAGCGTGAAAATAAAGCATGTTTGTACAACTACTGTAGTTACAGGCCACTACTAAGGCTTCTTAAAGAATCCTTGCTCTTCACTGAGGTTGAAAACCATTGTGGACATTCATTTATGTTTGATTCATGCCTGATTGTGCACCAAGATATCACAATGACTTAAGATATGACTGTGTGCAAGTTAGGCTAAAATCCAAAGCCACTGAAAGCCAGGCTGCGGTTTAGGAGAGCCAGAAGAGTTTTCAGGTCTCAAAGATGAAGAGGGAGATAATTTGCCGAGGTTTCACTGTTGAACGCCATACGCTGTGCACGACACGGGGAAAAAAGGTTAAGAGCAACATTTTTAACGCAGCCAGCATCCTAGACTGGAAGTGGTCTGAACTGTCTTCTGAAAAAAAATAGGAACAAAGAAAGAGTGCTTCCCCACGAAAACTCTCAGAAAAGAACAATGGCATTTGAACAGTGGGGGGAAAAGATCCCATCGCTGCATCAGTAACTTCTAACAAAATTATTTGGCACTGAATGGAAACATTTGCAGGCACCAGATCCATCAGGAACAATACAGTACTTGAGGATATCCTATGCACAGATGCAGCCAGTTAATGGTGAGGCGTCACGCTGTGGAAAAATCCTTTCTTCATTTTCACTTGGCTAATACAACACACTCGACAGACAGAGCAGCACTGTAAGCAGCTTGCTGAACCAAGGACAAGACTTAGGTTGTGATTTGATTCCAGACTGTGACGCCATAATGCAGCAGATGCGTGAAGTGCAGTAAGTTACCTGCCTTCAACAACGCTAATGAACAGCATGAAACCATTCCTGATCAACACGTAGAAAACAACCCAAGAGGTTACAGACCGGGAAGACAGCACCATCATTTAAAATTGTCAGAGGATGGATTCCCTCAGATTTGAAAACAAACAGCTGCTCAAATCCTGGGCAACTTGATTGATGGATGCATTTATTCATTGATACTTATTGACAGGGGTCAGAAGTAAGAAAGAACAGATCATCTGGCTTAGAAATTGAAAGGCAAGACAGGGCAGAGAGAAGAAAACTTTCTTGTCTCATTAAAACGCATGGCTTTTCACTTTCCTAGAGCCAGGCAGTATTGGAGAGCAGCGTCCATACAGTGCTTGCTAACCATAAGGGTGGATGTTAACACAGGAGGGGAAGTTCAGTCAGATTTTAGAACTTCTTATCAGTCACAGCACCAGAGACAATCAAGTTGGAAGGCATCTCAAGGATCATCTGGTCCAATCTTTCTTGGCAACAGCACAGTCAGAACAAGATGGGTCAGCACTTTCTCTGGCTGAATCCTAACAGTGTCCCCCAGCGCTGGGGAACCCACCACTTCTCTAAAAACATGTTGATCCGTTTGCTCTTTTCTGCTGTTCCAATCTCTAGGTTTTTCACTTTACTTCCCCAGTTTCAGGTAACCAACCCGTAAAACATCGAAGCTGAATAGAATTTCCATTCACCTGACACTGACATCACCACAGGAAGATTTCAGACATTGGGAGCAAAGTGGTATCAGGAAGCAGAAAGCCTTGGCTACTACAGGAAGACATGACATGCTGCCCACTAGCTTGCTTGTGCTTGGTATTGATAAACCTGAAGTGGTTTGAGTCTCTCTGTTGTGCTTTTAAGGTTTCAAGCCCAGAGGAAACTTTGCTGTAGAGCAGAGATTTTAAACACTTTCTCAAGGCAGCAGCTTTCAACCCGGTACAAGAAGAACTGAGGGGAAGTGGAGTGAAAGAACAAAGACCTAGCATCTGTCAATAATGTCAGGTGCCGAATCAGCCAAGCGTTTGAACACGAGCAGCATTCCTTTACCTTTAGGAGAAAGACTTTGTCGTCTTGCACACTTATCTCTTTTCTGATCTTTGTCTACATCGCAGTACAGAAACAGTACCAGACTTTGGAGATCTAAACCTCCATCCCAAGTTAGTTTTGCTTCTTTTCAGCCTGCATTTAGCACTACCATTCCATTTTTTATCTAAGGGCACCACACAGTAGTTAAAATTGGAAGCTTTGCAGAAGGATGGACTTGAATACAGAGCTTGCAAAACTTGAAAACCAGGGGAAGCACGTCTCTCTAACACAGTTTGTTCAGCTATTAATATATATCTAGGAAGGGAAAAACAGAGCCTTTCTAGTCAGGGGTCAAATTTGTGCAGCTTTTTTTCCCCACTAGATGATTTTCAAGTAATTTTTCAAGACCCTCATGAGTGTCTGAGCTATAAGCAAGCTTCAGGCTACCAGTTATTTGTTTAGACTTTAATAATTGTGTAGCAATGTATTATTGATGCAGTCCACAGAGACATCTAGAAGGTTCTGTATGAGCTCTGATGGACACGTACGCTATTTTTTAATGCCAGGTGAAGAGCATGACTAAGAGCCTGCTGTTTCTGCCTGCGTGTGGAACAACTCTTGGAAACGCTTATGGGGTAGGATTTTCAGGAGCACTGAATGCTGACCTAATCCAATATTGGCTCAATGGGGACTTCATTATAAATATAAATAACACGGGACTTTTTTTGGCAGTCCTTGCTCTATGCAGCATCAGGCATTCACCTTCCACTGACACACTCGTATGAACAAGTTTCCTACTAAGGTAATGTTGCTTTTGGATTCGGGTCGGTCAGTTTTGTAACCATGCAGCGTGATCAAATGATAGAATAAAGGACTGATTTCCAGCCATCTCAAAGGTCATTTCAGTTTGCAGTGCATCCAAAGTCCAGCCCTTTAAAATTAGTCTGTGTACGAGCTTCAGGATTAAAGTCCATACTTGAACTAAGAAATGGGAGACTGCAAACAGGCAGACCTGCAGTTAAAATACGGGCTTTGTTCTTGGCGGTGCAGCACACTCTGGTCATCTACTAAGACTCTACAGTTCAAGAATGATGTCCCAACTTGCGTGATTGCAGAAACTTTGCCAAACTACTCCAAAATGGAGTCTCCTGAAAGGAAAGAAGGACAGCTTGCATCACTTCTGCTCTGCATACTGAATACTACCTGTTTCCAAAAAGAAGGCTTGTGCTCATGAAAAGAGGAATGTATTTGCAGCATAGGTATGAGGATAATATTAAAAGTGTTCAAGAATTGTCAATAAAAGTTAATACATGCAGAGAAGAAAATGAAGCTGTGGTTATGGCGCCCTCAGAGCACACCGAGATCCTGGTCAAAGACATCCGAATGCACTCAAATCGGGTGCCAATGCTCCACATTACACTTCCTGGTCAAAACCTCTTCTTTGTGACTCTATTTTCTGTGAAAATATTTCCTTTACTACCAAGGCAATCACACAGCAACAAAGATTCACACGAAGCTTGTAGGTTCCCTAATTGGCCGGTAAGAATTTGATTTCAGATGTCTTATGCATCCGTAATCGCTTCAGAAAACTCATTTCTCACTATGGGACCCATCTGAGCAAAACTTTGAAAATACAATTAGAAATCCACAGGAGTTATACTAAAGGGACTTTCGTGTTTTACTGAACACCCCGTGTTCATAAACTCAGAGAACAACTCCTTGTGTTGCTTTCTTAGACTCGCTCTGGATTCACTTGCAACAGTTAAATCTAGTCTAAAGGAAATAAGGGTTTCACTTGAAAGCTGAAGACATCTAATACCACAGTAAATTCCAGGTGGTCTGAGTGCTAAAGGTTCACTTGCATCAGAAGGAGCCAAATAAGATAAATACTCAGCTCAATAGAAAGCTGAGCAGCTCAGTAGCAGCAGGGAATACACAGAGATTATTTTAAGATGCAGTTTTAATAGGCTCTTGTGGGGTTTGCCAGGGATCAAGTGTGTTTCAGAGCAAGAAGCAGGCTGGTCTGCAAAGGGATGAGCTGTCATCACTTCCAATAAGCCCAGCTCAGCCTGTGAAGCAGGAGAGGGCCAACCTTCTGCAGGTAATTATCTAGGATCTAGTCTGCAACAGCGTTTGGCGAATCGTACCCACAGCAGACCTAAATGGAGCCACTCTGGTGACTGCCAAGTCCCAGCAGCAGTCAACAGCCTTGTGCTACTACCCCAAACAACACCTTTGCATGGATGAGGACTATTTGCTGTCCTCAAGCACAACTGGCATGTCTGGGTTGGCTGAACTGCACACACAACTTAACTCCTCAGACCAGGCCACTGGGCTGCATCCACTGCCCCACACAATGCCGGAGCACTGGTTAGGGCTGCAGTGCGTGACACAGGCACAGCTGCGTGCTCACAAGCAAACTATACACCACCAGAGAAAATGCTTAAGGTTTGCCCTGCCTTGCCAAGCATAGCCTTACAGACACAGCCTGAAGTGTTTCACAGTCCTGGAATCATAGAATCATCAGGGATCAGAAGGGACCTCGAAAGATCGTCCAGTCCAATCCCCCTGCCACAGCAGGATCACCCAGACCAGGTCCAGGCGGGTTTCAAACGTCTCCAGAGAAGGAGACTCCACAAACCCCCCGGGCAGCCCCCTCCAGTGCCCCATCACCCTCCCTGGGAAGAAGTTATAGAATCAGTCAGGGTTGGAAGGGACCACAGGATCACCCAGTCCCAACCCCCCTGCCATGGGCAGGGACACCCCACCCTAGAGCAGGTCACTGGAGCCCTCCGAGTGCAGCCCACATTCAGAGAAAACAAGAATCACCATCTGGAGGTGCCCATCTCTCCTCACTGTGGAGAGAACCTACGCAACCACTTTCAATTAACAACTTTTTCTCTTTTTTTACAGCTGAAGAGAGTGAGATTCATTTTTAAGTGTATGCATTAAGCTGAAGAGGCTGAATACACAAGGGCTCAACCCGCTGTAATAAGAACTGAAGACAATGAATAATCAAAGAGGAGCGAGTAGCTGTTTAAATTCTCATTACTGCCAAAGAACTATCAGTTAGGGAGGAGGGTTGAGCCTCCTGTTGGTTATTTGTGCTACACTTAGGAAAATGTGTTTGCTAATGTTTTAACAAAAAGGCCAGGACATCTTTGGCTAATTGTTCTGTTCAAAAGCTACAAAAAGTCCGACATCTGATAGACTGCTTGGGACAAAACCTGGGAATCCGGGGAAACAGCAGCTGTTTCACAATGATAGCTCTGAAAAACACAGCCTGCTCTTCATCCTCCAGGGATGAAATCATCATCAGCTAGTGTGGAGCCAGGCATTTCAGGACAAGGTCTGATGGGTTTTTCAAACCAGTCATGGAAGCAGGGAAGAGGCACTCTGCACAACCCTGATGCATTTTGTGTTCTAGAAAGTCCCAGTTACTAGAAATCCCACCATACCATGGAGCTGACAGTGACTCGGGGTAACAGCTAGATAGCCCATTTTATACAAGTGTTTTGGGAGAAATGGCAGGAGAAAAGCAAAAATTAACTATTTCATCATCACTCTTTGGTCCACTGTATTTCCCGTTCTCTCTCATCAGTTTCCCTTCCTCAAAGCATTTTGCTTTCTGCTATCCTGCAGAAAATCACCAGTAGGTCACAGGTAGCTCATTTTTCACAGTGACTAACAGATCAAAATGTCCTAGAGTTACTAGGAACTGAGGATCTTTATCAATAGTTGCTTGCTTGTTTCCAGCATCATCCAACTCGTCAAGAACTGACTGTCCTTCACATAACCTGGACTTCTTCCAATACTTACTAATCTGCTGAGCCGAAGGAAAGAACTGAAGCAGGCAGCAAATGGTGAGATCGCATTCATCTTCTTCATCACTCTTAATTCTAGACCAAAATTGCCTCACTTGTGTTCTCCTTATTAATGACAGCTAACTGTTGAGACAGACATGAAACCAGATTCCATTAAGATGGTTAGAGGAAGGGCTGTACATAACTACCAGAGTTCAGCCATTCAGTTCAAAACAGCAGAATGTTATCCTTATTATTAAGGCTGGAAAAGACCTCTGAGATCACCAAGCCCAGATACCACCACATCAGCCAGACCAGGGCACTAAGGGCCACATCCACTCTGTCCTTAAACACCTCCAGGCATGGGGACTCCCCCACTGCCCTGGGCAGTCCATTCCAGGGTCTGATCACCCTTTCTGTGAGGAAGGGCTTTGGAACATCCAACCTAACCCTACCCTGGCACCTTCAGGCCCTGCCCTCTTGTCCTGGTGCTAGTTGCATGGAAGAAGAGCCCAACCTCCACCTGACTACAACCTCCCTTCAAGGAGTTGTAGAGAAGGAGAAGGTGCCCCCTGACTCTCCTCTTCTCCAGGCTAAACACCCCAGCTCCCTCAGCCTTCCAGTCCCTTCCCCAGCCTCCTTACTCTTCTGCACCCGCTCCAGCTCCTCAATCTCTTTCTTGAAGTGAGGGACCCAGAACTGCCCCCAGGACTCAAGAAGAGGACTCCCCAGCGCTCAGTACAGAGGAAGAATGATGTCCCTAGTCCTGCTAATACAAGCCAGGATGCCATTGGACTTGCTTGTTCTCAGCTCCCAGAGTGGTGCAAACTCAGCAGTGCATTTTGATGAAGCTAGCAAAACAATGAAAGAGATAGCAAGGCAACAGAATGGCCAGTATTTCCCTGTTTTCTCTTCTACCAAAGGGAAGCTGTGCCAGAAGCTTAGACTTTGGCTCTTGTACCTGGCTCACCCCACAGCTGGCATCTCCATTTCAGTGAAAACACAGAGATGCAATGCTCATGAGTAAGAGTATTACTCATAAGTAAGGTCCCAAATGTTAAGTATTTTTATTCTCATAAGCACACACACACACACACCCTCACCTTCCTCTATATTTTCAGTTAGCTGGCTTCTGTTTTGCTTGTCTCTTTTAGAAGGAGCCCTCCAGCCTGCCTCAGCAATGGGAAGGAGAAGGTTTACGAAGTTTTGGCACCAGTTTGAAAATTGATCTTGCTTCAGTGAAAAGCACATACACCCCCAGAAAGATTGTATCTAGAGCAATGGTAGTACTGAAGCTCTTCCTTGCACAGCTCTCATAAAAGGATTTGTTCTACTTACAAAACATGGGGCAATGGTTCCGCTGCAGAGCAATGATTCCAGTGCTTTGGTATTCTGTCACCTCTATGATAAAATGAATTAACTGGGAACGGTAACAAATCACTTGGCCAGTCTGCACTGGCTTTTATTGAAGATGAACTGCAGTAGCTTTCAACCTGGCAAAGATTTGTGAAGCTTTCACTAAACTATAAGAGAAATTCAGGGACTGGCAGCAGAAACAGGGAAGCTACAGCTGGGACTTTCACTAACAAAATAAACACTGACATTTCAATTCATTTCAAGGCAAATACAGGAACAAAATCACTGAGCTTTGATTAAGGGCACTGCCACCGATGGACTGGAATCAATCAACAAGTGAATGCTGCATGGATGTAATCACTCCAATCAAAGATGCTGATTTTTCATTGTTAACTCAGTAGCCTCCAGGATTTGCTTGTTCTATCTTCAAGCAGAATGGTCCTATCCCATGGTGTGACCTCTCTCCTGAAGAAGGCTCCACCTGCAGCCCCTTGCATGCTATGCTGTACTTCACATCCATGATCCCATTCACATCCCATGGACCACACACCCCTAGATGCAGGTAAGGCAACCATTACCCTCAGCAGCAGCATGGATGTACCACATCAACTCCGCTTTTGTGAAGCAGCTGCCACTCTCACCTTCCCAGCTGCTTTGGCTTTCTTCCTTTTTTTTCATTTTCATGACTGCTCTTGCCTCATAACACTTGCAGTCCTCTCCTGGGCAGAAGGCTGCTCACTGGTGAGAGTTAGCTTGGAACAAGAGAAGTCAGCCAGCTAAACCAGATTTTGCTATCTCAAAAGGGGCCCTTACTTTCATTTCTCCTCTTTCTTCAGCTGACACTTTACTGGAAGATAAACTATTTATCCTTGCAGACTTTACTTCCCCATCAAATGTGGTTGTCTTTGTAAGATGAGGCTGGTCTCTTCTCCCAGATTCCTAATGATAGTGGGAAGAATCATAGAATCAGAACCATCGAATCCTCATGGCTGGAAAGGACCTCCGGAATCATCAAGTCCAGCCCTCATCCCAACGTCTCCAACCCTGACACCATGGCCTCAAGTGCTCTAGCTGCTCAGCTGCTTCTCATAGGTTCTGTTTGCCAGACCTCTCTCCAGCCTCACTGCCCTTCTCTGGCCCCACTCCAGCACATCGAGAGAGCCAGAATTACCAATTTATCCAATATAAGTCACACACCACACAGAGTCTGCATCTCTTCTACCTCCATAATTTCTTGGAAGCTATCATAGTATCATAGAACCATTAGGGATTGGAAAGGACCTCGAAAGATCATCTAGTCCAATCCCCCTGCAACAGCAGGACCTCCGAGACCAAGTCACACACATCCAGGTGGGTCTGGAACATCTCCAGAGAAGGAGACTCCACAACCCCCCTGGGCAGCCTGGTCCAGTGCTCCGGTACCCTCACTGGGAAGAAGGTCCTGCTGATATTGATATGGAACCTCCTCTGTTCCAGCTGGTACCCACTGCCTCTTGTCCTATCACCAGATGACCTTGAGAAGAGCCTGGCTCCATTCTCCCAACACCCAGCCCTCACAGATTTATAGACATGAATGAGGTCACCTCTTAGCCTCCTCTTCTCCAAGCTCTAGAGACCCAGCTCCCTATCATCTCCTTGCAAACTCCAGGACTGCAGACATCAAGACAGGACTCACCAAGACCACAAGCTATAGGTTCAGGGTGCCTCAGTCTTACAAAGGTGAGGAATACAACATTCCCAAACACAGGCTGAGCATGAATAAGCCAGACATTAGGAAACATCACAGAGTTTTCCTACAGAAATACATGCTTTTCCCTTGCCCTTCTAATCTGATTACTGTCCCAAAACATGGGGAAAAAAAGTATTAATAAGTGGTTGGAGAGTTGTCAGAGAGGTTCAGAAAGAAATTCCCAAGTCTTGGTAAAAATACAAGAGAAATGATCAGCAGAGAGGCAGCTCCCCCACTTTCTTCTTTCCTCCCACCCTCAAGGACATGCTGGCATGCTGCTCCACCGCCATCGTAGCAACAATATTTCTGTTGTTGCTGGCACAGAAAACACACTAAAAAGGGCAACGCTCGATGTGTACAATCAAATCATACAGGCACCTCTTTTTCTCCAAGTTAAGGCAGCTCAGGAAAATTCTGCCATAGCAAACGATGAAGAAAACATTTTCCTTTCAATTCCTTCCTCAGCAAGTACCCACATCATGGATAACACAAACATCATCAAAGGGAAGGAATCTTCGAGTGACATCCCATCAGTGTGTTGACTGCACTTTGAACATAAACACGGACAGAGATAGAATGGGTTACAGAAGCACACTGGGCTGTTACCACAGCAGTCTCTAGAATGCTGTTAAGTCAAACCCTCCACGTTACAGGTTAGCACTGCCCTGTAATCCTGTGGAATAGTGTCCACTTTATGCTTGGAATATCTGTATTTAGAAAGGAGATTTTATTATGAAACATAAGATTAAAAAGCAAAACATGATTTTCTTTCACATTTAAAGACAAGCCACGGTTTTTGTCTTTTGAATTGCATCTATAGAACTTGCAGCTGGTAGTCTACAAAGAGAGATGCTGTCCACATGTGACAGGACACATCCCTCAAAATCCTAGCACTTCGGAGCTAAAACAGGTAGCAGAGGAACTTGTGGGAACCTGACGACAGCTTTGTTGCTTCAACATTTTGACTAGAATTTCAGCTTCTAATGACAGAAAGCTAAGAAAAAGGACGCCGATTCAGATTTTTGAAGTTAATGCTGAGAATATCCTGCAGCTGAAATTCCACAGTGGACTGAGCTGGTCTTCTTTTCTTGTCCTACAGTGCTATCCAAAAGCAAGCAAACAAACAGATTTCTCATTTACATGGTGATAGAACCATCTGCTGCCCAAGTAATAACCCAAAATAAAACAGTCCTTCAGGCACTGCGCTGGCCAGAGTGTCGTGCGTACAACGTGCACACTGACATCATTCAACCCCTGTGAGGGAGAAGCTGCCTTACATAAGGGCCTGCTGTCTGCTGTTTCTCTTGCCGGCTATGCAGCTTTGCAGTGCTCCCAAAGGCTGCTCTGTTTTCCTGACTACCTTTAACCAGAGACAATCTTGTGAGAAAAGTACAAGTCTTTAAGGCTAACATTACAATCTGAGCGGAAGAGCTAGTCACACAAAGAGAAAGGATTTTCAAAGCTTCAACTCATTCTAAATGACGCTACATTCATTTCTGCAGTTTGTTCTGCTACAAGCAAATGAAGAACCTCATTCAGTTTTCCACTGAACACCTTAAATTCCCTGGACAGTCGGTGAATATCTGGATTTCAAACTAATACTGGATTAATCCCTAAGGCTGGACAGCAAAAGAGGTCAGGAACCATCTCTACTAGGAAAATCTTGCAGCAGGTCAACTGAAACCAGGCTGCGATTCCCTACTGGTTTTGTAACACACGTTTTGTTCTGACCAGCTTCCCTTAATCAGCTCTTGCCTACAGCACAGCATTAGCCTAGCCAGAAGTGCACTGACCTATACTCTCCTGTCAAAACCTACAACAGGAAAGTCCATCCACACTCAGTAGCAGAGCATTCCTAGGACATTCTTCTAACCAGTTGCTGAGCACCCCTCACTCTCCCAGGAGTCTTCAGAGGAGTTGAAGGTATACTCAGCTCTAGTACCTACTTCTCCTTCACTGGGGGAAAAAAAAACCCTAAGAAAAGGGAAAGAAACAAAGAACTTCAACAACACACACATGCTCTCCTACACACACGCACCCTCAAGCAGAGGAGGGGGGGAAAGGAAAGCTGTATGAGGTGCCAATCTGGAATGAAATGGATTTTTGAACAGACAGTCAGTTATATTTGGCACTGTCAGCAAAAGCTTGTGGGTGGCCCTGTGTCTCCCCGGAGCCTTAATGCCCTTTTTTACATCGGTCATTTAAAAACATCCCCTGGAAAGTTCAGCTGTGCTGCTTCTGGAACTCTTTTCACACTGCTGCTGAAGGGACTCGAAGGAGAGATTCACTTTCCCCCACCCCAGTTCCACAGAGCACAATACATTTAAGGACGTATTCCATTTGGCCTTCAAGTATTCCTATGGTCCATGCAGATCCATGATTACTTTCCCTTTAAAAAGAATTGACTGAAAACAGAACTCTCTGTCGGAGAGCACGGAAATTAAAAATGATCACATCTCCCAAACCAGCTCTTACGATCTTCAGGCAGAAGACTGGATTAAAGGGTCCTCACATGGTTCTAGCTGCATTCTCAATACCCCACTTTTATGAAGAAACCAGAGCTGTAGAAATTCCTCCGGCATTGCGTGGAATCCAGAATCGGGCAAGACATTGTCATAGTAATGATGGCTAATAAACTTCCCCTGCAGGTCCACCGAGAACGGCCAAAAGCCGTAGATTGTTACTTCTTCACACAGACCAAGGGCGGCACTGACCAGGAAAAGTCCCGTGGAAAGCCGCTTGGCATGGATACCTTTGCTCTTCCAGAACTTGCCAATGTCACGCAGGAAATTGGGGTTGGCAAAAAGGACAGCCTGCTTGGCTCCAAAGTCCTCCAGGGTGTAATAGACGCGTAGGGAGGGTCCGGTCCCTGTCTTCATCGAGAAGGCTGGCATGTAGATGTAGCTGTTGTTGTACACTTTCACACTGTCCACAAAGGCTTTGCGAGACCACAGCAGATTCTGGAACCTGTAAGACAACAGAGAAAAAAAGGTAGTCACGTATGAACTTGTTATAGGTCAGGTTCCAAAATAATATCTGTTTTGCGTTGGACTATGGGGGAGGCAGAGAAGCTACCCCTCTGCCATCAGAGAAGCCCGGGGCCATTAAGAGCTAAGTGTCCCATTTCAGTGGACAAAAGGAAATGAGGCAGCTCAGAGCTCAGAAAGGATTTCCAGAGGGGGTTCTGACTTTATGACTGGTATAGAGGGGGGTTGCAGGGGCGTTCCTGCTCGCCCCGCACCCCAATAAAAGATTCTGTTTGGGGTTGAGGAGTCTCTCTCTCAGATCTTCCCCTTTTCCTTTCATGGAGCCCTGCGAGGTGGCTGAACCCCTGACCAGGGAGGTGCCCTGTCCTGCCCCACTTGCCAAGGCGGGAATGCCACAAACACACCCAGAGTTGAGCTGCAGGGCAGCAGAGGTTTGGTGGCAGGCTACCCTGCCTCCTGACAAAGGGTTTCATGCAGTTCCAGAGCGAGTGGCTCCAAGCTGCACTGGCAGAAACCCCTTCCCCAGCCATGGTGAAGTGAGAGGGTGCCACAAGAAACCACTAATGCTGATAGTTGTTACTGTCATTTGAGACAGGAATCAATTTCTCGTTTAGGACTAAGTTAGACCACAACAATTTAGCAAGAGACACCAAACAAAACTGAGAGGTTTTGAAGGTACACTTCAAGCACAACAACCCCACGCACTGCGACAGGTTTGAGGAAGTGTGGCTCTGTGGCTGCTCTGTGTGAATGAGCTGGCATGAACTGGCAGCTGGTTAAACAGGAGCCAGCAGTGGGCCCAGATGGCCAAGACCAATGGTATCCTAGTCTGAATCAGAAACAGCATGGCCAGCAGGACTACTCTGGCACAGTGAGGCCTCACCTGGAATACTGGACTCAGTCTTGGGCACCTCAATGCAAGAAGGACACTGAGGAGCTGGAGTGGGAAAGAAGAGTAATGAAGCTGGTGAAGGGCCCAGAGGGCAGATCTGATGAGGAGTGGCTGACAGAACAGAGTTGTTTAGTCTGATGAAAAGGAGGCTGAGGGGAGACTCTATCATCTTTTACAGCTACCTGAAAGGAGGGTGTTAGACAGGTGGCAGTTGGTCTCTTCTGCCAAGGTACTCGTGATAGAACAAGAGGAAACAGCCTCAAGTTGCACCAGGGGAGGTTTAGATGGGATCTTAGGAAGAATTTCTTCACTGAAAGAGTGCTCACAGGCTGCCCAGGGAGGGGATGGAGTCACCATGGCTGGAGGTGTTCAAACAATGTGTAGATGGGGCTCTTGGAAACAGGGTTTAGTGGGCATGGTAGCATTGGGTGGGTGGTTACACTTGGTGATCTTAGAGGTGTCTTTCAACCTCAGTGATTCTACGACTGATTCCAAAATAGCATGATTTACACACTGAGTAGTTTTCAGAGCAGCTAGCTGCTGTAGTGTGCAAGTTAACAGAGAAACCAGCTGAGAGCTAGGGAAACATAGGTATAGTTTCTCTCTCTAAGATGGCAGTCTTCCCATCTCTTGATATAAAATCTATGCCAGGTTGTAATTTGTTAAATTGCCAACAGCTATGGGTTGATGCCTATTGTACTGCTGATGTTAGACTTGCATACACTATTCCAAACCCAGTACTCTGTCAATACTACAACCTCTGCTAGCCATATGCTTTTCAATATGCCAAGACAGATGAGACCCATGGCAGGAAATCTAAGGCCATTCACACACACCAAAACCTGCACTGATGTTTGACCTCTCCTATAGCTGACACCAAACCAATCACATCTTGATAAAACACTGAAGTTCCCTTAAGATGCATCATTAGATGTATTTGATAGGGAGGTCAGCCAGAGTCAGGGACAAAATCCATTATGTAAAACACTAACTTGCAAAGTAACAGAAGCCCTTGCTACCCTGGGGTGCAGACTCCATCACAGATCACTTTTGCATGAGCAAGTCACTAGGGTTTACTCTCAATAACCTGCTAAACCCTCCCCACCTTTACGCCATGACACACTGAGTAGGTTTACCATCATGCAATACTGTGTCCAGATTTGGACTCCCCAATACAGGAAGGACATGGAACTGTTTGAGCAAGTCCAGAGGAGACCATGAGGATGATCAGAGGGTTGGAGCACTTCTCCTATGAGGACAGGATGAGGGAAATGGGGCTGTTCAGCCTGCAGAAGAGAAGGCTCCCATGGGACCTTATAGCAGCCTTCCAGTACCTGAGGGGTGCTACAGGAAAGCTGAAGAAGGACTTTTTTACAAGGACCTGCGAGATCCCTTCCAACCAAAGCCATTCTATGGTTCTATGACTAATTACGACTTCACCATGCAGGCAACCTTTGCTACATCAAAAGCCACTTCTGCAGAAGCCTCACAAGTGCTCCTTTCAATGCAACTAGGTTGCCCACCCACATATGACCTCTAGTTTTTTTCTTAGCTCCCAAATGCCCATCTTGCCCTTGTTACCACATCCTCTCTCTCAGTTCCATGCAACTGAGGCAAAAGTATCATGGATGATTTCACAGGCACGTAGCAGAGGAGTCAGCACAGTGAGGTCAGACAGCAGCACTGGATTTTTAACATTCTCTCATGTAGGCAGAGCGAGAGGGAGAAGAAAACCTTTTTTTAATGGTGATGAAGAGATCAATTTTATGTATAGACCCCCTTTGAAGCAATAGGAAGAATCACACACACAGCAAGATCCAGAGGACTAATAGCACGTCAGATGGCCTCAAGTAGCACTGATAGAATTTAATATTAAAAATTTCTGATTAAAACACTGCTTCAATAGCATTCAAATCCCTCCTGAACACCTGCCAGGCTTTTGAAAAGTCTTCTTTTTGGCAGGAAACTCAGACACAGAGATCATTAGGGATTGAAAGGGACCTCCAGGGGTCAATGAGTCCAACCTCCCTGTTCAAGCAGGATCATAGAACCTAGGGCAGGTCACACAGGAACACTTTCAGACAGGTCTGGAAAGTCTCCAGAGGAAGAGACTCCACAGCCTCCCTGAGCAGCCTGTTCCAGTGCTCTGTGACCCTTACAGTAAGGAAGGTCTTCCTCATGTTGAGGTGGAGCTTCCTATGCTCCAGCTTACACCCACTGCCCCTTATCCTGTCACAGGGCACAAGTGAAAAGAGATTGTCTCTTTCTGTTTGACGCCCAGCCCTCATGAAACATTTGGTCTCTTGATTTGACACAAGTTTAAATCAACATTTCCTTCAAGTGCTGTTAGAATAAGGCTGTTCTGAACGAAAAAGCCACCCTGGAACCTGCCTGGGTCTTCATCACTGTTTTGGTTTGCAGATCTGCCTCTACTGAATGGTGCTGTTTGCTAATGTTGAATCTTCCAAGCAAGAAATCAATTCAACCTGAACATACAAAACAAACCCATAATGACGATTTCAAAATGTACTGCATTTGGCAATCTCTTCTGCTGAAACAGCCCAGATACAGCTCAAATCAAGACACAGGTACCCTGGCAGATTCATTGTCTGGATCTACATTCTCATGTGAGCTTTCACCGCATTAATATCAGGCCTGTATCTAAGTGTTCCCCAAAACAGGCTTGACCCTCCTCTCTTCCTAACCAACAGAAAGTCAGCCTGTCAGAGTCTCAGGTATAGCAGTTGGATCCATCCTATCAAACACATTCCATTTCAACCTGGACACAATCACCAAGGGTAAAAAAGATTGATTAAAAATGCCTGGCTTGAATACTTTCAGTACTTACCTGAGGCTCAGAGCCTCAGCATCCACATCATCCTGCAATAACCCTACTTGCTTATACAGGGTAGAATAAGACCAGCAGCCACCCTCCCCATAGTTTGGGCCCTTCAATGGGAGGTCAAGTGTTGTAGGATCACACATCTTTTCCAAGGGAAGGGACCGTGAGCACACTGCTTGATATGATGGGGTCTTTGATACCTTGGCTGAAGGGAAGGCAGAGTCAGGGTCACTGGTAGCAGCTGGTTTCACCATGTCTTTTCCCAGTTTCAGCTAGTTAAGAATTTCCACCTCTGACAGCACAATAAGAACTGCTGACTCCGTTTTTTCCAACAAATCAGTGTTTTCCAACAAATTTCCCATTCACGGAGCTGCACTGTGCAGCTCTACGATGAATATATTAAAACTGTTCAGATACAGTCACGGAGGGCCGCGTCTGTTTCTGAATACCCATTGCTATCACTGCCACAACGTGTTTCTGTTTCTTCTACAGGAATCTCCCAATGAGAAGCACATGAGAGCAGTGCACGGAGGGGATCGCATGCAGAAGGGACAGCATTTGTCATGCTACTGCAAAGTGGCTTTAGAAACACCATCACCTCCTGAAAACCCACGCCTCATTCAAATGGTCTGGATGGCAGTGTCGGTAGGCATCATGCCCAGTGCAACACATGGATACTATACAGGTGGCTAGGAGCCCATGTATGATGCTGGTTACGGCTGGTCTGATGGCCTAATACAGACAAAAAGCTGTTGCCCATCTTGTGCTCCTCATGAGGGGAGACATTAGAAGCAAAGGAAATTTGCTGGTCCCATCTGCAAAAACAGGAGCCCTGTCCAGCTTTCTGACGTTTCACAAGCTGGTCAGGGGCTGCGAAATCTGGGGACAAAGGCTCTGCGTCAGCAAGTATTCTAGAAATTATTCTGGGAGCTCAAAAGCATTTTCTTTCAACTCCTGCTCCTGCAATCCCATCCCAGTGGTGGCTTTGAGGGTAGAATATCACATCCATCCCAGCAAGGTGGCTACCTCACTCCTGAGAGAGCAGGAGAGCTTTTCCTCTGCAGCT
>VZRI01000185.1:212350-233893 GCA_013397515.1 Upupa epops
TCCAACAGATCAACACAGGCTCCAAGCTTGGTGTCATCTGCAAATTTGCTCATGATGGATTCCAACCCATCATCAATGAAGATGTTGAACAGGACTGGACCCAACACAAAAGATTAATTGGTCCTAACAAAATGTCTGGCTTGACTCTGGTCTGTGGACCAATTCCTTTCCCAAAGGTACCACAACATTACTGCAACGTGAGTTACATTGAGGTGACCCACTGATATCACATAGATTGTGAAAGAGGTGATAGGAATCTTACCAGGAAGTGCTGTTTGTGAAACTATACCCTTTGGAGTCTGTACTCCTTTGAGCTACCCTCTCTCTTTGCCCAAAGACCATCAGCTTTTACAGATGTTCTTTTTTCAGATGACTAAGGAAAGCAAATTGCCATCTCCTACAATATCAAGATTTCTTTCAGATCAAAACATAAGCTCCTTTTCTGTAATGCTCGCAGTAATTAATACTGAATTGCAGTAGAAATTCGATCAGAGGACTTCTGACAACCAGATTAATACTACATAACTTCCCCATGCTTTATGCGATTATAATGCACACGGAAGATGTGAGCGCAGATGAAGCCATTATTTTAAAGCATCACTGAATAACCAGTCAGAAGCTATCACCAGTAGCTTGTCTCCCTGGCTTCAGGGAGAGCTATAGCTGTAGCACCTTACCTGACAAATAAATGCAGACTTGGATGTGACAGCTAGGCTGAAGGGTATTTTAGAATGTGAAGAACGGTATGGCCTAGGGTCTACGGAACAACTCAGAAACAAGAGAACAACATATCTCAGTGGTATCCATTTGAAAGTAGGGAAGCTATAGGGATGAATCTGGATAGGCTGTATCAATGGGCTGAGGCCAGCTGTATGAGGTTCAGCAATGCCAAGTGCTGCACCTGGCTCATAAAGACCCCCCCCAAAGGTACAGAAAAAGACCTGGGGGTGTACTGGTCAAGAGCCACTGAATAGCAGTCTGCAGTGTGCTCAGGTGGACAAGAAAGCCAACAGCATCCTGGCCATTAGCAAGAACAGTGTAGCCAGCAGGACTAGGGAAGTGGTTCTTCCTCTCTACTTGGCACTGGTGAGGCTGGGCCTGGAACTGAGTTCAGTTCTGGGCATCTCACTACAGGCATATCCAAAGAAGAGCAAGAGAGCTGGTCAAAGGTCTGGAGCATAAGTGTTATGAGAAACTGGTGTTATTGAGTCTGGAGAAAAGGAGGCTGAGGGGAGACCTTAATCACTGTTCACAACTATCCGAAAGGAGGTTGCACCAAGGTGGGGGTGGGTAAGAAGTGACAGAATGAGAGCAAATGGCCTCAAGTTGCACCAGAGGAGGTTTACATTAGATATTAGGAGAAAAACTCCTCACTCAGAGGGTTAACAAACATTGAAACAGGCTGCCCCAGGAAATGCTGGAGTCGTCATCACTGGAGGTATTTAAAAGCTGGGTAGTTATAAAAGATGTGGTGCCGAGGGGCATAACTTAGCAGAGACCTGGAAGTGCTCGGTTAATAGCTGGACTAGATGATCTTAAGGATCTCTTCCAACCCAAATGATGCTGTGAGTTGGTAAGACCACGGTACTTTTCAGAAAAGGCCAAAGTGTAGGTTTCAAAGTGGCTGTAAACTTCAAGTCTGTCAGTAGCTCTGAAGAACTTGGCCTTGAATCCCTTAGGACAAATGGCCATGGCCATGGCCCTAAACCTTATCATGGTGAAGTAGTTACACTCCCAGATTGTTTCCAAGTGCTTGGAAGATAATTCAGTAGTTGGTTGCTTTGGCTGATAGATTGTTCTGTCCCTAGGAGCTCAGCACACATATTCCCAAAGCCGCTGATCAAAAAGCACAAGTGGTGAAATTCCACCTCTTGTTTTACAGACAGAGGTCAGAATAAGTTGTATGGTGATGTGCAAAACTCATGAGCTGTTGCCGAGGTTCTTACCCAGAAGGTTTATCCTGATAATGATCTGGAAAACAAATCCTTTTCAGTAAGCAACATACTTTGATCTGAATTTGCCTCAATGCCATTTCCTTTCCCATAGCTGTTACTCTAGGAAGCTACAGTACACAGTGCTTCTTTATTTTACCAAGCTATAGCCAGTAACCTCATGTGCTTCAGCAAATGTAGCACCAAGTCATCTTCAGACTGGTCTTGATTCTTAAAAGAATTAGACCATTTCTCCTACCTCCTCCCACATCTGCATTTTTTTCCTGTTAACAACCTGAGGAACGTTGCTGTCAGGGATTTAACCCGAGATGAAATTAACCAGTTAATTTCATTGGTGAGCTAGTGGGCCAAACCAAGAACTAAACAAGGAAGGTTCAAAAACCACTTATAAACTGCAGGCAGTAACCAAAACTAACTCTATTTGGGGAAAAAACTCAAGAAGACACATGTAATTCACCCCACATAAAAACCCCACACAAAGACATACAGAGATTAATCACATCAGGAGGCTGGAGAACAGGTCTGATGAGGACAGACTGAGGGAGCTGGAGCTGTTCAGCCTAGAGAAGAGGAGGCTGAGGGGAGACCTCATTGCTCTCTACAACTACTTGAAAGGAGATTGTAGTGAGGTGGGTGTCAGCCTCATCTCCCTAGTGACCAGCAATAGGACAAGAGGAAATGGGATCAAGTTGTGCCAGGGAAGGTACAGTTTGAATATTAGGAAGAATTTCTTAAGAGAAAGAGTTGTGAGACCTTGGAACAGGCTGCCCAGGGAGGGGGTGGAGGCACCATCCCTGGAGGGGTTCAACAGACATGGTGTTTCAGGAGATGGGTTAGTGGTTCAGGGTTGCAGCTGGACTTGATGATCTTGAAGGTCTTTTCCAACCTTGATGATTCTATGTTCTTACATAACTGAGCCAAACCACAATCATCAACCCTTCAAAGGGAAGGGGTTTCCAGCAGTTCTTTTTTCTTTGAGGAAAAACAGAGTCCATTCAGTTCACGCATACAGGCATTCTGTTCCATGGGCTTCCAAACCAGCCCCCCATTTCCAGCATGCCAATTTCTTTGGTCACAAATGAGGGAAGAACTCTCTCCATTTCAGCAAACAATGGAATTTAAATGAAACCTTCCTTCTGTTGGTCCTTGAGGTACCACTCTCTCTCCTACTCACCACATTCCCAGGGCAAGTTGGCTGTCATGCCTTGCTCACTGACAAGTGAAGAGAAGAAGGAAGATCAGTGTAATGGTTTAGTTGAAACCAGAAGCTGCCACCTCATGCTTCCAGTTTATAGACCCAGAAAAGTTTCACAAGATGCCACAGCAACTTCCCAATACCCTCAGGCCAAGAAACCTGCTTAAACTGACATGTGAGTTTTATAAGATTCCTCTATTTTGAATATACCCAGGAGTAGGAATACAATCACTACGGTCCCGTTTGGATGTTTCAAGCTGATGCAATTCCCCTGATATCAACAGAGTTACCCTAGCTCTTACTAAATGAGTGCATCATAGTCTTTATGAGATCATATGCCATGTATTTAAAGTTTCAGAAACCACGACCACACTGCATTATTCAAGGAGTACACTGTGAACACGCAACTCAAGACAACGATCTTATCTGGATGCAAAAAGCTCTGGAGATGATTCATTCGGAGTAATCATTTGCATCCCTGAACCTTGGATGTTTAATGTACCAGGAGAAATGAGGGATGGCAGCAACTGTGCTGGAGCATGAAGTGAGAAAACAAAACCTAAGCACACTGCACCGATGCTCTGGCAGAAAAGTCCCGCATATTGTGTTCCAGCTGCCATTCACAGTTCTATTTCCAGCTTAATGGACCTAGGAGTGTGAAGGCAAAAGCATAAACAATTTGCACGAAGGCATAGTAGTGTGCCTAATGAATTTCCTTGCTGCAAGCCAGCCGGCAAAACCAGTTCAGCCAATGCTCCCCAGCTAGTTCTCAGATGTATTTTTCTCCATGCCATTCTCTGCAGTCCTAAGTGCTCTACTGCTCAGTAAGCACAGGGCAGACACACGACCTAGTTCAGCTAGAGTGTACCAACCACCAGGTCTCTTAGGATAGCCTGGCAGTAGTATGTTTTTCAGCACCATCTAACTCCAATTGTTCGTGAACAACTCGTTTGCCTGCAGCTACATGAACAAACTGCTCCAACAGACCAGGGAACATACGTAAAGGAACAAAGGACCAGAGGGATCACCTGGGTGGTTTCTGCTGTGGCTGGGTCAGGGTCACACTGGAAACATTCTGACAGAGATAAGATGCTAGAAGGCCAGAGATGCTAAAGAGGAATGGAGGAGATGCATGGCAAAAAGCTTGCAGTGTCAGCACAGTAAGAGATGCTGACTTGAGATGTCTCTTTAGGAGCTTTGAGCAGCTCTGAAATGCTTTGCAATGTCCCGTAACTAACAGAAACCCTGAGATAAAGAATCAAATGCATCTGTCAGCTATCAGAAAGATAGATTTAAAAAAAAAAATCAAGAATCACAGACTCATAGGGTTGGAAGGGTCCTGTAAAGGTCATCTAAGTCCAATCTCCCTACAAAAAGCAGGGCCATCACTCAGCAGACTAGCTTGCCCAGAGCCCCCATCCAGCTGATCCTGAATGGCTCCAGGGATGGGGTCTC
Source organism: Upupa epops (assembly GCA_013397515.1). Classification (NCBI taxonomy): domain Eukaryota; kingdom Metazoa; phylum Chordata; class Aves; order Bucerotiformes; family Upupidae; genus Upupa; species Upupa epops. The sequence continues at coordinate 216,953 of VZRI01000185.1, forward strand.
CACCACCTCTCTAGGCAGCCTGTTCCAAGCATCCAACTCCTTGAAATATCTCTCAGCCATGCTGGGAGCTGAGCAGCTTCCACCCTTTTCTCTAGGCAGTATTTGTTGCCTCCAAGGACCTCCTGCATGAAACAAAAAACAGTCCAGACCATTACATATACATCAGTAACCAGATTAGTTGAGGTGTGATTATCACCAGTGTCCTCTTGCCTCTAAACTGATGATACTTGCAATCAAAAAGAGCTCTCAGATTACCTTACGGAGACATTTGTGGCATACACTGCCAAACCTATGAGCAGACCCCAAGTTCATCCTAGACACACTGGGAAAATCTTCTTGCTCAACCCAGATTCAGAGATCAGCTTTCTCCAAATACTTTCTTTAAACTAACTCTCCACATTTCCACTTGAAGACATCCATGCTCGGCTCTCAAACCCCATCCAGCATGATACCAAACTCAGTTTGTAAGACCAGGTAGTACAGACCTGCACAAATTGAGGTGTACAAAGGCAGACACACAAGCGACTGAGTGCAGATACACAAGCTTCACTGTCTCAGCCTTGTTCTAAAAATTCTGCCCAAGAGACCAGCAAGAACTTGTGCAAGCACCCTTTTTGAGGACAAGAGTTTTGCACAGTCACATGGTAGAACTGCTGGGCACACAGTGCTGTAGTAGTACTGAGAAATTTATTGTCCCTGCTACAACAAAAAGGACCTCAAAGCCAGCAGGACTAGGACCTCAAAGCCAGCAGGACTGCTGGACTCCTGATTGCTCGCATAGCATCACAAGGTTAGCTCATCCCTTGGCTCTGTCTATTTGCTCCAGCTAGTTCTCTCCAAGATAAATACACTACAGAGACTCTGTCAATGTCCTCTTCAGCTAGTTGGTGCTGCTTGGCAGTGGAGGCACGGATTGGTTCCTAGTGTATTTACCGTGTACCTATGCCTCCACCACACATCAGGTTAGGGAAGCACACCACTGTGGTGCAAGTGAGACGGAGGCAAAGCCATATTTTGCCACAGACTGTTTCTGGGACTACAGCTGAGAGCCCAGGACCACACAGGCACACCTGCCCGTAGCTCTACTAGCCAGGAAAAACCAGCATGGGTCTTAGTGATGTCTGTGTATGTCAGACTTGGATCTTACAAGGGAATCAAAAGCAAAGCCCTAAATGCTTTGCTGCTGCAGTCCCCACACTGGTAAAAGGTTCACTATCATGCAGCGATATAGAACACGTGGGCTTCCTGAGCTGGGCCAGCTGAGGGCAGTGCTTTGCTTTCTTGACATAGGCAGGAGTATACAGGAGTAAGACGGGAGTAATATTCATGCTCCAGGAATTGCTTGCAGGCAAATAAGCAGGGCAAGACCACCACAGGTGAAGGAAAGGCCAGAGCTCTGATACAGCTTAAGCTGTAGCAAGTTGTTATCTCAAGGAGGAAGGACCCTAGGAAGGCCAGTAAGTCAAAACCACCCTTTGAAGGATCACAGCAATGTACTGGAGAGTATGGAGTATTGTATAATTACCCACAACAACACAATGACTCACTGTCCACAGTTGTTTACTGTGTTGTATGTTTATGCCAAGTATGGTGCACATACGTTCAACTTTCACACGTGCACAATCGTCCTCTTAAAATATGCCACTGGTAATCTTCCTGAATTTCATTTCCTTTGGGAAAGTTCCTGTAAAATATGAGTAGCAGCTTTCTGATTTCTTGTCCTAAATCATGAAAAAGCCCCTCAACTTTCTTCCACAACAACATCCTGAACCTTCACAGTGTGATACGTCATGATGTATTTGCTGATTTACAAATCATCATGCCCATGATCAGCCCCTCTCAGGTTTGCAGCCCATACCATCCACATAAAAAACCTCACTTCACAAAAAATCTTCGCTACTTCGTTTCAAAACCAATGATGATAAAGAGTAAAGTTCTAGGATTACAATGCTTGGACTCACAAACTCACAACTGGAAGGTACTAACCAGTTTTGCACTTTCAAATATACAAGAGTATTTTAAATAAAGCTCTCAAATAACTTCAGCAATTTGTATTAAAAAGCTTCCTACTTACATTGCTGTATCACTAGCCTTGAGCATTCACAGCTAAACTATAACTTACCAAGAGATCCAGTACATCAGAATAGCTTACTGCAACCACAGTGGAAGAAGAATTTCCTTCTATTTATTCTCATATTGTAGTGACATAAAACTTTTAAGCATCTGCACTGCTATTTTTGTGTTTGATGGAAGATTGGGGACTGTCATTAGTGAAGTACAGAGCAATTAAAGGCGAAGACAGAAGTTTGCTAAGGGTTTTTCAACTAGTACACGAGGAAATTTCTCCCTGTGACCCATATACTCAGAATTGGCTACAGAGCTAAATAAAAACTATTCAATCTATTTTTCCACCTCCCTCTATCCTCAGAGTCACTTGAATTTGCTATTTTTTGTAAACTCCCATTAAAATAAAACACAGAAGTAGAATTTGCATCTAATTCATTCAGGAGCAACTTTGCCTCCCTGAGAACTGCATTAATCTCTGCCCTGTCAAACTGTACTATATGTGCAGACAGCTTGATTTTCTCCATCCTGCTTTATCTTTCTGAAGCACCATTTGGTCCTCAGCACAACGACAGCTTTTGGCAGGTTCCCATTCCCGCATTCAACAAACCAGCTATTGTGGAAAAACAATCAAACTGAGATGAAAAATTCCAGTGGATCAGCTTTAACCTACCCAAGCGGTCCATGTATCCTGCAAATCACTGTGCTTTCACCGTTTCCTCTTTCAAATGGAAAAGCACCACAGTTAGAGTTAAAAAATAGAGAGAGGAAGCAGGGAGTAGAAATTATTAGGGCAGCACATCACTCATTTAACTAATTCTGTGTAAGGTCTTGCCTGTAACACATTCCAGACCAGATGGCAGAAAGCTGTCATAAAATACCAGATTAAAACAAACTTCCCCAAAAAGAGAGTGATCAAACTTGTCATGGCAGCAGTCTGTGCCACTTGCTTTGTTATCCAAATAAAACAGTCCGAACTAATTTTAGCCATTCAACTTCCCCTAAAGATACACGAGAGAGGGTTTTCAATTTGAATGCATTGAACTAAGCCAGGGAGATTCCTGTGGGAAGGAATATTATTTTGCTCGTCCTGAGTGCTTTTGCTGGCCTAAAAAGTAAAGCAAGAATGCAGAGAGAATGTATTGGTTTAGAAGCTGTACATGCACAGTGATGCTTATGAAAATAGCAAATTATAACTACTGTCTTTAAGGGAAAATTAAAAAACAGTAAGTCCTATGAGGACAGGCTGAGCAAGTTGGGGTTCAGCCTGGACAAGAGGAGGCCCCCAGGTGACCTAGCAGTTTTCCAGCCTCTAAAGGGGGCTATAAGAAAGCTGGGGCAGGGCTTTTGACACGGGTGGCAGAAAGAGGACAAGGGGAAAGGGTTACAGACTTGAAGAGGGGAGATTGAGGTTGGACATGAGGAAACAATGCTTTCCTGTGAGGGTGCTCAGATGCTGGAACAGGTTGCCCAAGGAAGTGGTGGCTGTTCCAATAGGATGGGGCCTTGAGTAACCTGATCTAGTGAAGGTGTCCCTGCCTGTGCAGGGAGGCTGCAACTAGATGATCTTTAAGCCATTCTATGATTTTTACTGCTTTTTCTTGCTGCTAGTTTTGAGAAGCCAATAAAGAAAGGGAGAGAACTGATTTTTCTCATGCCTTACACACCACCACCTCTGTTTTCAGGAAGGATTACACCCACCTCCAATTTTGCCGTTTCTGGGCAAAAGACCTGAGCTCAGCTGAAATATATTACACTTCTTGCACAGCACCAGAAGAGGATAAAAATGAGATTGCCAACATTTTTAAATCACTCTCCATGTGCTGGAGATTGTAGGATGCTTCCCTCACTGTACTTTTTCAATTTCCTACTGTGATGAAGCAGTGGAAGAATCTAATGGGTAAAGAGAGGAGATGTGATCTGAAAGACAGGATTAGGCACATATGAATGCAACCTTGGTACCCAACCTGTATGGGTTCTTCAAGGTACAAAACCACCCCTGAGGATCCTGGAGGCTAGTGTGGGTGCAAATACAACAGAAACAATTAATCTTGAACTTTAGGTTTAGAGGTAGGAAAAGGGGTTTTCATTCTCAGTAGAGAGCACTGATTTTCAGCACATTCTTTCCCTTCGTGTTATTGTTAGAATGTTTCTGCCAGGACTTCTGGCTATCTTAGTCAGCATAAAATACTACTTCCTCTTTCCACTCCAATCTACAGGTTTCAGCTGCTACCTCTTTTTTCTGTTGTTGCTGAAATGTTTGCATAAATCTTTCCACCCTGCCTGCGCTCTTTTCTCCCTTAAGATTCACCCATCTAGCTGCTATATACTCCTTCACTAAGTCCTTCGAGAACCAATTTTATAAATACCTTTTCTTCTTTACAGTTTATCTATAGCCAAGAGACTTTTACAACTGCTGTCTAGTTCCTAGACAAATGAAGAGGCAAACAGGAAATATAAGGGTATGTACAAAGAGACTGTCTGCTCCTTCAAGGGTGTCTGGGCAAGGACCTTTTCTATCCTTCTTTTAAAATATTTTTTAAGTGATAATAAAACTGGTCAATCCATAAACAAGATCACACAGGGGCACAATCCTGGCCAACACACACTAGGGGAAGCAGTGAGGAGAACCAAGCCCAGTTAGTCAAACTAGCTCATGAGAGTATGTGGGAGTGTGAGAACCTGCAACCAGAAAGCAATAGTCCTGGGACCTCTGGGCCCCATGGCAACAGACTGGGTTCCATGACAGATAGACTAATGCTGTGCAGTGAGGATAATCAGATACGAACAAATATTTTAAAATGAAAATATTCAAGTGTGAACACAACAATTGATGGCAGTCAGGAGATGTCAGGTTAGGAAATGATTCTGTATTGGCAGAACCTAAGATCCTTCTCTGGGATGTATTGTGGGCTGTACTGAAGATGCATCTGTAGCTAAGCATGACATATACATCATGATTTATTAATGCTTTATAACTCCAAGCACCAGAAAGACAGAGATTCCCTGATGAGCAATGAACACAGCTTCAGAGTCCAGATCAAAAATGAAACCTTCGTGTTCTGTCTTTCCTACCCACCCTCTCCAAATCACAACCGTTTCATTAAAAGAAAACAGAATGAGAAAAAAAAAAACAAACTATGGTTTGAACTCCAAGAACAATGGGCAGGGACAGGTCCAGAAGAGCACTGGACTAAGAAAATCAGAGCAAAATTGGTCCAAGACTGGCCAGTGAGTAGGACACCACTGTGCGAAGACACTCCAGGAGGAAAGCACACCTTGGTGCAATACACTGCTGCCCTAAATAACAGATGATGTGACAGACAGGGACAAGCTGCTCAGCATGTGTGTGCTGGCTGTAGATGAAGAAGGGTAATCATGAGGAAAACTGGCAAGCCACGCTCACATACTTGAAGCCTCCTGGCTAACCCTTTCCATTCTCTGTGAAACAGAGGCAAAAATGACGTGCAAACTTAAGACACCTTTAAAAGTGGATTTTGCTGGATTAAGGCTGTCCCTGGTGAGAATCATACACATATTGTTGTTGAAGAGGGAATGACAGTGAGCAAACAGCCCTTGTAAGCCTTGAATTGCTGATCCCAGGTGCAAACTCACATGCTGATTCTAAGGCAGGGAGCAGTCATAGCTGTCATAGAATCACTAGGGATAGGAACGGACCTCGAAAGATCATCTAGTCCAATCCCCCTGCCACAGCGGGATCCTCCTAAGTATGTTGTATCTTCAGTGTGACTGAGCAAAAAATCACTCCATAAAACATCTCATCAGCTCAATGGGAGATGGAGAAAGCCATAATATCAAGGGAAAATGACCAGAAGCAGACATTAAAATGCACGTAGGAACAAACAGCTTAGAGATGGTGAAACACAGAACAGGCCCCCTGTCATGCTTTAGAAACAGAGGACATCAAAGAGACAAGTTCATTGAAAAAAAAGGTCTGTTTCTACTCTCAGACAGCCCAAAAATAAATTCCTGTTGCCCTGAGCACACAGCAATATGCTGCATAAATCACATGTGGTAAGAATTGTCTGGAAAGCAAAGCTGTCATCACTTGACAAAGGTGGACGTTATTACTCAGATGGATCATTGTCACACCACAAAATTCACTGGGATGAAGTTACCTAAACCTAACAAAGATTAATTCTATATCACCCTGATATATATCCCAGGTGAGTGTACTTTTGAGATTATATATATCAGCTTAGCTTGAGAGATTGCATTTATCCTTGTAAATTTAGGGAATGATGGATCAGTACATTAAGTACCAGCAGTGCACCCTGAACATGCTGTAAGTCATCTGCTTGCCAGCAAAGAATAATGTCTTATCTAATGCTGGAATCTTACACCAAACGTGCTGGTGAGACAACAGAACTACTGGAAATGACCAAAAGCCTGCTAGTGCAAACACTGAGTGCATCCAAATCCCTGTGCTATGCCTAAAGTGCTGAGGCTGCACCTCCTATTGAAAGATGCTGTGCATTTGACATAGTCACACCGCCCTGATTTGGGACTCAGGAAGTGTGCAGAGGGACAGAGACAATGGACCAAATGCTCACTGCCTGAGCAACACTGATGATGTCATATCTGATTGCACTGGAGTCGCTCCAGGACTTTCCTCAATTAGGGCACAGTAGTCCAGCAGCAGCATTTTAAATCATGCATGCTTGTCAGGAGAAGAAGTAAAAGAAGAGAAATCTCTGGGACATTCTCCAAGCCATTTGGAATCACCAACAGTGCATCAGCCTCACTAGACCTTGTACAAGAAATGAGCAATAACCCTTGAAGGATGCCCACCTAAAAACCCTCCTTCGCTTTAACACTGGGACACATAAATAACCATTGAAAGGATGATATGATTGTGTGATATGTGTGCAGATGCCCAGCACACAGAAAGCGACAGGAATGATGAAAGCCAACAATTTCAACAACCTCACCACTAGCGCAATGAAAACACTGCAGCTGCAATCATGAATAAAAACAAAGCCCCATCAGCACAGCCTGAAAGCCCGCTTGTACAGCACAAGTGCAGGTGGTCAAAGATCAGGTATAATAGCGTCAGACTAGTTTTTAACTCTCCAATGTCTTGCTCATCAGACAGCCCATCTATTTGCTTTTTTCATTGGGAATGCCTCGCTTGATCTGCTTTAAACACTGTCCCCACACTGCAAAAAAACCTGCACTGTGCAAAATGAATCTCTCCCTTGGAGCACTTTGAGCACATCACAAAATGAGGTAGCTCCATGGCTAGCAGATGCAGCCTATATGAAAGGCTAATCAAGCCTTTGTGACAAAGCTGGAGTTGTAGTATAATGAGACAAGCAAAAGGCAGAGAGCAAAAAGACGCAAAGGTTACCCAGACCACCTAGGAACAGGCTGAGGTCAGAGCCAGAGAAAAGGTGGTTGGGGAGATGCAGCACAAAAGCAGAGCGAGCAAATTCCCAATAAAACACCAAAAAGCAATGATGAGGAAATAAATGTTTTAAACTAGCAATGTGCAAACCTCAAGGGAGCCACAGGTGGAGTTCATTGAATGAAGGGGTGAGGAAGACAAAGGGGACCTAAAATAACACAGGTTTACATACAAGTTTATACACTTCTCAGAAATCTGCCTTCTCCAGGCTCTGGTTCTTATCCAAAGGCTACAAATGTAGCAGGGTTTCTCTGAACCTCTTAATCTTTTGCCAATGCCTGCTAGCAAAATCTTTCCTCTCTCTCCTAACACCAATGAACATTAATCAAGACCCTGAGGCCACCATTGCCCCCACAAACAACATGTTGACCTAACACTGAACAGTTAGCTCTGTCATCCAGCAGCCTCCTGTGTCATTAAGCAGAATCATCGGGCCAGTCAGCTGACAGCTTCGTTAAGAAAAGGATGGGCTGGTGCCTGCAATTCCATATTCTGCTGAGATAATAAAGAGTAAAATAATGCAGAAGAAACATGGCTCACAGAGCTGTAACTAAAGGCTCACAAAATGAGAGACGGTTCAGGTATTATTTTACCCTTTTACTGAGCCAGCAAACCTCAAAGCTAAGCAGTGGCTACACAAGGCAACGGAACCTTGCAGCTAGAGATCTGTGAAAAAATATTAATTTTAGGTGGCTTTACAAAGAGCTCTTCACATCAGAGTTTCTCTAACAGCTCAAGTCAGTAGAATGACCCTTCTCCCCCCACTGTGGATCTGCTGTTTGTGTGTGCACATTTGCCTGTGTGCCATGATAACGTGGCTTAATGATTACAGATGGGGACCTGGCTCAGCCTGTGTTGTTTCACATTCTCTACTGTGATTAATGTCTTTGAAATTGGGGGGGGNGAAGAAGGAAATAATATGGCATGTTTAGGACAGGCTGAGCTCCTCAGAGGAGGGACACAGAGCCACAAAGAAGAAAAGCAAAGGTAACAAACCCTTTCAAGGAAGGGCTGTGCACTTTAAACACTGGAAAAGGCTAAATTTTTGTGGCAAGCTTAAAAATAGAAGGAGGTGATGAGTGATTAACAGGTCATCACCATAAACTAGGGCAAGGCAGGTAGAATGGCAAATCAAAGGAGAAGCAGAGCTGACTGACTCATTATATTGTTTTTAAATGCTGATTTAAAGGGCAGAAACAAGGAAGAATAAACAATCAGACTGCATCCAACTGCTTCTCATGCAAAATAAATAGGAGCCACCTGCAATTTTGAATCCACCCAAGGAGAGCTGCTGTTGAGTGAAATCAGGTGGTTCTTCGTAACGGCAGAGTTTAGAGCAAGCAGTAAAAATGCCTACCAGAGCTACTCCTGATAATCTTGGAAATCCCTTTGCAATATCTGTGAGAGAAGGTGCAGCTGCAAGTGTAGAGGGGGATATGCCTGCCTGTCTGCCTCTCTCATGCCAAAGGGAAACCAAGCAAATCAAAATCAGAGAGAGCAAGCCTCTGTCTACTGGTCAGCTTCATGGAACTTGCCTGAACCCAGTTTTCACTCCACAGTAATAATTAATCACCCGTATGATCTATCCCCTGTTTTCTCACAAACACTCATGGCCATCATGGCCAACTATGAGGGGTTTTTCTCACCAAAAGCCAGGCCAGCCAAGGACACTCCTTTGCAAATTATTTTGTAGCTAGGATATTTGTTAGAACCTTCAGGTTTTGAAGAGGAAATGGCAGTGAATCTTCTAGGACTGCTCCCATTTCAAACCTACAACCAACCTTCCCCGGCATTTCAGGTTAAGCAGTGGGCTCACATCGTGTAGTGATGGATCTCACACCTGCACTCATTTTCAAACAAGTAATGAGATTGTGAAGGTTTCGGATTCTGCCATAACCATTTTTGACTGCTGCTGACCAGAAGGCTGGGGATAAAGCAAGCCTAACCATTATCTCAAATGCCTAATTTTGCAGGACTTGGATTTATAAATACATAAATCCTCTGGTTTTATTTATCACAGATTTAGGTTGGAGATTAGGAAGATTTTTAGTGTAAGGCTAGCAAAAACACTGGAACAGGTTGTCCAGCAAAGCTGTGCAAGCTCCATCCCTAGAAACATTCAAGGCCAGGGTGGATGGGGCTCTGAGCAACCTTATCTAGTGGTTTGTGTCCCTGCCCATGCAGGGGGAGTGGAACTCGATTATCTTTAAGATCCCTTCCAACTCCATTATTTCTATGATTTCATTGAGTTGGAAATAAGAGTTGCAATCATGTCAGTAAAAGCATTTCTTTTGGTCATGGGAACAATAGCAAAGTAATAATTAAACTGAGTCTGTGCAGTGACATGCTCCCTACCCCACACCTCTCTGGAGGACACTTCTCAATGAATGGACTTGTAGCACAAAGTAAAACCTTATTGTGTTTCCTGACAATTTTGTACCAAGTACCTACACTGCACAGTATTTCTTGCCACCTCCCTTCCTCTTTCTCTCCTGTATTTGTCTTTCCTCCCTACCTCCCAAGAGCATCTCATGAACTCTCAGATGTCACCACAAGCATGTTTCCCAGTGCGGTCTCTTCCTATCTCTTTATCTCTTGACATACTCCATAGCACAGTAATACACAGGTAGTTCTTAGCACAAAAACAGTAGACAGAAGAATACAGAATGTTTGCACAAACCAACTGCATTGACTGCCTGGAAAGAAAGCCTCCAAGAACAACAAGGAGCTCTGTTATTAGCTGTGGACTCAAGGGTAATTTTTGCCTTTGCTTCCCAGAAAGTGATGCCCAACAGGAACCAAAGTCTAACATTGTAATTGAGTCAAAGATCAGGGAGGAAATAAGCTTTAATCATCTTTGGGATTTCAAACAACAGCTCTCACTCTCAGCTCTCTTGAGTACTCACTTCCAGAACTTCTTTAATTTAAATGTACTGAGATAAAGGGAAAGCGATTGCAGAGCAACATCTGAAGGCCACTAAGTTTTACTGCTTTCACCTGCATCACTGAAACTCTGCTCGACGTATTTCTTTCCTCCAGAAGCAAGGTAGACACACCATCCCTTTCTCTGTGGCTGCTAAATGTGCCAGACGTATTATGCTGGATTTGGGCTGGGGAAAGAAAGAGCTGCTTGTAACAGAGACAGAAATAACCAAGGCCCTCTACTACTTTCTCAGTCCTAAAGCACTGTGAATCATCTGTTTGTCTCTGCTTATCAGCGTGACAAAAAAAACACATCATCATTTTTATAAAGAGAACATTTGTGGTTATCTGGGGAGAAAGCCCGCGATATCGAAAGCAGCTGTTTCCTATCCATCTTCAGCTAGCAAGGCTGCTGTGTAACTCAGGGATCAAGTTCCCCATTTTGCTGATTTTAAAAGTCTTACTGTAAGCTTTCCTCACACTCTACAACAGGGAACTCTTAGCAAGAGTATCTAAGCTTTTGCTCGGTGCTGAGACAGGCTGAAGGCACTTACTGAAAAAGAGATGCTGTCTGTGGACCATTGCAAACCACGGACTATAATGTTCCCACCAGACAGCACCACGTGGCTTATGCCGATGCTCTTGTTATCGTACACCAAACAACTATAAATTCCCTGCACCTGTTTTCTTTTTTCCTAAGCAATGTAATACCCCTCATGAGCCACTTCTTATTTCTCACTTCTAAATGCAGTCCAGGGGTGATTTTTCCTTTTTTAAATCGTGTGGGTTAAGTAATGACATTAAAAGGCATCAGTGCTGGCAGATGGAAATGCCTGTCAGCCACAGAAGAGCAACACTCCTAGGTCTGATGTCTAGCAGCAAGGACAAGATGAAAGGACGCCTATTTAAAAGAGGTTACAATATGTAGTCGAAAGCTAAACAGAAACAGTTGGACGGTTGTGCAGAATTGCTTCAGGCTTTGACTCGCATTCATTGTGATGATTTAAAATGTAATGACCTGTTCTCCCAACTGTTTGTTCTTGCCTCCTGCTGGGGGTTATTACCTCCAAGGAAAGTCAGCAGGATGAAATTTGAGAGCACCGCTTCAACGCAAAGATCTGAAACGTTGCAAATGCCACACTGGGTGCACTGAGCTACAACCATAGAACGTACACCACATGCCACAAGTACTGCCTCAAAGTAATAGCAGCAGCTAGGGATGGGACAGCCACCTCCAGCAGTGGCTAAGTAAATGTACACCTAAAGCATAATGGCTTTGTGTCTGAGCCTCTGAGTCCACTGAGAGAGGAAAGAAATGTAAGCTTACCTGAAGGATAACCACTCTGAGAAATCTCACCGACTGGTGTCAAGACGCTTCTATCTTAGGGAATGATTCATCATCCATAAATTAGTTGATTATCTTTTATTATCAGCTTTTTTTGGAGCATTGAAGTTAAAGACGGAACACTTTACACTTGTCAGCTTATTTTAATTCATCACAATGGTAAGTAAACAAGGGAAAACTAATTTTCTTAGTTCACAGCAGAATTCAATAACCAACTGGTGGAGATTAAGATCTCCTAATCTCCTACAAGCAGGACATAAATTCATGTTTCACTTCTGCAAACCCAGAGTGAAACAGCAGGTACTGCTGCCACATGCAGACTGTCTGTCCAGCTCAGCCATTGTGTCTGGGGCTTCACACGTGTCCTCAGGCTAAGCACACAATTGCCAGGAGCCACCTCCAGTTCTCACTGCTCAGCTAAAGGATTTATCTTTGCTCTCACTTTACAACCAGTTACATTTCTCACTACCAGTGAAGCTCTAAAACTGCACCCACTATGGCCATTTAAATACAAGGAAAGGTGGAGCTTTTCCTCACCCTCAAGCTTGCAGCAGCAGCATTACACAAAAACACAGCGAATCCTATAAAAGTTAGAATTGGAAGGGACCTTAAAGATCACTGAGTTCCAACCCCGCTGCATGGGCAGGGACACCACCCATTAGATCAGAGCCCTGTCCAACCTGGCCTTCAACACTTCCAGGAATGAAGCTTGCACTTCTATGGGCAACCTGTTCCAGTGTCCTGCTACCCTCACACTGAAAAACTTCTTCCTGATCTCCAACCTAAATCTCTCGTCTTTCAGTTTAAAACCATTACCCCTTGTCCTCTAATGCCCTGTCCTTGTAAAAAGTCCTTTCCTAGAGTTCCTTAGGCCCTTTCACATACTGGAAGGCTACTGTGAGCTGCCCCTGGAGCCTTCTCAAGCCCTACCATATGGGCAATTATCACAGATAATGCTGGGCTGTCGTTCTCTGTCCTGCAAGTTTTCTCAAGGGCTAAGGAAAACCTAAAAATACTTCAAAACTACTCAGAAATCAGTGGCCAGTGTCTTTAAGTACCGGAGGATTGTTTGTTACGGATCTGTGTATGAATTTTTGGTGGTCTGTGTTTCCTCATGGGCATCTGGAGAGCAGACACATCACTGTAAATAATTCAAATGATGAAGGAAATGGGGAATCTGTCTCTGTGTAATTAAGGGTTACGGGATGAAATGGGTTTATGAATGACTAATCTAGCTAAAGAAGCCGAGTACAGGGCTACCTTCATCAGAAATTACAAGTATAGTGAAAATCACAAGTACCTCATCAGTAATCTTGAACTGGTCCTCCAGAAGGACCAGAAGCCTTGCATAAACCTCAATTTTGAAGAAGGCAAAAGCATCTCCTAGCATTAACACTCAGTCATTCACAAGAAAACCTGTTGTTTCTAGGGCACTTTGCCCTACTCAAACACAAGGGATGTCACTAAGTTCTGCTGGAGCAGAACAAAGGCCCAAACATAAGTTTTGGCAGCTGATAGAGCAATCGCAGGAACTATAGCTGTTCAGATGGTGAGAATTAGTGTAGCTCTGCTGGCTGACTAGAATTATGGGGCTATAATACACCAGCTGAGGATGTTATCTGTTATCCGTAGCTCCAGCTGTGCCTGCATTGCTAATCCAGCCAGATCTTTGAGATGAGACTTGTATGGCATGAAGCAGATTGCTTAATATAATTTAAATACAAAGAAGAGACTCAGAGATAATTTCCGCTTCAACTCACAGTGACTAAGTGAAGACGGCAAAGCACATAAAAAACAACAGCACCGTTTTTGAGAGCACTACTAACAGTCCACCAAGTGATCTATTCACACACTCAAAAGCCACAAAACACTATTTATTTGTTGAAATGACTTGTGTTGTGCAATTGTGAACAGTCTGGTGTAAGCACTCAACAACTCCACACTAAGTTGTTCTCACTCACCATTAAGTCAAAAACTGCTCAAGCCAGGAGAGAGTGAAAAGGTTCTGATCTTGTAAACAGTTTGCTCTTAAAATTCTTTATTTAATCCCCTTTCTTCCTACTCAGAGAGCAAACTGTGAGATTCAGAAGATATTTTAAAAAAATACGTGCTTTTTGATGTGAGCAAACATAAAAAGGGAAGATAAAAGCTGGATCTGATCAAGTCAGGATCCTGGCCTGGATCAGCAATAGCATGGTCAACAGGAGAAGGGAAGTTCTCGTGCCCTTGTACTCAGTCCTTATGAGGCCTCATCTCAAGTACTGTGCTCAGTTCTGGGCCCCTTATTATAGGAAAGACATCGAGATGTTGGAACGGCTCCAGAGCAGAGCTACCAAGCTTGTGAGGGGTTTAGAGAACGAGTTGTATGAGGAAAGGCTGAGGGAGCTGGGCAGATTTGGTTTGGAGAAGGGAAGGCTGAAGGGAAACCTCATTGCCCTCTATGACTACCTGAAGGGAGGTTGCAGAGAGGTGGGTGTTGGCCTCTTTTTCTTGGTGACTGATGACAGAAGCAGGAACAATGGTCTAAAGTTGAGGTAAGGGAAGTTTACATTGGATCTTAGGAAGAAATTCTTTACAGAAAGAGTGGTGAAGGACTGGAACAGCCTTCTCAGGAACGTAGTTGAGTCACCATCCCTGGAAGTATTTAAGAAACATGTAGATATGGTGCTTCGTTGACCTGCTAGGTCCAGGGAGGAGGCTGGTTTCAGTCTACTGGGTTTTGGGTTTTTTATTGGTGTGGGGATGGTTGGACTCGATGATCTAGGAGGTCCTTTCTAACCAGGATTATTGTGTGATTCTGTGAAAAAATTCTCTCAGCAAGTTGAAGGACGTGCACAGAAAAAGTGACAACTTATACTTGGCATACTTGGCTCTATTAGTGGAGCCACCATCCTGGGAGCAGTCAGTTCACCACTACTAGGTGGTACTAACAATGTTTTCTTTCTCCAGGCTGCTGCCTTCAGAACTGCCTGAAGAGCTTGCACTTCATGATGTCAGTCTGTTGTGTGGAAGCGCTCAGTCTCTTTGCACAGTTCAAAACTCCTGGCAAAATGTGTCAAAGGAAGTTGCAAAGAACTTCCTGAGCAATTCAGTAAGGACAGAGGCGTCCTTGCCAGGCAGCCACTGAAGGATGCTCATGACTAGTCAGTACGCAATGCTGGGAGAGCCAGTGATTTGCTAGGGGCACGTGTCGGTCAGACATATTATCATTGCCCTGACATTGTTTTGCTTCCAGCCACGCAGAGCTGACTTTATGTGTTTAATGGAGAAAGGGGACAAGAAAGATGACAAGATCTAGGGTTCAAATCTTTGTATTTGCCAACCATCTGCACACCACCCTGTTCTTCCTCCATGTCTATACCATGTAGTAGATGCCAGTCTACCCACACCTCTCTGGTTTCAGGAGCAGTAGCAAAATTCACTTTGTCATGCTGTGAGGAGGCTCTGAAAGAGTCACGCGGCTAGCCAGACTGGGTTTGCTGCTTGACCACAATGCTGCTGTACATATAAGGCCAGAGTAGAACAAAGCATAAAACAGAAAATGGGAATCAGATCACCTAAATATCCTCACTGGATAGAAATATACTCACTGGAAGAAATTCACTCTACTACAAAGGCAAAAGCAGTGTTGTTCCAGTACAGGATGTTATTTGAGTTCCCAACTAAGGTCACCAGGAACTCCACAAACATCTGCTCTAAAGAAATCAATGCTGCCTTTGTCAATGAGTGTCATCATAGCACATTCTTCAAACAAGCTATCTGAAGCAAAGAACAATCTTTCCTGACATCAGAAGGCTAGTACACCACAAAAAAACTTGCTTCCCAGTTCCTGTCCTGACCATTACAATGCCTACAATGCCACTGCCACTAGGAAGAATACATGTCCTTCAGGAAATGACAAGCCTTTCTGAATAGCAGAAAGAAGCAAAATTCAAACTGAAAACTCCGGGTCAAAGCTTCAACTGCCATCTCTGTTATCTTAGCATAGCCAGCAGATCCTCAGTAAAGCCACCTGAATTAAAAAAATCCAGAATTTGAAGGTTGCCATGCACACGTGTCTTTCTCCATGTGAAAATGGGATCAGTCCCTTTAAAGACAGTCCACACTATAGCACAGAAGGATCCTGTGCACCAGTGAGCAGGCAAAGGGGAAAAACCCCATGATGTTACTATCTCCCACCCACTGCATTTCAAGTAAAATTCACCACCCCTGATGATTTTTTAACTTAAGTTTCCAGGACGCTTGCTCTTGGTGGTTCATTTAAGGCTTCCTTTCACAGAGATGCCTTTCCAGGCAAGGTTGCAAAGGGCAGAGTAAGAGGAAGGGTAAATAGCACTCCAGAAGTGAACTGATTCAGCAACATCCAGGCACCCTACAAAAATAAAAGAAGGATGTTGAGGTTCATTGTGAGCTGTGACTGTGTTCAATGACTGTGGAAAACCAATAGGAAGGAATGCATCTCTGAAGAGCTGATGAATATCATTTGCTCTGTAGGAAAGCAGGATGCTCGGGGTCCTGCCAGTCCATTCCAGAGGAAAATTCCTTGGAGAGGAAGTTTGCAACTTGAGGAAAACCTTTGCCATCTGAGGAAAAAGCATCAGAGATTAAAACCAATTGCTGCAATATCCTGAGAGTGTGTGAACAGCAATTAGCAACTCTGTAGACAAATCCAGGTTCCCTGGCAGGTCTCGTTAGTATCTGGATGCAGATTTAATACTCATGAAACAGATCGTGTGAGCAGCCAAGAATGTAAGTCTGATCTTCACACCAGAAGTACCTTAACAAACACCTGTTTGAAGGTGGAACAACTTCTGAAGATGGGTGGAGATAAATGATAGAATCAGAAGGGACCTTGAAAGGTCATCCAGTCCAATCCCCCCGCCACAGCAGGACACCCCAAACAGGTCCAGGCGGATGTAAAGCTTCTCCAGAAAAAGAGACTCCACAACCCCCTCCCGGCAGCCCACTCCAGCACTCCATCTCTCTCCCTGGGAAGAAGTTATAGAATCGGTCAGGGTTGGAAGGAATCACAGGATCATCCAGTTCTAACCCCCCTGCTATGGGCAGGGACACCCCACCCTAGACCAGGCTGGCCAGAGCCTCATCCAGCCTGGCCTTAAACACCAGGACGGGGCCCCAACCACCTCCTTGGGCAACCCATTCCAGGCTCTCCCCACTCTCA
>VZRI01000185.1:238800-296889 GCA_013397515.1 Upupa epops
CCCAGGCAGCTAGTTACAGGAGGAGAGAGCAGGGCCTGATGCTACCAGGGGAGGGTTAGACTGGATGTTAGGAAGCCCCTCCTCACAGAAAGGGGGATCAGACCCGGGAATGAACTGCCCAGGGCGGTGCTGGAGCCCCCATCCCTGGAGATGTTTAAGGACAGACTGGCTGTGGCCCTTAGTGCCCTGGTCTGGCTGATGTGGTAATGTCAGGTCATAGGCTGGGCTGGATGAGCTCAGAGATCTTTTCCAACCTCAATATTTCTGCGATTCTGTTTCAAAATGTATGCAAAATGAACTCTTTACTTTCAGGGGGCAGCTGGACTCCTAGAGTCACAACCTTAAGGGTCTGATTTTAGCAGCCTGCCTGCTTCAGTGAGAACTACACAAGTTAGTCAAGTGCACAAACAGCTTGCCAAAAACAGCAAGGCCAAACCTTTCCATTGTATATTCACACACTCAAGGGATAGTGTTAAAATTATTCTGCTGGAGTTCTTTTATACCCACACTTTGCAGCTCCATCTTTTATTAGCTCTTAATAATAGAGTTCAACATTGCAAGCTGTCTACACACTCAGATGTAGCTCTGTATTCCAAACATTCATATTTAAACTCATGCACACCCAAGCTTATTTTATGATTATTCCCCAAGTATTCAAGCCCTAATGTTTTACTATGATGTCAGCCTTCTCTCTGGTGCTCTCGGTGTAGCTGAGTGTTTGCTATTTCAGAGTAACCTCAAACTAGAATGAAGCAAATCTTGTGCACGGACCAGCCAGGCTGCAAGAAACCACACTGCTTTGGTGGAAGTGTCTTTGAAGCACTCAAGAGATGGGCTTCTACTAATGAAAAATCTACATTTTTTGCCTTAGAAATGGCACCAAACTCCAAGAAAGCACGCTTATTTCTTGCCTGATGTTGAAAGACAAACAGGGTTTGCCCATAAGAAGAGAAGACTGAAAGGTAAGAAACCAAATCCAGCCTACGTATCGGCCAAGTGGATTTACAAAAGAAAGAGCATTCAGGCAATACAGGCTGTTGCCAGTCATGTCAAATTGTGTGGCTTTCTTGAACTCCCTCATGTCTCTGTACTGTTATTTATGGTCCTTCAGTACCACCACAAGTTATTTGGAGATTTCCTGCCACGTCTTTTGTCTTTTGTTCAGCCTTTAGCAATGTGGGGCTGGGATCCCAAATTAACACAACTAAAAGCACTGAAAACTTTCAGCCTTAGGGAGGTGACTAAACTGAGAGGAAGTAAAGCTCAAATTGCTACACAAGCCCTTGGGATGTCATATGTGCTGATGGAAATCCAAGGAAGGCTTTGTGGCTCAGTTCAAACATAGGGTACCTGTCCCAGCACAGATCACTATCTCATGAGGAGAGGACAAGAAGGTAGCTATAGTACCCAAAGGAAGTCCCTGCCCAGTCAGATGGCTGACACAACATGTTCAGAGCATTCCCCAACTCACACTGTGGCCTTTGGTCCTTATCACCTTCTCGCTTTCTCTAGTCCTATCTTCTCTATTGGTCAAGAAAAAATGCAAATCCCATTCACTCTGAGCCCAAGCAGAAGCCACGTTCTCTTTGTAAAGTATTTCTAGCTTAGTCAGAAAATGAAACTATAAATTAATCAAACATAGTTAGCAATAATCATCACATCCCCGAATCACAGAATCATTAGGGATCGGAAGGGACCTCAAAAGATCATCTAGTCCAATCCCCCTGCCACAGCAGGATCACCTAGACTAAATTGCACAGGAACACATCCAGGCGGGACTTGAATGTCTCTAGAGGGGACTCCACAACTCCCCGGGGCAGCTTGTTCTAATGCTCTGTTACCCTCACTGGGAAGAAGTTCCTTTTGATATTGATATGTAACCTCCTTTGTTCCAGCTTGCACCCATTGCCCCTTGTCCTAGCACCAGATGACCTTGAGAAGAGCCTGGCTTCATCTTCCTGACACCCACCCCTCACATCTTTATAGACATAAATGAGGTCACCCTTCAGCATCCTCTTTTCCAAGCTACAGACCCAGCTCCCTCAGCCTTTCCTCATGAGGGAGCTGTTCTACTTCCTTCATCATCTTTATTGCTCTACGCTGGACACCCTCCCCCAGCTCTGTGTCCTTCTGGAACTGAGGGGCCCAGAACTGGACACAATACTCCAGATGCAGTCTCACCAGTGCAGACACCTCTGCTGTGTGTTGTCCAAATGTAAATGGAGGACAACAAAACCACACCAAGAACTTCACAGAGACCAAGACTTCTTTTATCACTAGGCTGTCTCCCCTGTCACTGCCATCTATCCATCTTTTGTGATCCTTTTACCCTCTTGTAGAGGACCTTCTTGCTGCTAAGCTCCGTGCTGGAAGACACAGATGAATTTATGTCACTGCAGGCCCCACATGTTCTTTGAGTCCCTTTGCACTGCAGAACCCTTCCCACAAGGCCCAGGGAAACACTAGAAGGACCTCTCTGCAGCCACAACCTACCATCTTTTTTTGGCTACTCCAGGACAACCTTAAAACAAGACCAGTCTTTCTTCTATGATGTAAGCCTTGAGTTCAACCTTCAGATGTCACCAAAAAATGTCCTCTGGACCAAAAAAGGATTGCATGACTAAAATACAGTCGCTGACAGAACAGAGGCAAAACCTGTGGAAGCAGCGTTTCTACTGCAGAGTAGGCATGGCTTCATTGACTTTTTTGGGTCTGAGGTCAACACTTGGGAGGATTGCTGGTGCTACACTGTCAGGCGAGGAATGGAACAGAGTGAAACGGAAAGAGACCTATGCCCTTACCTCCTCAGCAAACAAGCAAGGCAATATCTCTAGGGAGAGGTAGAGTCTTAGATTGCCTGATTCATCATAAAACCCAGAAATTGTTCTCAGAACTATTAGTATTTAATTTGATGCTTTTTCTTATTTCTGTTTTGTGGAAGGGCTCTGTGTGCTTAAAGGCTTGACTGTATTTTAATCAAATATCCTCTATCCCTACAGACCTCATCTTTTCTATCTCTACACTAATATAGCTACACCAAAACCATGGCTGGTTTTTGGAAGATACTAGACATGCCCTGGTCCAACAAAAGAAGTGAAATTCTCTCTAGGCATGATGGATGAAGAGGAAACTACCTGCCATATCTCCTTCTTGTCAGTATGGCTCCTATTCAAAGGTCCCCATAGGGTTAGAAACAGACCATGATTTATGAGGAGAGACTGAAGGAGCTGGAGTGTTTAGCCTGGAGAAGACTCCAGAGGGACTTTTTCCCCTCTCTACAACTCCCTGAAGGGAGGTTGTAGTCAGATGGGGGTTGGTCTCTTCTCTAAGGCAACTATTGACAGGATGAGAAGGCAGGGCCTGAAGCTGCCAGGGGAGGGTTTGGTAGGATATTATGAAACTCTTCCTCACTGGAAGAGTGATATATTAACAGAACTCTTCAGTTTTGAGTTTATATTTCTTCAGAAATTTAACTAACACTCATGAGAGGAACACAAAGACAGGGCTATGTTGGTCAAACAAAACCAACCCAACCTATCAACAACTAAAATCTCATCTGTTGGGTTTTTTTTCTATTCCAAACAAGTCAGTTTGAAATGCTGGCCTCCACAAATACTCCACCCATTTTGAGTAGACACAGTTACCTGATTGTTCATTCAATTGTCAGCCTGCATACACGTAAAACACAGACATCTCTATAGTAAAATCAGAATAGTTCTTCCAAAGACCTCTTCACAAATGGTATTGAGTCTACAGGCAGAGCTGCTTGACACTTTGATGCCTTAAACTTGCCTCCAAGTTTAAAAACACATTTCAGAAGTGTCAGAATTATTTACCATTTTCAGGAATTCTTATGGAACACAAATCAATCAGTTCCAGAAGCAGCTCACAAATTTCTGAGAGATTTTAAAAGTTGAGTTACAAAGCTTGTAAACCTTGGCTTCAAAAATAGGTTGTAAATCCCAATAACATTTTTTCCTCACTGAGGATGTCATTTAGTAAAGACCTTCTGAACAACTAACTACTTTCTTCAGTGTTTAGCCATTTCCATTCTCTGTTCTACAAAACTAAGTTAGACTAATGAATTCCTTCTGTCCTTCATTTTTCCTCATTCTTTTAACACAGATACTGTTCTTCCTTTTATACCGTTCACTGAGAACAGGTGAAGACATAGCCCCAAGGATTCTTCCTCAGTGGTTCTGGTACTGCTCTATTTACTTAACTCCTGAAAACATGTTTCCCAATCTATCTTGATTTCTAATTGACCTAAAAATCCTTTAACTCCTTTGTTTTCCAGTCTCACTTCTGCTCTGAACCCTCTGTTATGACTAAATGTTTCTCTTCAGTGTATCGCCTCCTTCACTTCCATGTACTAGACTTGTTCTAGCCTATGCCCTCCTCTTTCTTTCAGCATATTAGACTCTTAAATGCTAGTTTTCTCAATGATATCAGAGTGCCACCTTTCAAGTGTTCTCACTTGAGCCAACTGTCCTCAGATTTTGCTTATAAAAATACTTAATGAGTTACAAGCTTACACTCCTAGATTCCTAAACTGCACATCCAGCTTTTGGGGGAGAGTAATAGTTTGAAAACCAACCAATGTCAACATGTTTTTGTATTTCTCAGGGTTGTAAGAGGATTTGCTTTAGGTGTAAATTTAGGAGTAACTCAAGTGTTTCCGCCACACTGTCTTTATGACTAGTGAAGTGCACTTTGGCCACTCACAAAGTCTAGACAGCAAACACCAGTTAAGATAACGGTGCTGAAATACCTATACATGCTGGTAATAAATTAGTTACAATAAATACCTCCTATTGAGACATGAAGCATTCTCATTTCCACAGTGGCTAGCATCTAGGGTGCCAGGCTGCTACAACAAAAGTAGCACTTGCATCTAGAGTTGAAGTCTCTCCAAGTAGAAACTACACCAAGTGGCTTAGCTGTGCAACATCAATTCTGCCTTGCCGCTCCTAGCAGCCTATGAGTGCTGATGCTTTCCACGAAATCAAGTTGCCTGTGTGTCCTTCTCAAAGGACAGGCTATACCTCCAGCACTGAGGGTGGGCACAAAAGGCTCCCAGATTCCAGAGCAGAATGTGTGTCATCCACATGCTCTGGGATTTGCTGGCTTGGAAAGCAAGTCCAGCCAAAAGCCACGAGTGTGATGAGTGATGAGAAAAAAATTCGAGTCAGGTTTGGTGTGGGTGTGAAGTACTGCAGTTGAAGCTACAGTGATTTACATGAATGAAGAATCCATTCCACTAAAGGACTCCACACCAGTGTTTCTCCATTCATCCTTCCATCAGTGTCTACTCTTAAGTCCTACTGATTTAGTCTTCTCACTGATATTCACGCTGAAATCACGTCCTAACAATTTTATGCAGAAAAAAATTGCTTGGGTAACAAACAAGCAGTGAATGGAAATATTATCTCTAAAAAACGTCAGCAGAAAAACTTCCCAAACACATTTGCATTCATTGCAATAAATTCTGTCTGAAAATCATTGGCCAGATCTGGTCCTCTCCTGTTAGGAGTGCAACAGTAAAAAACAGAAGGAGCTTTCTAAGGCATAAGCTCTTGATTAACCAACCTGGCAACTGGTTTCCCAGTTTGCAGATGGAAACATCCTGAATATCCTACCACCGAGCCCATCAGCCTCTGCCTGAGATCAGCCACACTGCCATCTCCTGTGTCTGCACAATTCAGCAGAGGAAGACAACCTACCAGATTTGTCATCTACATTGTGTTGTTCGCAACAATCCCCTCCACTGTTTAATGAGGAAACAGACAGTAATCAGCCTCTCTGCCTCTGACAACTACACTTAACCTAAAGCTTTTGACCTGTGGCTAAGCCCATAAGGGTGTTTCTTACACTCCTCACAGCAAAAATTCTCTTTAAGAAACATAAACAATAGAAAAGGTGTGACTGTTACAATGTGGCAGACTGCAGAGCACAAGTAGTTTCTGTGTTCTCATTATTTGCACTATTTCACATTGTAGAGGGCTTTGTGTCCTCGTTTTTTTTAAAATATCCAGATCTGCTTTTCAATCAATACCTGAAAAAAAATCCAAGAGATGGTAGAAAAATCTGGGTTAAAGCCAAAGTCTGCAAAGAAAGATTAGGCACTTAAAATTCCTTGGGAATGTTATCTGGAAAACCTCAGGTCACTCACGTAAGACTCTAAATTGCTCAACCCAGCAAAACGCATCTAAGTTATTCCACTGTTTTTGAATGCATTACTCACAGATTTAAACATAAGGTGCTTGGATATGCTGTTCCACGTACTGGCAGCAGGATTTAGAAGCTCTCATATCAAGTCCTACTGCAGCAATATAAGGATGAAAAAAACAATCCGTGTTAATGAAAAGCTCAAGGACTTGCACAGATTTCCCATTTCACAAAGCTAATAACAGAAAATCAAGAAGCTGGTTGCCTTTCTGTTCAGTACTGCTGACACACTTTTCAATACAGTGGTCTTAAGACAACACCAGGCTGTGACAAAAAAACCCCCAAACCTCGACCAAAACCCCAAAGGAGCAACATTCCTCCTGCAAGGGCTTGCCAAGAAAATGGAGATGTGTGAGACAGTGTGTAAACGACTTTCAGCACATATGGGCAAGCCCAGGTGATTTTGCTAAGGCAAAGATTTGCAATTAAAATGCTTTTCACAATACCGGTAACTTTGATTATCATCAAAACCCCAGTTTCAGATAGGAGACAGACAGATGCACATGTATGATAATGCATCCTATTCCTCTACAATTAACTGAAGTAGAGTTGAAATTTGAGGATGTTTCAATAAGAAATCCAAATGGATTCTTTTAATCCTGGCACCTTATATCTCTATTTTATGACGATTACTCATAAAACATTTTTGTTTAAGAGAAAGCATCACACTGTAGTTTTAAGAAATATTATTTATAATTTCCGATTTAGTCCCTTTACCAATTCACTCTTTGATAAAACTTTGATAAAAGTTGTTTTTAATACCTAGCAATTGAATCTGCTGCTGAGGTATACTTCATCCTCACTTCCACCACCTTAGCTAACTGGACTCCCACAGAACTATCACAGTCTTTTCTTCTCCTTCTCTCCCACCAGATGAAAAAAAAATTTCCTCTGAGTCTCATCTTCCTAACCCAAAATTTCAGCCTGTTTTTCCTCATCATCTCATCAACAGCAACTGACATTTCTCTCTCAAGTAAACCAGTACATTTTGAAACACCCCTAGATCCAACAGTCCTTTACTCAGGGCTCAGCCTTCACAGACCTCTCTCCTGCTTTTTGCTGCATTTTTTAGTTGATGTTCCACGTTTGACAGTTAAGCCTGTCAAGGCTTAACCTGAGACAAAGTCAACAACTTTAGTTTTTGAGCTAGTGGGTCAAAACAGAAACGAAACAAGGAGCATTCAGAAACCACTTGTATATCACAGGCAAACCTAAACTAACTAAGTTTGGGGGAAAACAACAAAGAAACATCTAATTCACTCCACATAAAAGCCCACACATTTAATTCACTCCACGCAAAAACCCCTTACAAAGACACACGGAGATTAATCTCCTGTTCTTACATAACTGAACCAAACTGCAATCTCTGGTCCCTCAAAGGGAAGAGATGTCCAGCAGTTCTTGCTCCTTGATGAAACATGGAGTCCATTCAGGCCATGCACACATCACTCAGCATAAGCCGGCATTTTGAAGTCCAGTTCTCTGTTCCATGGGCTTCCAAGCCAGCCCTCCATTTCCAGCATGGCAATTCCTTTGGTCATGAATGAGGGAAGAACTCGCTCCATTTCAGAAAACAATGGAATTCCTGAAACCTTGCTTCTGTTGATCCTTGAGGTACCACTCTCTCTCCTATTCACCACATTCTCAGGGCAAGCTGGCTGACGTGTTCAGCACAGCGCCATGTGCACCTGCTCTGAACGCAGATGAAAAGTGCAGTGAAGAAGTAGGAGGAGCTGGAAACTCAAATAGGAAGCTCTAACTTTGTTACTGTTTGCAGAGCTGGAAAAAACTCAGTTTGAAATCGCAAGCGGAAACATCACAAGTTGCCACAGCAACTTCCCAATGCCTCGGGCAAGAAACGCACAATTTCAAACGACAAGGCCTTTTTTGAATGCAGAATGCCAAAACCAAGTACAGCTGAGTCTGAGCTTAAATGTGTCTTTTCATGCACTACACTGATTTAAATGACTCAACAGAGCGCTTACTGTTATCTAAAGTCTCGGGCATTGCCTATTCATGCTGTCAGTGATCTAACACACTGTAGTGGTTCAGTCGTAGTGTTGTGTTGTGGGTCTTCATCTGGATCCCTGTGTATCCCACCTGGGTCACCACTACCACTGTAGTTTAGAGACCCCCAACTGTATTTCAACCAAGTGCTTTTAGCACTTAGGGTTTCACAAACCCACTGATGAATCTACAGGCAGTGAAACAACTGACTCACTTTGGAGAAGAAAGGCACCAAGACATTTTAATTCACTCCCCCCACCACACATCACAGAAAAATCCCACAGAAGATGCAGACATAGACACAGGTATTTCATCACACTGTGCTTGCACTGGCTAAGATAAAACATAGAACATCTTCATTACAGACAGTTCCTGCTTCTCTCTCTCAAATCATGGTGGTCATCCAACTTCATCTCAATCCTTATTAATCTTCAAGGTTCAGAATTCACATAGTCTCTCTTTAATCTCGCTAAATCTTCCCACTCACCATCCACTTTCTTCAACTTGATGAGTGATAACATTCTCAGAAGCCATAACATTCTTAGCCGCAGTGACATTCTCAGAAGCCATAATGTTCTCAGCAGCAGTGCCCAACAGTCCAAGATGTAGAGAAGCAAAGAAGAAGCGAAGGTGGTGGTGGAGGGAGTGGACACTTGTCAACTTTTTAACCCAAGCTTTAAACTATTCTGCAGGAAACACCCAAACTAGGCTGGCAGATTCTGCTCAGCTTCTAAAGCAGAACACACACATGCTTCTTTGCAGCAAAATGTCACCTAGCCAGTAACTCGCCCAATTTTTGTACTATTCCTCCCCACATGGAGGACTCTACATTTGCTTTTTCCAGCTTTCAATGAAATTCCATTTAACTGAAATTTTCATTCTCTTTGAATCCTTTCACTCATGTTAGAATTCAAACCCTAATGCTCACAGTGTCGCTTTAGCGGGTACAGGCTCTACATCTGTAGTGAAAAGACAGATGCTTTTCAGTGTGATTGATCTACTGCTATGATTTCAAAAGCTGACTTTAAAATTAGAGCTGCACATATGGGTTTTAAGTCAAATGGACTAAATTCAAGAGGAATTTTTGATTCGACTGCACGATGCTCCACATATGTCTCCAAACAAAGTTTGGAATTTTTAGATCACTTAAAAGTATGATTTTGCAGCCAAACTCTGCAAGTCTTGCAAGGATAAAAAGTAATCTAAATCACATCTGTGAAAAGAAGCCAAAATAGAAAAGAGATAAGTATATTTTTTATTTTAAAAGGATCTCATAATCCTGTGCACACCAGCAATTTAGGAGAGAGAAAGTGAGTAAGATAGTAAAAGCCGTTGTTTTAAAGGAGGCCAAAGCATGGCTAGAAGAGCATGCTGTCCTAATCACAGCACAGCTTTCTCACAACTCCACATATTTCTCTTCCCAGCTAATAAATCACAAAAGCCAACTAGAAATTCTGGATGTTTTTCTGGCTCTGCCTGTGGCCTGGTGGTAACACTGGCAAGTCTTCATCACGGCATTTTTAATTCCTTTTCTTTTCAAAGGAGGGCTAAAGTAGGAGATCCCTCAGACTGAAACTCATCCCCTGATTCTCTTTAGAAAGGACAAGACGAGCAAAAGGAGTTTTCTTCCAATAACTTATTTTATGGGTTGGGGGGTTTCTTCCTTTATCCAATTTTTTTTAATTACTAAATTAAAATGTAGCTACTTAAGAAGAGAACATGCCTTCTCAGTCAAGAATTCTCACGTGCCTTTCCCATGAGTGTCAGAACAAGTTTAATAGTGTCCATGTGTTTAATCAAAGAGGAAGAACCTTCTGTCAGATCAAATAATTGCCTCTTGTTCTTACAGCTCAAGTCAACTGGATTCAAAGATGTCTTCAAGACTGAATCCAGACCGTTAGCTGGATCTAAGATGCAGGGAGAACTGGAAAGCAAATTTAATCCCACTCAAGTTTGGTGGGAATCTAATAAAAACCAGCGGTATTTAACTGACATTTCAAAGCTCAGAGGCAGAATGATTGCATTTATTAGCCTTTAATCTAATTCCTTCATCTGGCTTTAGTGCAGGAAACCGGATGCAGCAAAAATTTGTCAAACATTGCAGAGATCAAAAATGTTAATTAATTTAGTGAAAAAATTATCGTGTTCACATTCAGCCATGGAAGTTCATACTGAGCTGCAAAGTGTAACAGCTGGACACTAAATGTGGTTTTCCAAGTTTCAGTCAGACTATTTCCATTGGCAGTGTTCTACTGCTGCTGGGAGACTACACTAAGAGGCTTAAATAAAAATATCCAAATTTCAAAGTATAAAGATTGATGTCACTTCAGCCTGGAGAAAAGAAGACTTGGGGGGACCTTATCACTCTCTAGAACTACCTGAAGGGAAGTTTTAGTCAGGTGGGGGTCAGGCTCTTCCACCAAGCAACCAACGCCAGGACAACAGGACAGGGCCTGAAGCTACCATGGAGGGTTAGGTTGGGTGCTAGGAAGCCCTTCCTCATGGAAAGGGTGGTCAGAGCATGGAATGGATTTCTCAGGGTAGTGGTGGAGTCCCTATCCCTAGAGGTGTTTAACGACAGACTTGACGTGACAGTCAGTGCCATGGTCTAGCTGATGTCAGGTCATAGGCTGGATGATCTCAGGGGTCTTTTTTAGCCTCAATAATTCTGTGACTCAGCTAACCCTTCTCTTACTTCTGTATCTCTTGAAGCAAGAAAGTGTGCTCTAGTGGAAATGCTGTAGTAGCAGAAGCATGGACCGCCCGCACCCTCACCCTGTCTCTAACAGTGCGGGTATTTCACAGAAAATGTCTTCATGTACCTATTTAGGGTAACCTACACAGCTCTGAAATCAGGCAGGAATGATCAAGTAGATTCATGTGATGGGAAGAAGAGGAGAGGATATCAAACAGGGGTGGCAAAGCTCTGCCACAAATTCTGGCTGTATAGACTCTGCACACACAAATCTCTCAGGAGCCTGCATGGTGCTGAACAGCCAAAGAAGAGAGCCAGAGATAGGGAAGGGCACCTTGGCTCTTCATTTTGGCAGAAGGTCTTTCCTCACCTGCGGGAAGAACAGCAGTGGCTCATGATCTGCCATGGGATGCCATGCAGTGTCAAGGCCACAAGGAGCAGAAGCTGAGCTATTCCTTCAGGGGCAGGAAGGAGGCAGGGAGGGGCTTCTCCAGGGAAAGGAGCAAATCTCGTTACTCGTCACAGAGAGAAAGATGGGATGGGATGGCATGGGGTAAGATGGGGTGGGATGGAAGCGACCCCAAGTCTCCATCATCTGCTCCTCAAGCTGAGAGCAGCAGCAGTTCCAGAGCAGCGGCACAGCTCTCTACTGTGCCCCAGGGGCAACATGTCTCCCAGCACCATCAGTTTTCACAGAGCACCCTGAAAGGAGAAGGGGGAAAAGCTTCACACAGTTCAACCAATTACCAGGTTACGTCTCAAAGACAGTGTCAGGAGGTGTATGTTCACACCCCTTTGGGGTATCTGTCGCTCTCACAGAATTCACTGAATTATGGCACAGAACGAATGCTGCCATAGACACTGTGCCATTTGCTGATGAGCATATTTCCATGCAAGTTAGAGATACACAGCTCATGGATAAAATACCAAGAAACATCAGTCTATCCGAAACTGAAATGAATTCTGGAAAGCCATTGATTTGGACCAATCTGTCCATACCGATGATGATGTATGTGTGCACGGGTTAGCGAGAGTAAGCTACAAAGGAAGACTGTTGCAAGCAGCATTTGCTTACAGATCTAATTAAAAGCGTAGACCAAAGGTAGATGTATCGTTATATGACATTTCAGGAGGTGGTGAAGATGATGAGAAATTGCTAACAGCAAGCCAGTAACTTCAGAAATCAACATATCTGCATCCCAAGTAATAACTGTGTTTCTTAGTCAAAAACCCGATGTCAGCAGTTGAAAACCATCACTACCTTTTGAAGTAATTTTCTGCTCACTTGTGACCCAAGACTTGTGACTAGTCTCCTCTGTCTACACAGCTGTAGACAAGTGCCCAGAATACAGAAACAAACACTGTAAATGACGTCACTCTGTTTATTTTTCCCAGTCAACAGCTGCAGATAGAGCACAGGTCTCACTACTGTCCTACCTCCTTCCTTGCAAGGACTTACAGCAGCTTCTCATGGAAATTCAATAAAAATCAGGACAAATATAGAATAATCTTCTGCCTACACAGTCATTCCCATTAGATATGCTCAGGTAAGTGGAAAATCGAAAACATCAAGATACCAACCGTTTTGCAGCCCCCTCAACAGTATCAGGAGGTAGAGGGTGGCAGAGGTTGCAGTGGCCTCAGGAGTAACTTTATGTAACTTTTCAATCCAAATTGCAACCTCAAATCAGGGTTTGACAGAGAAGTAACTTTTGAATACAAAGTGGAAAAGGAGTTTCACACAGGCTCAAAGGATTGTGACCTCCAGCATAAACTGAACAGAGATGGCTGTGAAATACTTACAAGAAACTGGGACAGTCATCACAAGTCCTTTTAGTCAGCTGAGGACAATTCTATGATGACACACCTATTGTCAGTACTTACCTAATACATGAAGAAAAATTAGTGCAGAGAATTCCTCACAATGTTTTTAACCCAAACGAGAACGGAGCACAATATTTTGCAGGTGAATATTGTGCTAGCTGCACTGTCACACTTCCTACTGACAACAGAGTAGGAACTAGATCTCTAAATCATACAAAAGGCAATGTTTAGAAGTTATCTGTAAAGTCAGTGGACTCCCAGATTAAAATCTCAACCCTACAATGCTAAGGCTGTAGATCTAGAGGGAAGTGGTAGTAGCTCTGCAGTAACTACTGTCAACAATTTTGTTTTCTAAAGTCATTCTGGTTTTTGAGCAACACAGACAATTGTGGCCACATCCCTGCTATGAAAACTTTTTCCTCTCCGACACGCCTCATCAGTAATTATCTGGTAAGGATAAATCTTTTAGAAGCCATGAATGGTGTTGCACGACGAATTCACTAAATCTGCCATAACAGGCGAGAGATAATTGAGATGTCAGGCCTCATCAGTATCAACCTACTTGACGTAAGGACAACAAGAGAAGGGAAGAATGAGTAATTCTATGATGTGAAACTAGTCAACTACCAGCTTAGACACAGATATGTATCAGTTACAAACCTGGATGTCCCTACTACAGAGTAGTAGTCTTTTTATCTATTTTATCTCTCAAGATTTAATCTTTTTTTCCAACTCTAACTTAACACACAGAAGGGAAAAGAATGGGTTTGGACAGCAGGCAGGAAACATCAGTAAAATACTATTCTTTAAAAAAGTCACTTCTTGACCAGGCAGTGGAAGCAAAGTCAAAAGCTCCAAGCCACAGAGTTTTCTTCCTATTTTCACTCCTGTGAATTTGTTCTCTGTGTCATTGTGTTACTGGTTGTGTATCTCCCTCCTAATCAATGCATATACATCTCACATTACTTTTTCATCACAGCTCTTGCATCACATTTATGGTTCATCCCACTGTGAAAATTGACACTGAATACAATCCCTTTCTCTTCTTTCATTCCCCGTTAAAACCTGCTTGGACATGATCCTGTACGACTTGGTCTAGCTGATCCTGCTCTGTCAGGGGGATTGGATTAGATGATCTTTTGAGGTCCCTTCCAATCCCTAACATTCTGTGATAGCCATCTCTTACAGAAGTAATATAACACTCCATCTGCTTCTTCAACCATCTGCTTTCTCTTCCCCTTCTTGCTGGGTAACTCCACAGCCTCTCTACTGCAGCTGCAGTCTCCCTGTAGCATCACTAAACTCTGTTTCCTTTTGCTCTTCTGTTCAAAAATACTAAGTACAGTGAGCTTTCCACTCTAGGTCTTGATGGAGAAGAGGGTGTAAAATACACATCCATGAGTTTAATAATCCTTTGCCTTGACAACTGGAAAATCATTCATAAGCTTCATGTTTCACTCTGCTTCTCTTCATTTCATCCAAAATGCCATTGCCAAACTGATATTGTTTCCTTGATGGGATGTTCTGGCCATTTCATTCCACTTCTTAACCCCATTAGCCATCTATCTCCTACAGGATTTTCAGATGCTCCATCTGCAGGTCTACTGCTCCAAGCAGTTCCCTCATCTCAGCTGGCACCTAGTGCCATCCTCTGTCAGTTCTATTTCACTTGATTTGTTACCATTCTCAAGCACTTCTGTGTCTTCTATTCAAACACTCTCTACCTGGAATCAGCCCTTGAAGCCAATTATTACTCCATTTCCCTCTTGCTCTCCCTCTCTTTTGTACTCTGTCAAAGACTGTTATCTTTTCCACACACAAAACTAGAGAACCCTTCAGCTCCTCACAGAGAGGAAAAATACTACACTTAAATGGCATCAAACATCCATTTTCGAGCCTGTGCTTTTCCTCTTTCTAAAATGCCTGGTTTTCTAGTATTCATTTTACTGCTTTGCTTCTCTCCACAATTGTTCACCTTCCAGAACCCCCATCAGACATCCTTTTAGGCCTAATGATTTCAGCCTTCTAATGTATGCCTTTTCCCTGTGTTTTTCAGCAAACACGGCAGGTTACTACCAGACCTTGTTCTGTCTAAAACTGCCTACCTCATTCCGAGTGTTAAATAACATAGCAATTAAAATTCAGGAAGGCAAAATCAGAGAGATTGGTGTTGACTTTTTTGGTTCCCCCTCCCCTCTCTCATCAGCTATTGACATTCGGAAAATTTCAACCAAGTCTAACAAGCAACAAACATTTTTCCCAGTTTTCTAAGAAAAGAAGACTTGCGTGATTACAGCCTGCCAAACATCTCCATTCAAATCGCTTTTGTACCGTAAGTCAGTATCAGAGAAATAATGCAACATCAGTAAGGACCCAGAGCTTCTCAGTGGTAAAGCAAGGAGAAACTCAGTTTAGCATCTTCATTACCTGTGGGATGCAGCAGCCAGCTGGCCTCACCAGCACAGTTGTTTGGGCTACTCAGCAGTATGTGCTGGGTTTGAAAGCAGCCAAAGCACCTCTGGCACATGCCCAGCACATGCTAAAGGGAGGGAGTATGGTAGAAGAAATTATTCTGTACAAGATAACATCCTTCAGTTTCCCTGCTTGCAGTGCAAAGACTGGGGGCTTAGTCTTGAAACATTTCACCTAACACCAAACCATTGCCTATCACATTTTTTTCCAGGCCCTTCTCTAGGACCTGAAGATCTTTAAGAACAGCACTGATGCACTAATATCCACAACACAGATGAAGCCGTTTTCTTTTTGTTTCCCCCAACCAGAGAAGGAACAAAATGCTCTCTACCTTTTCTGAATTATACTGGGATTTGCAGTCACCAGCTGGGTTTTCAATCCAACATCCTTGCTGTATTCACTGGATAGAGGAGGAAGGTTGCACCTGTGCACAGAAAGACAGTGAAGATTTCAAATGACATTCAGGATTGACAGGCTTCAACTTCACTCTTTTTTCCTCACACAGTCTGCAGGAGCTTTCTTGTTGGTTTTGGGTTTTTTAAAGCAAGCTGACAGACCAAGTACAAGTGCTGTATCTGTACTAGACCAAGCCACAAATGTTCCCTACTGTACTACACTTGTGAGCACAACAGGACGTTTCTGTATCAGATTGTGCAGAAATGTAGGAGAAATGCCTCTTGCAGAGCTGATCTCAGGCAACTATCAAGCAAAACCACAGACATGGCATTTCTGACAGGCTGGACGGCTGTGGGAGAGGCCATTATTACCCATAGCAAAGACTTTTTTCCCCAGACTTCTACTCTGTTCTGTGCTGTTCACCAGAATGAAGCTCCACTCTGGTGTTACAAGCAGTTCACATCTTGCAAACAACAGGTGGCTGGCATTTCTAATATTACACCACCAGTGTCCTCGGTGGAGGAAATTTACCAAGAGAAAACTGAAACGAAAGTTCAGGAGCTATTTCAATACATGCATCTCAGTTCTGCTCATGGTCCTGTTTCAGTGGGCAGAGCAATAATGCAATAAAGAGAAAGTGACAGAAGAAATTTATTTTGGAAAGCAGAGAAGCAAGACATCAAAAACCAGACAGAGACAGAATCTTCTAGACAATAAATAGTCCTAAATGCTCCAGGGTACAGACCAAGAAGAAGTAGGAAGGCACAGATAAAGGCAAATTCATATATTCATACAGTATCCGAGCCTACGCTCTGCTCCAAAAACTACAGACAGGAGAAATATATTCAATACATAGAAATTACAGCAAAAATTGGGTGTCAAAACATTTATCATTGAGTAAAAAAAGTTTGACAAACTGAAAAGATATGAACAAAATTGTTAATGCCTTTGGGGTTTTGTTGGGGTTTCTGCCTTAAAAAAAAAACAGTTGTGAATTTGAGCTCTACAATAACTCTATCTGCCCTTCAGTTTTCAAGTTTGATCATCAAATCAAGGCATCCCCACGTCCTGTGGGGATGTGCTGGTTTTATTGTGTTTCTGCAGCACGCTGGAAAAGCACAGCACAAAGAAGAAGAGCATGAGGTAAGGAAAGGTGAAGGGTATGCTTGGACACCAGCTCCTGCCTCCTCCTGTTCCTGACAAGAGCTTGTGCTGAACAAACACTGACCCTAAAGAAGGTGGTCAGGCAGTCTCTGGTTGCTTTAAGATCTGCAGACAGCCACCCCCATAGAGAACAAAGCCCCAGAGCTGGAATAGGGCAGGAAGCAGTGCAGACAGGCTTCTTGTTCATGACCTCTCAGGTTCCTTTGACGCCTATCTTACGCTGCCATTTTTCTCACAATCTTCTCCCTTAAACTCTGTGTGGCACTCCACTTCTGCGTGCATCTTCCAAGCAGCCTGCATCAGACATTATGTCCTTGAGTCCAACAAAGAGCTACGTATCTGGTTATTTGATCTCAGTAATTTAAAGGCCCATTTCCTACATTAGTGAGAGGTAGGAGTTGGGGAAGCGAGCTACAGTTCAGAGGCTACTGCACAAACTGTCGAGCTGTGGCATTACAGGCTGCCATATGGTTCCACCATGCCAGGAGAATCAGTCGTGTCACAAGGCAAGTTCATGCTTCCACAGCAGTCGCTGCCTCTCAGCATTTTCACTAACCTGTGCAGTATTTGGAGAAGAGATACAGGCACTTGCAACACCAGAGTGCAGCAAACGAGGCTGCATGAACTCCTAGCTGAACCTCCACACGTTAGAGTTTAGAGCAGAGTCAGTGCCCGGAGAGGGCACTAGTGTGCACACAGTATCCTCTGCAATTTCTTGTTAATGCAAAATATTCTGCATTCTCTAAGAAAAAACAACCCCAGCAGTGCTCCATCTGCACATGACTGCATACAAGTGCCAGCTCTCCAAAGCCATCTTTGAAAATTTTTGTGATCAGGAAATGCCAAGAAGTAAAACAGCAAAGTCCCATGGATCAAACAAATATTTGCAAAGCAAGATCTATAGGTGATTTGCCTCAGAAAAGAGAGATGGCATAAATTACCTCTGGCAGACTCCTGTTGAATGCTGATTTGAGTAAGTACAAAGCCATCAGGCAAGCTTTTAAGAAGCCATTTTTCGGTTTAAGACCATTTGAAAATACAACAAACACCAGGATCTCTCCTTAGTTTTTACCACCTTAACATCACAGTAATGAGATCTCTTTCACAAGCTAGTCCCAGATGCATTCTTTTAACACCTCTCCTTCCTTTCATCAGTAATCTTTCCTACTCCTTGCTCTTCATGAAATATTAAGGCATGGCCGGAGTATCCAGAGGAAATTTGGAAGGAAAACAGCTGGTTAACAAAAGCTTGTTGGTCTTGCAGATGCTCTTCTTGTCAGCAGGGCAGCAGAAGGTTGTGTGTTGCATAGGTGAGGAACAAACATAAATCCTAATAAGGTCTTTTTAATTATCTTGCTCCTGAGGAACAAATAAGAGAATGTAGAGGAAAGGAGGAGGTACCAAGACAATGTTTAAGTCCAGCATTTTTAATAGGAGCTGTAAGTGGAAGAGTGGAACATACTGCTCTTCTATACTGGACACCCTCTAGGGGTTTGTAGACAAATGCAGGTAAATTTAGCTTTCAGCTACTTCATGCAATTATTATCTTGACGTTGGGCAAGAGTCCTAAAATTAATAAAAAATGAATGTTTGCAATTACAAAATCATAGGATCATTATGGCTGGAAAAGACCTCCAGGACCATCAACGCAGCCGGGACCTTTGCCTGGAGCATATCCCTATTGCTAAATACTTCTATGAGGGTTTGCTGTGATTTTTGAGTGCTGTTTGATCTTGTGGCTGAGACCATCCTTGCAGCTTTAGGTAGGATCTCGAGTGGTCTGTGAAGATGGGTAACTCAGGCAGATTGCAGATAGGACAGTGTTTAGGGTGTTTTGGGAGACGGGTTAGTGGTTCAGGGTTGTAGGGCAGATTGTTGGACTTGATGACCTTGAAGGTCAACCAACCTTGATAATTCTGTGATTCCATGATCAAGTCCAACCTTCATCCCATCATCTCCCTGACCACTAGGCTACAGCCTCATTTTTCACCTATGAGTCATAATATCATTAATATAAAATACATTCATGTGTTTCTAATCTCAATTATAAATTCACATAATTAGAAATTTAAATTCAAATTTCATGTGGTCTTCAACATAGAAGACCCACATAGCTTAGACACAGCTTTTAGGCAGAGAGGGGAAAACACCAACCAGCAGTGTGTGGTGCCTGTTTCCCCATCCAACTCCCTCCAATTCAATAGGTGGAAACAGCTACAATGAGTAAAATGAGAGGGAATCTTTGTTGCTCTTTGGGTAGAAACAGCTCTTCTTGGTTTGGCCCAGAGCAGTCCATGCTCTGCAGGTGCACAGAACCCCAGTAAGCTGGTGGCCGTATGTGCATTTGGGAGATGCTATGTGACTATCTAGCTATTTTAGAATGTTATATGCACATATATATACTAAACACTGGGGACAAATATGAATTTGATATGTAATAGCAAACATTCCTGTTTATTCCTTTATAGGCCCTCATCAAGACAGTAAATGCATAACGCAGCTGAAAGTCACGTTTCTCTGGACTAGTTGACAAGTCCCAAAGTAGCCCTGTACTTAATCGCCCTAGCTCTACCTGGGCTGCCATGACTAGGTGGCTTGGCTTTGGTGAGGCAACACCTTGAGTCTTGTTTCCCATTTTGAGCCCCTCACTACAAGAGGGACATCAAAAGGCTGGAGGGAGGACAGAGGTGGCTACCAAGCTGGTAAAGAGTTTTGAACCTGTGTCATATGAGGAACAGCTGAGGGATCTGGAGCTGTTTAGCCTGGAGGAGATTGAGGGGAGACCTTACTGTTCTCTACACCTATAAAAAGATGTTATAGAGAGACAGGGGTTATAGAGAAAATACTTGAAAAGACGTTATAGAGAGCCACCCTAGTGGCTAGGAGTGATAGGATGATGGGAAATGGCCTGGTGCTGGAGCACCTCCCCTGTGAGGACAGGCTGAGCAAGTTGGAGTTGTTCAGCCTGGAGAAGAGAAGGCTTCCGAGTGACCTTCTAGCAGCTTCCCAATCTCTGAAGGGGGCTACAAGAAACCTGGGGGAGGGCTTTTGACATAAGTGGTAGTGAGAGGGCAAGGGGAAAGGGTTACAGACTTGAAGAGGGGAGACTGAGGTTAGGCATTAAGAAATTATTTCCTGTGAGGGTGCTGAGATGCTGGAACAGGTTGCCCAAGGCAACTGTGGCTGCCCCATCCCTGGCAGTGTTCAAGGCCAGGCTGGATGGGGCCCTGAGTAATTTGATACAGTGACGGTGTCCCTGCCTGTGCAGGGGGGCTGGAACTGGATGATCTTTAAGGTCCCTTCCAATCCTGGCCATGCTATGATTCTAGAAATCAGATTTAGAAAAGTTCAACTAAATGCTGTCTTTATTCAGCTATAAAAGTATTTTCTCCCAGTGGTGTGTTAGTTTCCAACCCAAAACAACTGAAACTCTTCCCATAAATCTGCCTGCACATCTCTAACGCAGCACAGCCTGCAGGCAGCTACTGGGATTTTAGCAGCATGCTCCCTATCACTTATTTCCAATTCCAAATACATTCTATACAGGTAATAGTTGCTTTACCTTCCCCTGTGAGAAAAGGATTTTTCTGATCAGAAGTCTCTGTTGTTTTTATAACGGATTGCTCCTGCAGCATTTCAATTTCCCGTTGCATCTATCCAATATTATCATGGTGTATATCCCGCCGCTTCTTATATTTAGCCCGTGGAACACCTAAGGTGTTTCGCAGTAGTGGCAATCAGCAGACTGCCTCTCTTCCCCTGTGCCATACACATTTTCCTGTGCGAATGCTCTAAGCATATGCTTCCTTTTTCCCTTTAGATCCTCGTGTTTCACTGAAGGCATTTGGGGCTTTGAGGCACAAACCAGAAATTATGGTAATACCGCTTGGTTTGCAGAAAATTTGTATGGCTTTATAAATAAATCATCAGGATCTGATAATGGAGCCTTGCTAAGCGGGTGTTCATTATGCATCCATCTCAAAAACCCAAAGAAACTCCATTTCTTGTCTCTTGGGGAGCATTCCTCCAGTTTCTCCCCCACGATGTTTTTGTTCATGTGTAACAGGAAGGAACTAATGTCTGTCATTCTTCCTTAAAGAACGCAGGCCTAGAAAGTGCCAGACTCAATCACCAAAGCAGTAGCTGGTCCAGCATCCCTCCTGACAGGTTCTTACAATTTCAGAAAGGCTGGAAGCAAAGGAAATGTGAGGAATCCCCAAAACCCCGCATCAAGGAGTACTGCTTGCCTTTCTTCTGACAGCCAGAAATCAGTCTGCAGGGAAAAACGCACAATCATTTCAGCTTGCTCTAACTTACTCTTAAGCCTTGTCCCATGTTAGCACCTACCCATCTTGACTTTAATGAGGTGCGCACGGCGGCATTTAGAACTGCAGAGGACAGAGCACACTACGGGATGAGACCCTGCCTAACGCTGAGTAATTAAAAAGCAGGGCTTCAGTCCCTCTGTGTGACATCTGTCACAACCGTAACCCACCCCGCAGCAAACGGCCCACACACCCATGCGCAGAAGCCAGTCAAAACTTCCTTTATTTGTCTCTTCTCACTTTTACCTAAACCTCTTGTGTCAGGCATCCTGCAAAGGAGGGGAGAGGGGTGGTGGAGGGGATCCAGGCAAATTATAATCGATTAATCGCAACTGAATAGCTTTGAAAAGTCCAAGACATAGCAGGGGGGAGGGGAGGCAATGTGTCACCAAGGTTTGTGTCTTACCGCATGACAAAATCTGCTTGATCTATTTGTTTGCCGCAGCCGCTCTTTTTCAGGATCCCCCCGTTTCCCACGACGGAGCATTTCTTCAGTGGCAGCTGGAAGGGAGTAGCCTAGCAACACAAAACAAGGACCAATTTTACAGAGAGAACACACACATCTTTGTAACAGCCGCTCTCTTGGAGAACCCACTCTCTTGGCAGAGTGCAAAGCGATGAAAGAAACGGGAGAATTAGGAGCTAGGGAAAAACACAGAAATGAGCTGGTAAGTAGACGCAGGACAGGGCTTATCTCCACTCCCCAAACCAGGACACAACTAATGTGATACAGAAGACAATAATATTTCTGCGAAAACATCACTGCCTCTGGTCCTAATGTAGATACTGCCCAAGTCAGGCAGTCAGAGAGGGCCTTCTGGCCAAGCTGCAGAACACAAGGGAAAATGACAACCAGGAAGGACAAAATAATCCATGGAAGCGACCTTCCAGATCTGCTACACAAAAGACAGCTCTGGGGAAGAAAGATAGGAAGGAAGGAAGGAATGAGGTGATGACAGAAGGGCACTGGGAATCAGGAGTCACCCTAGCTCCTGCTATGGTTGTGTCACTAAGACGGTGACTCCAAAGCCTTAGGCAAAGCTATTTAGAGCTTGACAGCAGCTCTTTAAACTCTCAGCTGCCCAGACACAGCAGAAATTAAAATTAGAAAAGGACCATTTTAACTAAGGAGCTCTTGTAGCTGCTCAGCAGGGCATTAAAGCTCAAGGTCAAATTGTCATGCTATCCTATGTGCCAAACAACAACACATTGGATCTGTATAGACTTCATCATTCAGGGGATCTTCAGACAGGTGTGACACCTCCCTGCCAGCCCCAAGTCATTGATCTTTAGGAAAGTCAGGACAGTCACCTGTACAGCACGCAGTGCATCACTGCAGCCCAGCTGTAAAAGAACCAAGCAGTGAAAAGACACATGAATTCAAATCACTGTTATTTATAGAATAGAATTTGTCTACAATACCAGATTTTATATTCTACTCATGCAAAGAAACTGTGCAGAGATTTTTTATTTATCAAACCTGTCAAAACCTGACTTTGCAGCAGAGACAGAAGCTCCTGCACAGGCCTCTGAGAATGGAAATGTCACAGTGACAGGATGCAGCATCGCAAAACAATTCTCTCCTGGAGAACAAGGTAGAACAGTGGCAGCACTTATCCTCACATATACAGAACAACATCTAACACCGCGTGATGTACTCACGAGGCATCGAGATGCTACACATGGCCCAGCACCGCAACACAAACTGTATTTGTTGGGACTTGCTTCTGAAGCTTTGTTTCTTTTCTTCCCTAGATTTATTTACTTTATCGACTTTACTCAGCAAAGTACATTCCATTCAGCTAAGATAAAGCCACAAGCTGCTGTATAATGAAAAACGTGAAAGCATTTTGCTTATCCTAACTCTGGATTAGGATACGTTAAAGCAGAAACATAAATCCTGAGGCCTGACCATCATGAGGAACCCAGTGACAGCACGGCAGAGCAATACTAAGCACGCAGCTGCACTCTCACCCTGCATCTGCCTTCTCAAGAACAGTTACTGAAACAGGAGTGTATCTCGGAATTCAAAGGATGTCTCATCTCTGAGATGACCCTGACCAAATGAGAGCTCGCATACCCAGTGAAGTGGGGGCAGGGTGAGGCAGGGTGGATGAGAATCACAGGAAATGGATTAGAGATGGGCTTTCTAAATAACAGTCCTTTCTTACTCAAGGCACAAACAAGTGCCTCCCAAGACGGCTAGTCATGCAAAGGCAAGGCTGTGACAAATCACAGACAAAGGCAGCAGACGTTAACTCTTGTTTTTAAGAGTTGTGGACACTCACAAAAATTCAGTGGCTTTAGCACATGACAAATGGCTTTAGACCACCCAAATGAACACTTTGGAGTTACTAAACACTTCTAAATGCTGTGTGTTAGAAAGAGCCTTTGATACTGCTGGCGATGACTTGTTTCAAGGGAAGTTTACATCCTGTCAAGCTCAAAGATCATGTTAATTGTCATTTGCACACATACTTCTGTTTCCAAAAGCACATGAAGCTTTCAAGCTTGTCATTCAGAGATTCCAAGAAGGAAAAAGAACAAAATCAGGGCTGCCAGACTGATCAGGGAGCCAAGCAGTAACAATAAAGTTGGACTTGATGATCTCACAGGTCTTTTCCAACTGGAATGACTCTATGATTCTACAACGGTAAAGAGAAGATCAGTATCCCTCTGCCTAATCGGCAAAGAAATCCACTTGCTCTATGAACACACAGGAAGAAAAGCGGGCTGAACAGAGTTGTTTGTCAAAAGTCACCATGATCACAAGAGCTGACAGAATCTTTTTGCCTCCCCCAATAAATGAGTGGGCATGGCACAGCCATCAACAGAGTCTACACAGCACCATTTGGGCTAAAAACTTCCACAGATGCTTTTTCCAGAAGCCCATACATGCAAACTTCCTACGGGAATGATGCAAAAGACCCAGTGCCACAATGAGGGCTGGCGAAGGGAGAGTATCTAGGCCTAAGGATGAAATGTTCCTGTTGTTCAGTGGAATTTCAGCTCCTTTGAGCTTCATCAGAAGCAATTGCTTACGATGACCTGGGAGAAACCTGCATTTGTTATCTTGCCCATGAGTTACCTTCAAGGGTTTAAATCACATATCTGTATTACTGCTGAGATTGCAGAGGCGCTTCAGGACCTCTGCCCCAAGCTTCTTTGTCCAAATAAACTGCATTGTCATTGATAAATCATACAAGTCTTAAGTATTGCCCAAAAGCAAAACAGATGTCTCTTTTCCCTCTCCAAAGGACACTTCTTTTTTCCCCCCTCTTTCAAAGGAACAGACACCTCAGCTTAGAATTTGTTAGGAAATCACCATCCGGTAACCAAGGTAGCAGCAGCTACACCCATAGTGTGCAGGACACATCCCTCCATACCTGAAGGATGCTCGTGGGACACACAGAACACATAACGGCACTGAGAGGCTCTTCCAAGCTAAAATGCTGTGGCATTCATTCTGTTTCTTCCAGGCTCATTGTATCCTTTGTCTAGCCCAAAACAGAAGTTCCTGCTGATATTTCCATGGAATCTCTGTTCCAGTTTGCACCCATTGCCCTTTGTCCTGTCACCAGATGACCTTGAGAAGAGCCTGGCTCTATCCTCCTGACATCCACCCCTCACAGATTTAGAGACATGAATGAGATCACCCCTCAGCCTCCTCTTCTCCAAGCTCAAGAGACCCAGCTCCCTCAGTCTTTCCTCATAAGGGAGCTGTTCTACTTCCTTCATCATTGTTGCTCTACGTTCAACACCCTCCAGCAGCTCTGTGTCCTTCTAGAACTGAGGGGCCCAGAACTGGACACAATACTCCAGATGAGGTCTCACTAGCGCAGAGTAGAGGAGGAGAAGAACCTCTCTCGATCTGCTAACCCCCCCACTTCTGATGCACCTCAGGATGCTGGTGGCCCTCTTGGCCACAACAGCACATTGCAGACTCAGAGTCATCCTGCAGTCAACTAGGACCCCCAGGTCCCTTTCTCCTCCACTGCTGTCCAACAGGTCAGTCCCCAAGCTATCCTGGTTCCTGGGGTTGTTCTTGCCCAGATGCCAGACTCTACCCTGACCCTTGCACTTCATTCAATTTCTCTCTGCCCAGCTCTCCAGCCTGTCCAGGTCTTGCTGAATGGCAGCACAGTCTGCTGGGGTGTTGGTGATCCACCCAGCTTTGTGTCATCAGCAAACTTGCTGACAGTGCCCCTTAATCCCTCATCCAAGTCATTAATGAATAGAGTGAAGAGGATTGGTCCCAGTACTGATCCTTGGGGGACCCCACTAGATCCAGGCCTCCAAGTAGACTCTGTCCCATTGACCACTACTCTCTGGCTTCTATCCTACAGACAGTTCACAATCCACCTCACTACCCACTCATCCAGTTCACACTGCCTCAGTTTGGCCGTGAGGATGCTATGTGAGACTCAGTGAAATATCCAGTAAGGCATTTGACAAACTGTCAAAACCCAGAGGGGTTCTTTCCTCTAAGAGTTAAAAAAGACACAGAAGATGGCCTCCAGTAACCATGTGGTTCCTTATGCCAAGTGATCTGATGCTCTCTATCTTCATGGGGTGGATGATCTGCCTTAGCATTTTTTGAATGTTATTTGCTGAGGTTGAACAATTAGAAACATGCTGCAACTTGCTCCTGAATGAAACCAGTTTTCCTTTTTTTTGGTAGAACAGACTTGCGGTTTCAGAAAGAGGCAATTTTCAATCACAAGCGTTACATTTTTAGGGTGACAGTGCTATTTGGAGATACTAGTATACACAGTAAACCCAAGCTTGCTTCTAGGTTTCTATTACCAGCAAAAGCATGTTTCACAAGGCTTAGAAAACCTTCTCATGTTTTCCTTCTTTTCCTCCCACAGCGTAACTCTTTCCTAGGCAAATTGTCATTTCATAATCAACAGCATGTGAGTTCTCACGTTGGGGGGACACAGCTGTCATTTATGCTAAAAGCTCACAAAAAGCTCAGTTGTTTTATCTCCTTAGAAGCATAGAATCGCTGAGGCTGGAAAAAAACACTGAGCTCATCCAGCCCAGCCTAGGACCTAACACCACCACATCAGCTAGACCAGGGCACTAAGGGCCACAGCCACTCTGTCCTTTAACACCTCCAGGGGTGGGGACTCCACCACTGCCCTGGGCAGACCATTCCAGATTCTGATTACCCTTTCCATGAGGAAGGGCATCCTAACATCCAAACCTAACCCTCTCCTGGCAGCTTCAGGCCCTGCCCTCTCATCCTGGCACTGGTTGCGTAGGAGAAGAGCCCGACTCCCACCTGAACACAACCTCCCTTCAGGCACTGGTAGAGAAGGACAAGATCCCTCCTGAGTCTCTGCTTGTCCAGGCTAAACAAGAACTGCAAGCTGGCCCAAGAAATGGTGGCTCTGGCCTGTAGAAGGTGTAAGAAAAGCAATTCCATTAACATCAGCCTCCTGAAATTCTGCTATTTTTATTGTCAACACTTTTGTTGTTTTCTTCATTCATTTAAAGACTCTGGACAGAGTCTTGTGGATGGATTAGAAAGAAAAATCAGCAGAGCATCAGTCCATCTAATGTAACAGAGAAAATGTGAAGAAAAAAAATTACCAACCCAGTCCCATTTTTAAGCAATCATTACCACAAGCATTTGTAAATGTGGCTCACTAAAACCCCCTTGCATTTTGGAAATAAGAAGGATGAATTCCTTTCAATGAGAAAGCTTTAAATCATTTTTTTAAGCATTTTCTATGGTGGTTTTTAAAAGGCCTGTCCAAACAAAAACCAAAGATGAAAAGATCCCATCACCTCATTTCCTCTGGTTTAAAACAATAAAAATCCACTGCTAATCAATGAAGATGCTTCAGTTCATATGCACGTAAGCAAAAGAAGAACCTGCACATCCCTTTGTGAATTCAGTGCCAAACAAGCACACAAAGGAATAGATTAAAGGCTGCCAATTGAATATGGGACTCATTTAACGAAGCATCCATCCAGCAATTCACTGATTAGTTTCATCATTCATCTAAGGAGAAATAAATCATTGTCGTCAGTTAAAAGAACATTACACAGTACTAGCAAAATGGAATTTATTTTAGATAATGCTACTATAACTCATTTTGATTTCATTGTTAGGTTGTTAATGCATTAATTTTTGCCCACTCCCTGCCAAAGACTTTAATCAGCAACCAGGTTCTTAGTGGGAAAACAGGAAAAATTACAGTATTCAGCCTCCAATTTAATGCTGAAGATGTCAAAAACATTAAGAACACTGAGAACACAAATTGGAACAAGATTAGCATTAGAAATGAGAATAGAACTTTTTTTAAGTAAGCATTTTGAATTTGTAAGAGATGCTGT
The DNA here is from genome assembly GCA_013397515.1 of Upupa epops. Lineage (NCBI taxonomy): Eukaryota > Metazoa > Chordata > Aves > Bucerotiformes > Upupidae > Upupa > Upupa epops. The sequence goes on from VZRI01000185.1 coordinate 266,260, forward strand.
GATTTTACTGTCCCTATTGAGAGAGGCAGCATCCTGATGAGGACTCTACTGATTTTTCAGCAAACCCAGGGAGTTAATGAGAACCCAAATTTAGCTCTTCAATAAAACATTTTCTTGAACACTGGCATGAAGATGCAGCTGACACTTCAAAGGGCAGCTGGCTGTGTGTCCACTACAGGTAAAGTCTCTTTGGCTTTTTTTACACTGTCAGACATGGTAGGGTGGAAAATGCTCCTTCTTCTTTGTTTACAAATCATCTTCGGTCTGATGAGCCTTTTGTTCCACACACAGAGCTGTCAAGACATGACAGCTTGACAGCAACTGGCTCCAAAAGGGAAAACCAGTGATGTCGGGGGGGGGATTGCTATTCTCTATAGGGAAATTAGGAGGGTGGCCATGGCACCCCACGTCACTCATTCCTCTCCTGCTCTTCCTGCTCTGACCATCAAGAGCTCAGAGCAAGGAGAAACTATTGACAGAAGGGTAAGGAACATCAAAGACCAGGCGGAGCTTCTCCTGAAAGAGACAGGACTTATCAGCCCACTCACCTCCTACACTACTGCCACTGCAGAGAGACAATTACGATGTTCTTTCTATCTTTTAGAAGTATTTGTTCATTTCATGCACCCACAAATGTTTAAAGTTTGGGGGTTGTTTTAGTGAAAGCTGAACATTCTTAAAAACAAACTATAAAGTAATTTTCTTTAAAATTTGGTGCATTGTTCAGAGAGACAGAGACCTGCTTGAGAGAGTCCAACAAAGGGCCACAAGGATGATTAGGGGACAGGAACACCTACCTTATGAGGAAATATTGAGAGACCTGGGGCTTTTCAGTCTGGAGAGGAGATGACTACAAGGGGATTTAATCACTGTCTATTAATAGATGAGGGCTGGCTATCAAGAAGGAAGAGACAACCTCTTTTCACTTGTGCCCTGTGATAGGAAAAGGGGCAATGGGTGTAAACTGGACTACAGGAAGTTCCACATCAACATGAGGAAGAACTTCTTTACTGTAAGGTTCACAGAGCACTGGAAGGGACTGCACAGGGAGGTTGTGGAGTCTCCTTCTCTGGAGACTTGCCAGACCCATCTGGATGTGTTTCTGTGTGACCTGCCCTTGTTTCTATGGTCCTGCTCAAACAGAAGGATTGGATTTGATGACTCTGGAGTTCCCTTTCAACCACTAATGATCTGTGTCTGTCATCTTAAAGGTCTTGCATTATACCAATTCATCATTTCAGACATTTCATAATATAAATCTATTTTCAGCCTAGCTTTTCTCTTTGTAGTTACTGACTGAAGTAACTCAACTACGATTGAAATCCATCTAAAATTTTAACAACCATTTGGAGCTCACGTTTTGCCTAGAGAAACAGAAGAAACAGGGATTACAGTGAAAGAGACCAAGAGTTGGAAAGGGCAACAAAATTTTCTATATCATAAATCAGGAGCAAAATATTGTGGTCTGGAAGAGGCAAGAGACCAAGAAACTGCATGGGTACCTTCTGGGCAAATATACTGAATGCCATAAACCTCTTCAATTGTGTTGTGTTCACAGAAAGCTGAATTATCCAAGTACAGTGGAGGAGGTCTTTTCCAAAAATTTCTTTTAAATATTTCATGAGGGTTTTTCTTATATTTTGAATTGGGATACAGGAACTACTACATTAAAACTCAAGCTTTTCTGTCAAGGAGGAAAGGAGTGAAAGTAAAAAGAGTGCAGAGAGAGAGAAAAATTAAAAACAGAAAGATGGCAAGACAAAGAGGGAAGAAAGGGGGAGAGAAGTGAGAGAGAGTGAGGGAACAAAGAATCACAAGAAAGAGAGAGAAAGTCAGGAAGAATCAGCAAAAGTCAAAGAGCCAAGCCAATCCATTGTCTGTCTGTCTGTCTGTCTGTCTGTCTATCTGTGTATCTATGAGTCAGGAAATCTAATCTGTCTATCTAATACACTGCAAAAAGAAATGGATGGGTACTGTGTATATAAATCCTCTCAGCTTGAAAGGGTAGTTCTGTTTTTCTCGTCCAGAAATGTTACTTGATATGAATCTGCACTGGTTTTCATCCACTTACAACAGAGCGTATTCGCTCAAAAGGCTAACAATTAAAACAGCCCTCATGACCACACTTTTTGCTTAAATACTCCATCAAAAGCTATATTTCACATGAGCAAAAGCTCTCCGCATCACTATGTATGTTCCCCTGAGACTTACTGTGTGTGGCCTATAACTCATAACACACATTAGTCTCTATGTGAATGTGTGAAAACTTAAGGAGTAAGCAAGGCAAAAGCCATGCCTCTGTGGTAATGCTGTCACAAAGCAGAGGGTGAAGCGTAAGCACACTTGACAGTCATTGTGGTCAACAGATCGGAATGGAGCCCCTACCAGACTGATCCCAGGCAGGCAACACACTGTCTCTTTGGATTTGCTGAGTAGGAACGTTCTGAAGCAGACAATGGTTTTTCACATTTTGGACCTGGATTCTACCAAACCCCAATACTTCATTACAAAGCAATTATTACAGGAAGAAACTATGACTGTGCCTATGAAATCCCTCCTGGAGATCTTAAACTGAAGAGGTCTTAAACTGAACCTCCAGCTAATTTCTTCACTTCTTTTTAGTAGTTTCCCTGTTCCACAGAGGCACAGCCAGCTAACAGTTTTGAAACCTGAAGCTGGCTGCTTGCACAAAAGAGAAATGGTCCAGGTGTATCTGCAGTGCCATGCAAGCATGCCTCAAGTCACAACAGCAGTGACTGTCATGGACTATCAAGGACTGAAGTGAAAACAAACATTGAAGCTTGTGTAAGCTTTAAGCTCCACAAATACGTAATTCAGACATTCTCATTTTTCATGAGATTAATATCTTAAGAAATATTTATACGAGGACACAGGACACCGCACGCATTGCTTTGCAGCTGCAGGAAACCCTCTCATATCCAAAAGGACACGATGGATATTAACTGCAGAGCAAGCACACACAAAAGAATCCTTTGCAATGTACCTGCACATTCACAGCAAACATGGAGTAGCAGTAACTAGCTGGCAGTCACTTTTAGCTCAAGCTGTACTTTAAGTAGAAACTTCAAAAGAGTGTGCTCTCTAATAGCTTTCCACTCAGCATGAAGTCACTGCAAGGGAGTGCTTGCTGCGAATTAAAAGAACATTTCACATTGCTACGGTGGCATTTAATTCAATGGAATCAGCCTTCATACAGCCAGGAGAGCACAGTGTGGGGATTATAAAGAAAAACAACAAAACCCTACACTTAGAGGTTGTAACAAGTTTCTTTTCGAAAACAGACTGCTGCTGTACTATCAACCATACTTTAAACAATGAATGTTCTGGGAATGCAAAGGGAATTCTTCTTTTAAAGACAAAGGGATGTTAATAGGTGAAAAAATTGATAGTTCTTGAAGATTTCTGGATCCAAACTTTACAACGTACAGTGCACTAGGAGCCAAACACCAGATTAAATATGATAAAAATAGTGGTTTGTGATTAATTACAAACAGAACCAACTGGGTTGTTGGTTCCACCATCCCAACTGGGGATGGGGAGGCTGCCTCTTATTCTGGAGGGTGTTATTGTTTCCAAAGCTTCCACAACTGGGAAACTTCAAGGAGTTGAACCTGCTTCTAAATTGCTGCATTTACATGTTCCATGGAGCAACCCAGTCAAATGTAAACTGTACAAAATCGCCTTAAGAAATAGCTTGACCAGAATTTGTACATAACCACCTCTGCTGGCTTCCTCAGCCATCTTGAATGATTTCTTTTTTAGTCCTCTGTGAAAAGAAGGATAAATTTTGACTTATAAGTTGAATCACTAAACTCTGCCAACCACAGACACATAGCAAATTATTCCTTTTACCTGACCACACCAGATGTCAACATGACAAGCTCAGAGGAGAACACCATCCACTGTGTGGGATTCTCAGTCCTGCTCTGCTTTGCCAGCATCTCTGGAGGTAGGTACACACCACCTTCCCACTTAGGTTCCAACTGACTCCGATATAAATCCTGTACAGGATTTACAGATCAGCAACAATTCACCTCCCAGTTCACTGGCACTCGATGGTACAAAAACAAGCAGGCACACCAGGTAGTCCAGTGGCTATTTAATACTGTACTTGTGCTGAATGCTTAGCAGCAAACCCTTATGTTTTGGGCTCTGAGATCTAATATCCCATACGGTGCTTCTGAAGCATCCTCCACTTTTTCCCTGCTCCTTTATTAATCTGATCCAATTCTGAGCAGAAGATTAAAATTAAGGGTAAGCACGAAGCAAGGGTTTAGGGGGAAACCTAGGTCATGCATCCCTGTTAAACAAGACTAGTTGCCATTTTCAGTTACTCTTCAGGCCTTTTTAATTAATCTCCTGTGTTGCAGCATAAAATCTCCTATCTGGGGAAGCCATGCAGGCACATTTTAACTTCTACATGGAAAAGTTTTTCTGTTAAAGTCAATAGTTATTACAGTTCAGTTAGAGGAACGTGGACAGAAAACAGAATCACAGAATTATTGAGGCTGGAAAAAGACATCCTTTATCACCCAGACCAGCCAGCGGCCTGACACCACCACATCAGCCAGACCAGGACACTGAGGGCCACAGCCAGTCTGTCCTTAAACACCTCCAGGGGTGGGGACTCCACCACTGCCCTGCGCAGACCATTCCAGGATCTGATCACCCTTTCCATGAGGAAGAGCTTCCTAACATCCAACCTAACCCTCCCCTGGAAGCTTCAGGCCCTGCCCTCTCATCCTGGTGTTAGTTGCATAGGAGAAGAGCCCGACCCCCACCTGACTACAACCTCCCTTCAGGGAGTTGGAGAGAGGGAGAAGGTCCCTCCGAGTCTCCTCTCCTGCAGCCTAAAAAAACCCCAAGCTCCATCAGCCTCTCTTCATCAGACTTTCCCTCCAGTCCTTTCCCCAGTCTCATTGCTCCTGTGAACTTGCTCAGGCCTTCAATCTCTTTTCTTGAAGTGAGTGGCACAGAACTGCCCCCAGGACTCAAGGGGAGGCCTCACCAGTGTCCAGTACAGGGGGAGAATTAAGTCCCTAGTCCTGCTGGCCACACTATTCCTGATACAAACCAAGATGCTATTTCCCTCTGTACTACCTGGGCACGCTGCTGGCTCAATATGATTGCCCAGTGACAAAGTCCTGCAACTCTATACTTTCTCCCTCAGCAATTTCAGGATAGAAGAAGGTAAAAAAGCTGAAACCAAGAAGAACAGGGAAAATCACAAGGTATCTGCTCTCATGTTGAATCTCCTGTTGAATAATTCTCTTGTGAGAGTGTAGGAAAAACATGCAATCAGCAAAGATGGGAAATATTTGGAAATTTTGCAAGATCAACTGTTTTTCAGGAACTGTTCGCTTATTTTCCCAGCTTATTAAGTGATTTCTCAACCCAGTTTCTCATATGTGCAAGGTTATTGGCAGGACCAATCCACAACCACACAGTTCCTAAGCATTTTAAGATCAATCCTACCAGTGCAAAACAGTTGCAGAATGAATGCCTCTACAATCACATGCATGAGCACAGTACAAATCCTTGTGAATTGCAACACTTGCCTGCATGGAACATGGGGGTAGGACAGCAAGTGCTGCAAAAGGACTCTGAACGAGGTGTCAGGAGACCCATCTATGTGTACAGGGCTGATTTACTAAAAAGCTCATCCAGATATAGAAACACTAAGTTGTCTAAAATCTTATTAGTCACACATAGTAGGGCAATAACAAGGTTAGTTTCAGCTCATAAAAATACAAAAAGGGCTGCCAATTCTACTTGTGTGAAAGACAACAGCACTTAAACAAAGGAATGGCTCTCTGAATTCCTGAGGGCCTCCTAATTCCACTGGTAAGAATAAGGAGCTGCAGCACAAGTAATCAATCAGCTTACCCAGGCACCAAAATACAGATTTAGATATCATGTAATAAAAGTTTAAAGCTTTCGCTTTTATTTCTTAGGCTGTCTTAACAGAAATACAGTTCCATTTAGCTGGTATAAGAAACACTGAGCTTCTACAAGGAAAAGATCCACTAATGAAAAGAAAGTGTTTCTGAGCTGTTTAGAGGTAAAGCAAAGACAAGAAGAATCAATGGCATCTATTGAGAATTGCTATTTAAAAAGACATCAAAGGCAACTAGCAAAGATTGATCTCTCTAGGAAACTTGCTATTAGAGTTTGAGTGGAGTTTAAACACTGAGATTGGCTTCTGGCAGCATGGAAGCATGGCTGCCTTTCTTTAACACCTACAGACAGTTGTTTTTCCTTTCTTTACTAATGAGAAAACTTAAGCCTCTTCCGAAAGCTTTGCTTGTATTACAGATAAGGAAGAAATATGTACGTGCTTCAAGACAAATTTCAGGCTTTGAAAATTCTGCATTTGACAATACAGATTTATTGACTGCCTTTCCTATGGTAAAAAATAAAAAGAATTTCTTCTGATTCAATTTAGGTAAATGTAGATAAAGAGCAAAGAAAACCCTAAGGACAACAGGCTAGCCAAGAAGCACCTTAGGGGGTTGGGTGATTCTAGGTGTTTATAATACCATACGGGTAGTGATTGGGTGAAAAAGTCTTGTGATACTGGGCCACCCAGGAACACTAAAAAAACCCCAACCAACATGTAGTATCATCTTACAGATATAGTGGGTTTATTTAAATGCAGTTCTGAATTGGATGGAAGAATGGCATGAATCCATAAGTGAGCAATCACTTTTTTCTCCCTTTCATAGCACAGAGTCCAAGCAAATACCTAAAACACACTAAGAAATTAGAAACAGTTTTGGGATCAATGTGCCCAGTTCCAAAGAACCATTATACCCTGGTCAGGTCAGGATCAATCTATATCTTATCTTCCATCCACAGACCTAGATGCCATGCGACTTGGTTTATGTTACCAACAACTCAACAAAAGTTGACCTATATGAGTTGAAAGGCAAATAATAATAAGCAAAGAAAACACTATCAATGGCTTTACAGACTGCATGTAAAGCAAGATAATAGACCTTTGTTTAGACCACTATCTTTCTTTAGGGCAATTTTTCTGCAGAAATGCAGAGTCAAGGTTAAAAGACCTTGCTGAAAAGTAGAAGCTTTTGTTGGCAGCCTATCAGGGTTTACATATAATGAGTAACTATGAATTAGTATAAAAAGAACAGTTTACCAAACAAAGAAGCAATTAGAGAAAGTGCAATGCCATGTAATGTCATGTCTAAAGGTTATGAAAACAGAAGTTTAAAAGTCCAGGAAGGCAGAGAGGGAAAGCTGTTACAATTACAGAATCAATGAAGCTGACATAAGCTATTTATTTCTGTTTGGGAAAGGAAAACAAAACTCCTTAAGATGTATTTTAACCGAGAGGCATGAAGAGTCATTTATGAGATTGTCTGAATAACTTGCTGTGAACTGGTTCTAATAAGAAACAATTATTTCTATATTGATAATAAAACTGTAACCTAGGATTAAAATATGGAAATGTGTAATTTTATTATGCAAGGATGCAGGCTCCACAAAAAGCAAACAAAAGTGTCATTTGTTGAAAGCCTGTATAAGTTTGTTTGAGGCTAGCTCCTCTACTGAGAGAACAGCCAAACAGGAAGGCTAGGACTCAGGGAGCAGAGGTCTTAGTAACACAGCATGCATGTATGAATCTCAAAATGAGAAGTCCTGTTAAACTGTGCAGAGGGCAACCACAAGCCTTGTGAAAGGCAGCACTGAACATAAAAGCACACCTTTTTTCCACTGACTTGGCACTTCTCTTGCATCATGTTTTCCATTCAATTTAGTCCAACTTCCTGAAACAGACAGGGTCACACGTGAAAACTGATCAACACATGCTGTTTCTTAGGTGTCTCGCTGTCCGTACACCAGTCAAGCAGTCTCTAGCGGGAACTCGCTCCGCTCTTGGCCGTCTGCAGCAGCTGGAACCCCCCTCAGGTCAGCACCCTGGTCAGCTCCGGGACGCGGCTGTTCGCCGTGGCCCGCCCTAGATCCCGCCCGCAGCCGTAGCCCGCGGCAACGGCCACTAACACCCGCCCAGGCTATTTCTGCTTCCGTCATTTTAAGTGCCAGTCTAAGGGACCTGAAGAATTACAGTAATAACGAACTGTGGGCCTCTGTGAGATGGCAATTTGTATTTTTTTGTACCTTGATTATCCCGTTGCTCAGAGCAAAGGCAACCCCTGACTTCTTGATGGCACATCTTTTTCATGTCATTCACATTCTACTTTCTGCTCCACTTGGTCAGGAAGAAGACAGTCACTTAGAGGTATAATTAGGTATAATTGAATGAGCGACTGAGGAAATTGGTATTGTTTAGCCTGGAGAAAAAGAGGCTCAAGGAGACCTTGTTTCTCTCTATAGATACCTGTAAGGAGGTTGTAGAGAGGTGGGAGTCGATGTGTTCTACCAAGTAACAAGAGATACAGCAAAAGGAAATGACCTTAAGCTGCAGCACAGAGCACTTAGATTGGATGTTACAGAAATATTTTTCATAAAAATAGTTGTGAGGCACTGGAACAGACTATGCAGAGAAGCAGTGGAGTCACCACCCTGGAGATATTTATAAGGAGTGTTGATATGGTACATAGGGATGTGGTACAGTGGTGGACTTCACAGTCCACACAATAATCCAGTCATGAATCAATGGTTGGATACGATCTTAAAGGACTATTCCAGCCTTAGCAATTATATTATTCTAAGAGGTTAAACACCCAACATGTTGTCCTCTGCAAGAGGCTGTAGTTTTATTAAAACACAACTGCTTTCTGTCAGCTGAACAAAACAGCACAGAAATCAGAGTAGCCTCTAAGACAGTATATTATTCCTTCTTTTAAGTTATCGTCAGGCCTGAAAAATGTTTTTTCAGCTTTCTATTATATCTATTTTTCACTGAAAGCTATTCCCAAACCAAAAGCAAATTCAGGGAAAACTTGTGAACATCAGGATGACTCAGCAGCTATTAACATAACAAGAATGGTCTGGATTGACTAATGCTTCAGAGCTAAGAACTACAGACCAGCAAGCTACTTGAGGTCTGGAGGGATCTCCCTCTATTCACTTTTTGAGGCCTGCTTCAGCAAACATTTAAGCTTTGTGACTTGGAAGAAAATTCATAAAAGAGTAGAGGACTTGGAGTCTACCAGCAAAGAACATGTATTTACAGTAGGGATGACAGGCCATTAATTAGCCACATACTGAACCCAACACTTGCTAGCATATAACACTAACATTCAAGCAGAACAGATGACTGGAACTTCCATATAGCATCTCTAAAAACAACTCATTGCTAGATATGCTCCTCTGGCTTGGAAAACTACTCTGCTCTCCCTCCAGTACTCATTGTACTGCTTCAGTTTTAATCCTTTTACAAAAGAATTCACATGAGAACTGCCATGATCTTCCACCCTTTGAAAAGTGACTTGCCTGATTTTGATACTCCCAAAGCTTAATATTCTAGCTTTTATTTTCGCTTTCTTTATTCATATGAGAAACTTCATGGAAAAAAAAGCAGCACAAGCTGCTTGCTAGCTTTTGATAAGACATGCAATTGTGTCCTTTAGTTTCATCTTCACACAGTATCTCCCAGTTTATTTTTAGACTTCTCAGACAGTCCTTAACAGATAAATGAATTCAAGTGGTGTTGTTCGGCACTCATGTCTGATTGCCTTTAAAGGACAGGCTTCGAAAATTATGATTTTAAAATGACAGTGACTATTGTACACTATATTCCTTCTCAGTTGTATCCAGCTAAAAGCAGCCATGCTTAAAATTTAAAAAGATATTTTGAAAGATTATAAGAAGTATGACTTGTGAATAGAAAGGTGAATTATTTATTCTTTTGATATTTTTACTATCGTTAATAATGTTTCTGCACAAGTGGACCATTTAGCTCTCTCACTTGTTGCACTGGTCTCTCACAACCATGTTGATGATACTGGTATAAAACAAGAAGACTTAGACCCTTCCACTGTAACAACCAAGTTATTGTTCTGACAACAATATGTGAGGGTTTTTTTCCCAAGTAAATAAGAGTGTAATCACTTTCACATTTGCAGAGAACAAGTAGATTAAATAGATTATTTTAATGACATTGCTCTTCATTATGTTTCCATGCCTCTCCACATACATAGGCTGCCTTTTCACTGGGAACAAATGCGACTCTGTCCTGGATTGCCACAGTCTACATTCTCTCATCTTTTGTACTTTGCTTCTCCTTTGCTTTAGCAAGCCATGGCATGTTTTGCTATTAACCTTCATTGTCTCTAACACTAACACAAGCAGGCTGGTCTATTATATGTGAAACACTTCTCCATCTGGTATTTCTCCAAGGTAGAGAGTCAAAAGCCATACCTGATTTAACTGATTTTACATGCCCTCCTGCAGAAGGAAGCTAAAATATAACAGGCCAATGACACAGAGGACCTGGGTTCTTCAGAGGGCATGGTATATGCAGTGGCACTAGCATCCTGTGATCACATATCTAGTGTCACAACCCAGCCTCTAAGCCAGAGCTGGAAGACACACTTTACACCTGTCTCATGCTGTCACATTGAGAAGAGTACTTGCTGAGAAGCACTTTTAGCAAAGGCAAACTACACTTGTTTTGAGGGCAGGAGACTAAGAGCAAGCAAAAGAAGGTATGAAGAGGAGGGCTCTTGTACTGTATTCTGTCAAAAATATTGCTGACACCACCAATCTTTCCCCCTGTTATCAACTACACTTGTCCCCCAGATTAACGCCACTTGTTTGATGTGAAATATGATCAGTCCAGCTGTCATTCTGATAAAGGCTAGCGTAGAGATAGCCTGGATGTCCACAGTTAGTTTACTAGATGAGATACTTCTTGTGGTAAAAACCCAGGAAAGGTAATAGCCCTTCTTGAGCTGAAGTGACAATCTGTGTCACTAAAAAATGACAAAAAAGGCACCCTGGAAAAAAAGACAAGGGTCCATCACAAGATTGGTACTCCCTCCGCCCCTTGGATGTCTAGCAGAGTCGCAGCACTAGGTAACACTGCCTCTAAAGAGCCCAGTAACAGGGATCAGTCTTAGTGAATAGAAGTCTACAGTGGTCAAGTTTTCTTATCTTTCCCTTTACAATCACATTGTTTAATTTCAGAATTCAATCCCAAAATGAAACCTTACCAGAATGACTGAGTTTCATTAAAGCTTTCATTTTAAAATCTGGAAAGCCTGTGCAATTTGTAATCAAGATTCAGCTGAGAAGTTTATGGATAATGAATGGATTTGCAGTGAAGTGAAGAGGAGGTTGTTTTACACCACCACGCTAAAGATAAATTAGCAAGGATTCCACATCAGAATTCAAAATGGGCAAGTCTTTCACTTTGACAAAGCAGTGGGTCACAGGCTACAGTATTTTGTTTAAATCACTTCTCCCACTCCTACTTAAAATTTAGACATCCGAATTCACTATATCAAAGAAATGCTACAACTCCACTAAACCTGCAGTAATTGATACCTAACAAAACTCTACACAGAGCTCACCGCACACTCCCATCCTAGATCTCACCTCAGGGTAGGAGCCATACTTTGTCAGGTCATCCAGAGGATGAGATGAAACACTCCTTCAGCCCTCTCAAGCCTATTATGAATGAGACTCACCCCCAGCATAACACTTGCAAGGCACCATCAATACATGTTAGTCCTTCTCTATTACTGCAGAGCTTTTTATCCCAAGTGCACCTGTTGGATAAGTACACAGGCCGTTAACAGAGAGAAGCTCAAATGCAACTCTCACTGCAGTCTCACACCCAAAGAAAACCCATGAAACACCATTCAACCTGCAGCTGCAGCCTCCCTAACCAGAAATCTCTGATGAATATATTACAGAATCACTTAATTATTGAGGCTGGTAAAGACCTCTAAGACCATCAAGCCTGGCCTGTTATCTGACATCACCACGATTACTTAGACCACGGCACCAAGTGGCACATCTAGTCTCATAAAACACCTCCAGGGATGAACTGCCCCCAGGACTCAAGGGAAGGCCTCACCAGTGCCCACCACAGGGGTAGAATTACATCTCTAGTCCTGCTGGCTACACTATTGCTGTTACAAGCCAGGATGGCATTGGCCTTCTGGGCCACCTGGGCACACTGCTGGCTCACATTCAGCCAGGTGTCAACCAGTACTGCCAGGTCTCTCTCTGCCAAGACGCTCTCCAGCCACTCATCCCCCAGTCTGTAGCTGCAGGGGGTTACTGTCACTTGGCTCTGTTAAACCTCAGCCCGTTGGCCTCTGCCTATTGACCCAGCATCAGTCATATCCACTACCTCACAATAGAGGCAACTTTTCTGAAAGCACTTCTCTGCTTCTTCCCACTGAACAGCCCAGGGAAGAGCTGCATGAAGTTTCATATACTGGCTCAGTAAAACGTGGGGAATGCCCTTTACAAGAGTACTGCATAGCAGGATACAAGATCTAAGGCAGACACTAAACATTTCCCCCTTTCTCTCTGCTGCCATACAAGGAAGCATTCAAAAGTAATGTCACACAGGCAGAGAAAAACTGAGGCCTGCATATCTGGTTGATACCTGGTTGAGATCTAGTGCAAAAGTTCACCCCTTTGTCAGATAAAAATAAATCTTGTAGTCCCTAACCAGAAGCAGACATATGCAGAGTGTTCAACAGAGATTTCACTGGCAGATATAGTACCATTGCTTACTTCTACAGCGCTGAATGATGTAAATTTGACATTCGTATACGTCACACACACATACCTAGAAAGAGAAACTATGACAAAAATGCCATAATAGACTGGAATGGCTGGGAATAAGCACTAAATAGGGCAAATTACAGTGACTCAAGTCAAAACAACAGGATCCATAAGTTACTCAAACTTTTTTTTCAGTTATTTTGCCAGAAGCTCAACAGAAGAGCAGGATATTATTGTTGACCCAGCAGATGAGGGTAATACCCTACACAGCTCATCAGACGCCCAAAAGATCACCACTCCCGTTATCTCTAAACACTGACACAGTCAGTGGACACAGCCCATTCACACACTACAGTGGTACTCTGAAGAACTTAAAGCACAAAGGTAAAGCTCAGTCATTCTATTAACAGCCTGAGCAGACATGGGGATAGAAATTACAGTATTTTCTCAGAAGAACTGTATTTTTAAATTTAGAATACTGGCTAGCATTTCTCAGCATTCTGGCTACAGTCAAGATGTGTGTTAGATGTAACACTTAACATATATTCTGTGTCTTGCTTGAACTGTAGACAGCAAACTTCCTGAAAACCAATGTTTTCACCTATAAGTGATGTATTTTGGTATTGCACAGTTTTACAGGCAAAGTAACCTCTACCTCCACCTTTATAGTCCTGTGGATGGTGGAGAACAAGACATTTTTGATGCACAAATGAGGTACTGGAACTCACTGGTGAGCTATAGTAAGTGCTACATCATAAGGAGGCTTTTGCATCCAGCAGCAATGTCTGTGAAACTCTACTGCAGCACAGTAACTGCAACCTTGCAGGACTAGCATGCTGCAGCTGAAGCACCACTACTGTACTAGGCAGAAAATATCAGATGCAACCATACATCTAGGGTTAGTTACTCAAGAGGTCACATCAGCTCAGAAGGGTTCCTGCTGCCTTTAAGCACACTGCACCGGAGGTGATACCACAGAGCACTTGCAGGCGTCAATGTATCTGAAGAAACACGTTGAGTGTGGCCAAGAGAATAATAATCATCCTCACAAATAAGCTTCAAATATGATCTGCAGGCAGCCTTTCCATGGCACTCCCAGCACAGGCGACAGGGATTCCAAACTCCAGAGGACCTAGAAGCTGCAGTAGAGCCTCTCTTGTAAGCGATTTCTGTTCTTTCTCTCAAATTAAAGTTCCTATTCCCCATTCAAATGAAACTATCACAAATTATTCCTGACAAGTCTCAAAGGAGTGAGAAGGATATCAATGCACAGTGGAAGTTGCTCTTAACACACTGCCAAAGTAAAAAATCATCTCTACTCAGCTCATCATTTTTGCCGAGACAGCTTTTCTCTCCCTTGCCTAAGCAGCTAGACATCTGTTGAAGGCAAAACAGAAAGATACGGGAACCAAAAGAGAATTTTTTAACTAAGAAACTACTTTTTTTCTTTAAGTCGACTCCTTCTGACAGACATTTGGAGCGCACTGCTGCTACATCACAGTTGGGCATATGTTAGCAAAATGAAAAAGACCCTGAAAGTATAATTTCAAAGGAAATGCTTTTTTGAAAGAGAACTTCCATGAATTCTGGTGGAAAGGGCTACTCATCAAAGCCATAAATGTACCTGTCACATTCATGCAATTTATACAGCATCAAGCTGCCTTGAAACTACAGCAGTTGACCTATTTGCCAGAAGATGGGAAAGAATTCTTAAGTTTACAGGTAAGAGGGCTGTTAAGTGACCGATCTGGACTGTTATGACCTTAGGAATGCTGCACATCCTGCACTTTCTGTATTTACTGAAGATTTAAGTAGATTCCAAAAATAAGCCATACCTGGCCTGCTAATATTTAACAAAATACTGCTCTTTGGTTTCTAAAAATCTCATTTATAGAGTATAGAGGTTATATCAAATTACCTTTAAAATGACACTGACAAATGTCATCACAACATATGAATCTGGAATGGGAACAGGGTATTTTTGTGATTTTATTATCTATGAAGATAGCCTAAGTAACACAGCCACATAGAAACAAACTGAGAAAGCAGAAGAACATTCTAATGTGCCTATACTTTTAAATAATGGGTTTAGGAGAGAGCTAACAAGAGGGGATACTGGACAGTGAGGCAAGCAAGAAAGACATGATTACAAATGTAGTGCAGTGCCTTAATGGAGAACTTCCACTGCAGGGAAATTCAGAAAACAAGTCTGAGAACAAGGAGAATGGAGCCAGGTTCTTCTCAAGGTCATCTGGTAATAGGACAAGGGGCAATGGGTGCAAGCTGGAGCATAGAAGGTTCCATGTAAATGCCAGAGGAAACTTCTTCCCAGTGAGGGTACTGGAGCATTGGAACAGGCTGCCCAGGGGAGCTGTGGAGTCTCCTTCTCTGGAGACATTCCAGACCCGCCTGGTTGTGTTACTGTGCAACTTGGTCTAGATGATCCTGCTGTGGCAGGGGGATTGGACTAGACGATCTTTCAAGGTCCCTTCCAATCCCTAATGATTCTATGATCAGAATAAATAAAAGAATAGCAAATTCAACTGAAGTTAAGGAAAGCCCATCTGATCAGATCTTCTGACTGCATGAGTTGTCCTTCTGCACAACCTTCATTTCATCCTAAACTGCCTATGATGAGTAAGCATCCTGACTGTTCGGACTTTCCCAATAAAATTTCACAACTAGCAGGCTAAACCTCAGAAGTTAGTACATTAAGCATAGATTATGAGCTTAAAGTTCACCAATCTGACAGAGTAAAAAAGGACAGTGAACCCTCTGAAGTCCTCTTTACCAACTGAGTTATACTGGACAAGACAAGCTCATTGACTGAGATCAGGCAAATACAGAAAGTATCAGAACGTTGTATGCACATTACAAACCTCTGAGAATTGTGTGCAGTTTCCTTTGGCCATAGTAAACCATAGACAGATAGAACCTATATCATACATACTGATTAGGCTGGAGTGCTGCTGTAGGTTCTGACAATCATCTTGGGTAACTGCTTATTTCCCCATCAAAAAAACAGAGAACTACAGTCAAGTCTGTACTGTGCGGTCTGAAGAGAAAGAGTGCCATATGAGAGATAACGTTATCTTGCTTCAATAAAAATATAGAATCATAGAATCCTCACAGCTGGAAAGAATCTCCATGATCACCAAGTCCAGCCCTCATCCCAGCATCTCCCCATTTTCTACACCATTGCCTCAAGTGCTCTATCTACTAGCCTTTTAAACACCTCCAGGAATGGTGACTCCACCAGCTTTCCATACAAGATTTGTTTTATGTGTATTCTGATAGCCTCAAGGGCACCATAGGGCTATCAAGATAACACCACTACATAGTAGTATCACTGAGGAGAAAGGAGGACATCTAGACAACAAAGTAATAGGCCACAGCAAAGCAACTGCAACTTCTGTCTGACATCAGTCATGAGGAAATCATTTTACAGCTCAAAAACTGATCATGAGAACCCACAATTCATTTCTAGAACACTCTGAATTTCACTCTGTGTGTACAAATTACCCCAGTATCAGACTACTGGAATAACATGTACATGGAAGGGGTTTCTCACCTCTATATGCATGATTCAAGTCACCACAGTAGGATAAAGCAGAAAAGAAAGAAGAATTACACTGCTCTGAAACAGGGTCAAAATGAGATTCACGGTCCTCATCTGTATCACTGCAATGACTTTCTGTCTCTAAAGACTAGGATAAGCTGCATGAGCTTATGCGACAGAACAGCAGACCAGAAAGCATTAACTAGGGAGTCAATTGACTCCCTAAGTGTGATTAAAAGGCCAAGTAGAAAGGGCAACTAATGAAGACTGAAGAACAGCAGCAGCTTAAAAAGCTGGAGAGTACTTAGAAGAGATCTCAGAGCCACAGGCAAAAACATGGCAAAGAAAGCAGGACAAAACTGGTCATAGGTTGGGTTTGATGGTCTCAGATGTCTTTTCCAACCTCAATAATTCTGTGATTCTGTGAAATCCCCTTCACCAACAGCTCTCCCTAGCACTTTGCTGAACTACAAGTCCCTGACATTAAGGCCCCTGCCAGGTCCAGTTGGCCCTTCAAGTTACCTTACCCCGGATAAATATTGTCCCCAACTAAAGTTGGCGAAGAGAATGGAGCACAAAGTTATAGAAAGTCCTGACCAAGCAGTACGCCCAAGTAAGAGAAGGAAAAGAGGAAGTAAGACAGTAACTGTGTCCCTAGCTAGGGGCACAGATATTAATGTGTATTTCCCAAAACAAATCAGTGTAAAAATCAGGTTTGCATGGTTAACAAGAGTAATATTGAATGGAGGTAATGCACATATCAAACTTCAGAGTCCTTGGAAATATTAAAAGAAAGGCATAAATCTTATATTTAGATGAATAAAAGCAGATATTATCTCTTGCAGAACTGATTACTGTGAATGAGGAGCTCTAGAGCTATGCTCCTTGAAGGAGCAATGACAGCAATGAAGCTAGAAGAAAGGATCTGATTGCCATCTAGGACAAAGAAAAGCAGTGACAAAAAGTCTCACTTTATCTCATCTGAGTGGTTGTCTCAAATTTGCCTTGTGTTTTCACTCAAGGTCTGTCGTAAGGAGTATAAACAAGTCTTCTTCAGTCAGAATAGATGAAAAAAATAAATAACCATTCATTATGTGAAAACAAAGGCTAATAAGGCCAAGAAGTGAAAAAAAAAAGTAGCAGAACCAGAAAACAGTTTTGGCTGGAAAAGATCTTCAACATCACTGAGTCAAACTTTTTCCCAGCACTATCAGCACCACTAAACCCTGTCCCCCAACACAACATCTACCCTTCTCTTCAACACCTCCAGGGATGATGACTCAACCCCCTCCCTGGGCAGGCTTTTCCAGTGCCTGACAACCCTTTCAGGAGAGCAATTCCTCCTGACATCCAACCTCAACCTCCCCTAGTGCAGCTGAAGGCCATTTCCCCTCATCCATCACTGGGCACTAGGGAGAACAGATCAACCCCTGCCTCCCTACAACTGCCTTTTTAAGTAGTCAGAGAGAGCAATAAGGTCTCCCCAAACAAAGGTCATTCCTTCTTACCCAGGAAGAAGCCACAAATCCAAATTTACAAGTCCCTAGCAAAAGTGTACTCTGGGAAAGGATGCTGTTGGCTAAATCCTGGCCATGCTTAAGTCAACTGGAACAACCAGGCTTCACTTGACCTAATTTGCCACACAGCTTATTACTCACTTCCCTGCTATGTTTTTTTTATGTTTAATAGACCAGCACCCACACTTCCCTGCCTAGACACTGCCTTGAAAGGGCAAACACAGCTGTTGTACCAACCACAGACACAGCCTCGCTAGAATGGGGGGATGTCAGAACCGAGCACCACCTGGAGGAGAGACCCTAAACTGGGTTATTGAAACTGCACAAATTCTGCCAAGATCAGATCTGGAAAGCAATGCTGGTGAGCTCAAACAAGGTAATTCACTTTCCAAAGGCCATGCTTAATGCCATAGAGTGGAGAAGAGCTCCTGTCTGATATATTCTGAATTATCAGAGGCTTTCTAGGCCTCTTCCAATATTTTGCAAACAGGAAGCAAAAGGAATAGTGAGTGGTTCAGCATCTGTAACTGTTTCTTGTACAAGAAACAGGGGGTTTGCAGTATTTCTTCTCTACTTACACGCCATGCAGAGACCCTTTTTCTAATTGTCTCCAGAGATTTCTAGGCATAGATTTAGCTATGCAGTAACCCCATACCTTGAATGTGAATGACTGCAAAGTGCTTAAGGGAACTGTTTTCAAGAACATCATGCTCATAACCAAGGACTATTTATTCTTCAGCTTTCTCTTTTCTTCTGGCACAATAGTGAATCACAGAACAGACCTGTGTAGTCTTTGCATTTATTGTCTCCTTTCACCTTTGCATTTTTTTTCCTCCTTTCCCATCACTTAAATCTCTGCAGCACTGCTTGTGAACAAGCTACACTATTAATATACTGAATGTGGCTGCGAAGGAAGGGAAGTGGGACAAGCCACTGTATTTTATTTAGATGGAGGGAAAGGCTGGAGATGGTTTGGAAGGAGGGATGTCTACACATGAATTTGACTAAAAATACCTTAGCTGGCCTAAAAAAGCAGAATACACTACTCATTCCCATTCTACACTCTTTATATTCAGAATCTCATTAAAAACCATCAACAGAGAGGAAGCGGTCCTTGGTATTATTAAGTCTAATTCAGCTTGGCTTTACACAATGAGAAATAAAGACACATAACAGCAGCTCCACACAACCTTCACTGTGTCCTCTGGAGAGGGAGCTCACCGCTGGCAACTGTCCATCTGTCTGTCTTTAGCTACAGAAAGCACTTCCAGTTTCCTGAGGCAGAGAGATGGGGAAGTTTATCTGGGGCAGACTGTCAGAGCTGTGATTGCAGCACACAGAGATCTTACTCTGGAAAGATACCTGAGCACTGTTCCCTATTCAAGCCTTCCATGCACATTACTGAGGGGAAAAGATGAGCTTATATGCTGGGACTTTAGGTTTGCTTTGCTAGTTGCAACATCCAGTGATCTTTTAGCTAGAGGAATAATCACAGCAACACTGAATACAATCTTGTTTTAAGCAAAAAGGTACCATGTCTGCAAGTCTGCATTTCAGAGGAGATGGCACTGACATTTTGTACTGTCTGCAAAAGGAAAGTGGGGGCGCATTTCTGACGGCACCCACAGAGTTAATTGTGATGGATCTTCCTTACAGGCCACCAGATAAACAAAAACATTCAGAGGTTCAGAAAAAACTATCTGATTAAAAGAGCTGTGGTTTTTTAGCCTGGAGAAAGACTGTGGGGAGACTTGATAGCAGTCATATGTGGAAAAGATTAAAAATTAACTGTCTTAAAATATAGCTGGGGGAAATTTTACATTAGACATCAGGAAATACATCCTACACAAAGCACTGGAATGGACACGTTGTGGAATTTCCATTACTGGATGCTGTAAAAAATGAGATAAATATCTATTGGGTACAGCTGGCCAATCTTTTGTTAGTAGAGGAGTCTGCCATAGCGCAGAGGCAAGAAGACAATGACCTCTGAGTATCCCAGACAATGACTTTGCACAGGTTTTACTATGATACCATCAGAATGAACTGATGGCACCCCTGTATTTTGTTTCCCTGCTAGGTGACTCCCTGTGTGAAAAAGCAACATTTTTTTTCTCTTAAAAGCCTGGCTTAGTAAAAGTAAAATCATAAATAGTGTTGTACCTCTGGATTACGTGGTGTGATTGAGCGCATTTCTTTGTGCAGCCTTCTGAGTGCAAAGGGATCCATGTGAAAACAGGCGTTCATTTTGGTGTCTCTCACTACAACTGAAGTCCTTGTTCTCTTGTAACTGGTGCTTCTTGCCCATATACAGCAGGTAGAGGATGAGGCTAACAAACATACTCCCAAGTACTGCATGTGGCTGCCAGGCACTCCCTAGCATTCCTTTGTAGATTAATTAGACAGAACCTAATCAGTGAGATGATACAGTAAAAGTGAGTGAGGAAGCATCTCTGGGGGTGCCTCCTGCTTATGTGTGTCATCGAGGACTGATGAAGGGTACTCACCACAGCACCTTCTTCTCTTCAGTCACTGTAGGAAAGCCTCATTACCATGGGACATAATTGGTTGCAAACACTTCAGTCATACCCCATAAAACCACGAGGAAGGAGATGCTACACACACGAGAAATTGGTCTATCAGCATTACATACTACAATTATCCCTAGCTAACTGAATGGCTCACTAGACAGCACCATCAACATGAGGCAGCAACACACTTGCATTTCAGCATAACACATCCGGGCTTAAATTGCTCTGTAAATCTAGATCTTGTTTTAAAACTCTAAGCCCACACTTTTCATGCATGGAATTCTGACCTTCATTCAAACATAGCCACAGAGCTCCTGTGCTAGGAAGACTAATTAAGGCAGTAGTAGTTGGACAATGGTGCTACTCTGTTATTGCAGCAATTGACTTGCAAAAGCTGTTTCACATCAGACTATTCATATCACAACTTTTGCTCCTTCACACAACTATGTGTATTTTACTCATAAAGATAATTTCTCTATCCCCTTCCTAATAAAGACATATTCTCTGGGAAAGAAAAACCAGGTGCCTCCATCACAGTTTTATTTACAGAATCACAGAATTATTGAGGCTGGAAAACCCCTCTGAGCTCATCCAGCCCAGCCTATGACCTGACACCACCACATCAGCCAGACCAAGGCAGTAAGGGCCATATGCAATCTGTCCTTAAACACCTCCAGGGATGGGGACTCCACCACTGCCCTGGGCAGTCCATTCCAGGCTCTGATCACCCTTTCCATGAGGAAGGGCTTCCTATCATCTAAACTAAAGCTCCCCTGTTGCAACATCAGGCCCTGTCCTCTCATCACTAGCTGCCTGGGAGAAAAGCCCCTATTATGCTATTTTTCCAATGGCAAAGATGTCATTTGGAGGCTAATGCCTGATTCATGGGAGCCATTCAGATTACAAAACCTGTTCCAGAAGAGAACCACAGACCTCCCTGTCCATGCCTTATCAGCTTATATGCCTAGCAACATAAGTCAGTTTGTGAACTACAATGCAGCAGATTTCTCATTTAATGTAAAGCTCAGTTCACATTCCCCCCTAAGCAATAAGACATAAAGAATCTCCTGGAAGTCACTATACAGTCCTCCTAGATCACCAATCATGCTATCCTTTCTGAACAGCTTCTAACGTGGTGTAACCTTAGAATCATACTATCACAGACTAGTACAGTTTGGAAGAGAGATCTCTGGAGATCATCTAGTCCAACCTCCCTACTAAAGCAGGATCACCTAGAGAAGATCTCACAGGAACACATTCAGCTGGGTTTTGAATGTCTGCAGAGAACAAGACTCCACAGTTTCTCTGGGCAGTCTGCCTATGTGAAAAAAGCTGCTCCTTACTTTTATATGGAACCACATGTGTTCCAGTTTATGCCCATTTTTCCCTTGTGTTATCACTGGGCACCACCAATGAGAGTCTGATCTCACCCTCTTGACACTCACCCTTTAAATATTTCTAGGTATTGATCAGGTCTCCCATCAGTCTCCTCCTCTCTAGGCTAAACTAATGCAGGTCTCTTAGCCTCTCCTCATAAGGCAGATGCTCCAGTTCCCTGATCATCCTAGTGGCTCTAAAGTCCTCTTCCAGGAATTTCTTTAAGCCTGTAGACTCTGCTAAGCCATGCTTCCACCTGTATTTAGGAAGCCCTGGAAGATGAGGCGGTCTATCTATTTGCTGCAGGTGAAATACTTTCCGAACATAATCTGATATCCTCCCACACTCCCACAGTAAAATTTACGTGAGCTGTATCAAAAGGCCAAGTATATGTACAAAATATAGAACTAAGTAATTTTTAATCTGTTCCTATTCGTTCTTCTGTCAGGATCTAAATGTCAGGCACGAAATGGAACCAAACCTAAGCCTCGGATAAGCCAGTACTGGCACTAAGAGTATTTTAGAAATATCTCATCAAAAAAGCTAACTACAGAATAGAGCAAATGCAATCTGATCACTGGATAATTCAAACATCTAGTCACACATAGAGTAAAAAGCATCTAAGCTGACTTGTGATAATAAAATTCCTAAATAATAAGAAATAACAGTAACAGGTTGTCAGGATATAAAGGATAAAGCTTAGTCTAGATTTAGACCCTGACTTCCAAAGAATCAAAGGTCTCGTTGCATCTGTAGGTGGAAGTCTTGATATATAAGCAAGTTTACTGCCAGAAAAATAGACTGCATAGAGGAAGAACCTCATTTTAGCAACTTATCAAATACAAAAAGCCATATTAAAACAGACTGAATTTAATGATGTTGCCCTTGGTCAGACTAGAACCCACTCCTATTGTCATTTTTATGCCCTCACTCAGGCAGCTCACACGCCCTTGTAGTTCCTCACAGCCACCAGAAGTTTTGCTATTCCCACACCTTCTCATCTGTCATCACTTCCTTTAATTATTTATCTGCTTATAAACACCTCCTGCTTCTAAAGCAGCAAATTCATGTCCACATAAAGCTGAGGAACATTGACTTAAAAGCCCACAGAATTCCTAGGCCAGTTGCACAGCCCCTCCAGATGTCTTTGCCTGCGCTCCCCATTTCCTCTTAGGGTTCAGCCTTTCCCCTCCACACTTGACCATAGCACCGCATGACATCCATACCCGTGACTTCTAGATGCCATCAAACACATGACTTGAGGTGGAAAATTTTGTTTGTGCAGCTAATGAGTGAAAAGAGTGCACAAGCATGCAGTGTTTACCAGCACGTTTACCAGCAGATGCTCTTGCACTCTGTTGCCTCCCTACCTCAGGTAGGGAGCACTGTGTTTCCAGCCCTTCCATGGCCCCTTCATGCTCAGTGACTGCTCCATGCACCACCTTGAGTTTCATCAGTGTTGTAGTTTGAAATCTGCCTTGAAATGAACCTTTTTCAGGTGTTCATTTTCGTGCTTTCATGCCAGAAAAGCATTTTCTTTTGCAACTGGAGGTAGCTTTCCCAGCAGACCCCTGGGGCAGTGTCTTGACTCTACAGATGATCAGTGGACAGTCCATAAAAGGGAGGGGACTTCCTGTTTTCTGACCGCCTTATCCTGTTTCTTGTAAGACAGAGAGCTTTGCTGAGCTGAGCACAGCCTTCCCACCTTGGGATGGGGGGGTAAGGCCCAGCTGCCATGGCCCTGCCACCACAGGGATTGAGGGGCAGCCACAGCTTCCCCTTCCCTGATGGCTAGAACACCGAAGAGCAGAGCCTTCGGACTGTAGCTGCAGGCCCACGGCAGGGTCCAGCCCTGACCCAGTTCCCAGCAGCAGGCCAAAGTAAGTTGCCACTGCCTACACAACTGTTCCTGCAGCCTGATGGTGTTTGAAGATGTGAGATGATGGTGAGCTCTTAACCCTTGCCCTCCATTGGAGCCATAACCACTTGGGAGACAGAAAAAGAGAGAAAGGAGGAGAGAAAGAGGCCCCTGGATCAGGTCGGTTTACTAGAAAAAGCATGGCCCCACATGGCCAGCACCNTGGCTAGAACACCGAAGAGCAGAGCCTTCGGACTGTAGCTGCAGGCCCACGGCAGGGTCCAGCCCTGACCCAGTTCCCAGCAGCAGGCCAAAGTAAGTTGCCACTGCCTACACAACTGTTCCTGCAGCCTGATGGTGTTTGAAGATGTGAGATGATGGTGAGCTCTTAACCCTTGCCCTCCATTGGAGCCATAACCACTTGGGAGACAGAAAAAGAGAGAAAGGAGGAGAGAAAGAGGCCCCTGGATCAGGTCGGTTTACTAGAAAAAGCATGGCCCCACATGGCCAGCACCATGTTGCCTCTGTCCTTACCATGAGCATGTCCCCTCTGTGACCAGCACCACGGGGATAACAACAGATGCTGTGTCTCAGTTCTGCCACTAACAGACTGGGAGAAGCCTCTGATTTGAGGGAGAAACGGGTCAGTCATAAAGTACCGGTCTCCTAAATCTTTGGCAAACAGAAAGAGACTGGGGTTCTGAAATGTCTGTTCCTGCATCTGAGATGCTGTTGTGCTCTGAAGATGAAACACTCCCGAGACAAGAGGAGTTAGAAGCAAGCCTGAAACGTGCAGGGGAAGCTGGCATCTGCAAGAGGACCAGAAAAGGAACTTTTCCACAAGCAGCACGATGTAAGAGGACCCCAGGAGCACTACTGAGCTCTATGGAGGGAGGGGATGGCTGAATTCCTGCTCTGGTTAATGTTAGTGTGCACTCTCTTTCCCCAGTTCTCATTTGAAGCCAAAAGCCACTGTGTTAGCTGCCTCCCCTTTCTCTCAGAGTGTGNGGTTCTGAAATGTCTGTTCCTGCATCTGAGATGCTGTTGTGCTCTGAAGATGAAACACCCCCGAGACAAGAGGAGTTAGAAGCAAGCCTGAAACGTGCAGGGGAAGCTGGCATCTGCAAGAGGACCAGAAAAGGAACTTTTCCACAAGCAGCACGATGTAAGAGGACCCCAGGAGCACTACTGAGCTCTATGGAGGGAGGGGATGGCTGAATTCCTGCTCTGGTTAATGTTAGTGTGCACTCTCTTTCCCCAGTTCTCATTTGAAGCCAAAAGCCACTGTGTTAGCTGCCTCCCCTTTCTCTCAGAGTGTGTGTAAAGGCATAGTGATACAGTTTCTGTTTTACTTTTTTGATTCTTTTACTGATTTGGGAATTTTTTCCTTTCTGATTGGTGATGGGTTCAAAAAATCCTTTTTAGCGAAGTTCCTTCACTGCCTGTTGAATTCTTGGCAAGAGCTGGTTGGTGTGCTTGGACTGCAGGCACCAACCCAGAACATCTAAATCTTCATTCTAACCCAGAACAACCAGTCAGTAACTGTACAGCTCTGCATACCAACAGAAATTAATGTCCTCTCTGAAGCACTTTCCAAATATAAAATCACTCCAAGTTGCAACATCCTCACAGATTAATTACCCTTGTGAAAATGCCCCATGATCATCCTATCCTAAGTGCATCCACAAAAATCCCAGTCTTCGAGAGCTGCTCCATATCCATAACAATGCAGAAGCAGGACCACATTGCTCTTCCACACATCCTCCAATCCTTAAAACCCCAAACACAGGTGGGATTTATCTATGGATTTTTTGAATGCCCAAGGGCTTGAGGGTCTGTTTGGCAAAAGCACTGGAGTGTTCTTGGATCAGGTCTCAGGTTTACCCAGGAAAGGGGGTGATTGAGGCTCAGTCACTTTAGATTTGAAATAGAAAGATTGAGTTAGGGCAGCCATTCCTCTTTGCCTGCCTGCAGGCCAAACTGACACTTTGCTGCCAGATCCAGGCCTTTCTTTCCTCTCTGTTGCATTTGGAAAGGTCAGCATATACTTATGAATTTGCACAGAGTGAGATAAAGTCAATGTGGCACATGCATTATTGCAGATAAACTCCACAAAAACAGGCTCACCGAAGCTGAGCAGCTTGGCTAAAGACTTTTCACTGAGTCCAGAGAGACCAAGCACACATCCAGTGACTAACACGAAGCCTCTCCTTGGTATGCTTTAACTCGCCTGTTTCCCAACCCCTAATTAATTCCATCTGACTACACACATTGAACCTTGGTCTTTTTAACATTAAGTTAATACTCATCATCAAGCATGTTTGCATCGTTTCCTATCAAAGTAGTTGCAGATAGACCACGGCATTTTTTTAACTGACTAGACAGAACAGATCATGCCCTCTTCCAGCTCTGCTAATACACTGCACAGAAAGGTCTTAATTAGTCAGTATGGAAGCAAATTGAGGGTAGGGCTTTCATTTAGCTAGATACTAAGCCAGGTTTCTTAGCTCATTCACTCTGATGCCAATGGTTAGGGATGATGCATGATTGAAGTGAAGATTCATGCTCAAAAAAGCACAGTTTGTTAGGTCTCTACTGAGATGCTGTAGCGGGGACAGAGAAGGGCAATGAGGCTGGGGAGAGGGCTGGAGAACAGGCCCTATGAGAAGCAGCTGAGGAAACTGGGGTTGTTTAGTCTAGAGAAGAGGAGGCTGAGAGGAGATCTTATAGCTCTCTACAGCTACCTAAAGGGAGGTTGTACCGAGGCTGGTGCTGGTCTCTTCTCCCAAATCACTAATGACAGGATATGGGGAAGTGGCCTCAAGTTGCATCAGGGGAGGGTTAGATTGGATCTTAGGAAGAAGTTCTTTCCTGAGAGAGTGATTGGGTACTGGAACAGGCTGCCCAGGGAGGTGGTGGAGTCCCTATCCCTAGTAGTGTTTAAAAAATGAGTAGCTAGAGCACTCAAGGCCATGGTCTAAGAGTGAGGGAGATGTTGGGATGAGGTGATCCTGAAGGTCCTTTCCAGCCATGAGAATTCTATGCTATGATGCTATGGTTCTATTTCATATCCTAGTTTATGAAATGCACTATATGATAGAATTACTTGAATAACTCTGAAGACTTCTTTAATTACAATCCTAACATGGAGATGTCACTTCACAAGTCGTAACTACCTCTTTGCCTTGTAGTAAGTATACAATGTTTTCCACGTTTGCAGGAACAGACGTTTACAGCAGATTAACTTTTAGTAAGTATATGTAGTCCCAATCAAGAAAATCATTTACATTAAAGGATGGTTGGAAGGGAAACAAAAAAAGAAACCAAAAGGATCGTGAAAAGAGAAGAAAAGGGACAGCACCAAGAAATTCCAGCTGAATTAGATAAATACAGTCCAAGGTAAGTCCATGAGGTACTATGCAGGCAGTAAAATTAATGGAAATAAATAGAAGAGTTGCTCTATAAATATTAGTTCTGCAGGCGCTTCCTGGCCCTACGTAAGAAATCAAGAAATAAAAGTCAGGACACATATGACAGGCAGTATTTCAATGTATTTCTCCAAGTATCTATTAATTATAGGGCTTTCCTAACACAGTGCTTCCAAAGTCTACCCCAAAGGCAATAGCTCATGCTTCCTGACAACACTGCAGTCGATCACCCTCCAACCCACTTCACTTCAGGTGGTTCCCCATTTTATACACAATTTTTGGATCACCTGAGTTTCAAATGAACCCAGGCAACACACAGTGTTTTCCCTATGGAAGTTAATATTATCTTCTTCCTGGGGTTCACATTCCTCACACAACTGTAGCTTCACATTCTGCTTCTGCACAGCAGATGTGCTCTTGCCTAACCCTTCCCAGTACTTGTCACTTCTCCATTTCTCCTCACTATCATTTTTTTCTTCTTGATGAGCATGTTTTTCCTGCAATCCTTGTCATGCAAAAAAAGTGGAAAAGTCCGCTGACTCCACCGAATGCCTTTTCCAAATCTGAATTATCCTGAAGTAATTAGAAAGTATTTTACTAGCTGCAGGCTCTCACTGTAAGACCAGCAAATTTGCTTTGACACAGCACAAGTACCAGAATCAGGAAGGGCACAATAAAATCTCTGGCCAAATGAGGACAGCTGTGAGCAAGCAAGGAAAATTAAACAAGCTCCCAGTATCCTGAACAAAAACTACTATCACAGTGCCCCATCACAAACAGCATTCACTCCTACCCAACACAACAGTCACCCCAGTGACCCAGAGAATGCCAGAGAGTGTCTCTGTGCCTGCTTACAAGCAGAGGCATTAACTCTTCCCTGCCTTTACATTAAGGATGAAAATGAAAATTCCAATTAAAAACTTCAAAAACACTGCCTCTCTCCTGATGTCCAAAGTATCCAGAAACAGCTGTAACTTTTCCAAATTTCATAGAATTTGGTTGGAAAGGACTTTAAAAATCATCTAGTTCCATCCTCCTCAGCCATGGGCAGGGATAATGAAGCACAGAATTACTGAGACCAGAAAAGACCTCTGAGATCAGCAAGCCCAGGCTATGACATCTCCCACCAGAACAGGTAGCTCAAAGCCCCATCCAACCTGCTCTTCAATGCTTCCAGGGAGGGGGCATGCACAAATTTTCTAGGCTATCTGTTCCAGTGCCTCACCAGCTTCACAGTGAAGTACTCCTTGATGTCTAATCTAAACATACCCTTGGTTAGTCTGAAACTGCTACCCCTCCTCCTATCACTGCACTCCCTGTCAAAGAGTGACCTCCCCATCTGTACTGTACCCCCTTTAAATACTGGAAGGCTGCTATAAGGTCTCACAGAGCCTTTTCCAGGCTGACTACCCAGCACTCAACCTATCCTCATAGTAGAAGTACTCCCACCCTCTGATCATCTTCACAGTCCTCCTCCAGACCTGCCTGAGTAGGTCCACATCCTTAAGCTGGAAGCCCCAGAGCTGGTCTCACCGGAGTAGAGCAGACTGGCAAAATCACCTCCCCCAACCTGCTGGCCACACTTCTTTTGATGCAGACAAGGATGTAATTAGCTTTCTAGACTGTGAGTGCACCTTGCTGGTTCATTTCCTTTATTAGTGCCTGGAACCCATTTCCTTTGTATTCCTCAAACTCTTTGGGATGACTATTCAGGAGAAGCCCGTTGCAAACAGCTATTCTTTCAGTTGCCAGCATTTTGCAAGTGAAAGTGGATCTGAGCAACTATGGGATTGTATTTTAGTAATATAACGTGCAACAACGACCTGGTAGCAATGTGTACTGGTTCCAGTGTCTAACTGCTTCAGGTGAAATAAAAGCAAAGCCAATAATTTTTGAGTGAGTTATTTTGTCACACTAAAAAAGCTGAAGTTTAACGCCTGACATTTATTTCTAAATGTATTCACTCCTTTACCTTCCAAAACACTTTACAGGGCAAGAGTGAAAAGTTCCCACTGATTTAACTATTTCTTTCATCTTTTGGGTTAAATGTTCAAGGAGAAGAGAAAAGGAGACCTCAGCTCCTTCTTGCTTAAGCTTTTTAAGCTTTTGTCAACAAACAACAAAATTCATTTGCATAAGCAGCTAAATATTGGGTTGAGCTGGGGTTTCCTCTAATGGTAAAGACAGTCTGAAAATTGCTTTTGAAAGTTTGAGAAAGAGAAAGACAGGAAGGAGTCCAAATTATTTCAGAAAACATTTGAAACTGGGGCTTGTTTTATTCTCTAACTCAAAAGCAGATGAATGTTAGTTCACATTTCTCTCACATGCTTTTGAGTAACATTCCAGCAGCTACTCATGCGGTTACATCGTGTTTACTCATAGCATCTAAAAATTACTGCAGGAATGTATGGAAGACTAGTTTCTTCCATTCTTGTCAGATAGCAAGGGGTAGAAAATGCTAGTGATGCCTTCTGTTGTGCCTCAATACAATGTGACAGGACCAAAGTTGCGTGGCTAAACTTTGAGGCTGAAGAGCCTCCTGTCAGAGGCAAGACTCCTGAACAGTAATTAAACTTGCCCTACAGATTACCCAGAAGGTATCCCATTCTGCGTTGTTCCCATTCAAACGTAAGTGGCATTTTATGTATTAAGCTCTAACATATGTACATTATTTCTGTGTAAAACTTCACTGATGCACAGCCAGCTTAGAATGAATCATAGAATGGCCAGGGTCAGGAGGAACCCTAAAGATCATCTAGTTCCACATCCCTGCATGGGCAGGGACACCTTCACTAGATCAGCTTATTGTATGCCATAAAATACAGCCAGTTTCCTTTGTGGCTTTTGTAGTCACTTTATCCTATTGCTCCGCTTTAGAATCTGATTAGAATCTGTCAGTCTAATTTAAACTTTTCTGTAGAAAACACTCAAAGTTTGGGTTTAAAAAGTTGAAAAGGAAAGTGTCTGCCCCACCACTCCCTCCTTCTTCTCCCCCCTCAGTGACTTCGACCTTCTGTGCTTCTCTCCATCTTGGACTGTTGGGACCTGCATCACTGCTGCTGGGAGGAATGTTATGGCTGCTGAGAAGGTTATTGTTCCTCAAGTTAAAGAAAATTGACAGAGAACAGGAAGATTCGCCTGGACCTGGAGAGACTGTGAGTATTCTGAACTGTGAAGATTTATGAGGATTGAGACTGAAGTCGGACAACCACTGTGACTGCAGACAGAAGCAGGAACTGTCTATAATGGATGTTTCAAACATTTTACCTTAGTTGCTGTAAACACAGCGTGACCAAACTCCGTGTGTCTGTGTCTATACCCTGTGTGGGGTTTTTCTCTGATGTGTGATGCAGGGATTGAATTAAAATGTCCTGGTGCCTTTCTTCTCCAGACTGAGTCAGTTGTTTCAGTGCCTGCAGATTCATCAGTGGGTTTGTTAAACCCTTCCTTGGTGTCTGACACTTTAGCCAAAAGCTCTTAGTTGAAATCTAATTAAGGTCTGTGATCCACAATGTTGATGGAGACCCAGACAACAGTCATAGAATCCTCATGGCTGGAAAGGACCTCCAGGATCACCAAGTCCAGACCTCTATCCAACACCTCCCCAACCCCTAGACCATGGCCTCAAGTGCTCTAGCTACTTGTTTTTTAAACACCTCCAGGGATGGGG
>VZRI01000185.1:297009-335640 GCA_013397515.1 Upupa epops
ATGTACAGAGTACAAGGGCATCTCCCTACTCCTGCTGGTTACACCACTCCTGATCCAGGCCAGGATGCTGTTGGCCTTCTTGGCCACCTGGACACACCGTTGGCTCATGTTCAGCTGGCTGTTAACCAACACCCCTAGGTCCTTCTCCTCCAGGCAGGTCTCCAGCCACTCTTCCCCAAGCCTATACCTGCTGGGGGTTGTTGTGATCAAAGTGCATGACCCAGCACTTGGCTTTGTTAAACCTCATACCATAGCCCATCGCTCCAGCCGGTCCACATCCTTCTGCAGCACCTCCCTACCCTAAAGTAGATCAACACTGCCACTTAATTTCATGTCATCTTCCAATTTACTTAAGGAGCATTCAATCCCCTCATCCATGTCATTGATAAAGATGTTAAACAAGACCGATCCCACAACTGAGCCCTGATGGACAAGGATCCATACAACACTACACTACCACGCCACTACACCCATAAACTAATAACTGTTAGGACTTGGAAATCCTCTTCAAGCACAAAATGGTTTCAGCCCAGCAGATTGATGTGGACTAAGATTTTTTTCCTATTCCAGAGGAAATACATGTTTATTTTATCAACATAGCTGTGGCCCTTTACATCCCCTGAGCATTTCAGAGTATTACCCATACTTTACCAGTGGTTTTAAGCTTCTGGATGCTTTCAAAAGGAATATTCATCTCCACAAAAATCACTTGCTGGTTGCCAACAAGAAACCCTTCTTCAAACTAGAAATTTGAAAAATTTAGGCAAGGATTTTTCTCGAGGGAGAAAAACACGTTAAGAATTTACTGCAAATACATCTTCCTAAGCTTTTAAGTCTGGCTGGATTTCATCTGATAAAGGTCTACAAAACTCCTCTGGGCAAAATATGCAGGAATAACACATCCAGTGAGAGGCAGGTAAGTAGCCCTTGTTGGAAATGAACTGTCCATTAGCTCATTAAAGAAACAATATCTCTGGCACTGGTCCTAAAGCTGCTTTCTAGCACTGTTCTAGGGTTAAAACATCATAAAAAAATCACATTTTCCACTACCAACCCTACAACAGAATCTAACCATTCTCTTTGCAGCCTGCTTGGCCAGCATAAGGGACACTGAAGTCCCCATTCTTTAGTTTATGTTGTCCCTCACTCGCGATTCAGCCAACTGATAAACTTGATGATAAGGAATGAAAGCCTTGGAATCAGTGGAAACCCTATGATCATGGTTCTTTTCTAACCAGCATTTACCTTGTCTGAAGAAGTTATCCATCACTCACTTCTGTGAGAAGAGGTAGAACACCTCTATGGCCAGGCAAAGTGTTAGGTTTTAATGCAAAGAAAACCAAATCCATCACAAGATAATGCTCTCCCAGTGCCAGCCCAGGCGGTACTTCTCTGAAACCCTGGAGAGGATGCACATGTTTTGAACAGTTGCTGCCAGTATCCTTGTGTGATACAAAGTTCACAGCTCATCCAAGGACTTCATTTTTCTCCAATAAACAGAGCAATATTGTACCAACAAATCACACTAATCACCATGCCGAAGATTTACAGCTGCTATGGTGGGACACACTGTAACCTTTCTACCAGTCTCAAAAGCAGAGAAAGAAATCCATTCCAGGGAGAAGGCACCTTTCCCTGCAGTGCAGGAGAAAAACACTCACCATGCACACTTCAGCATCCACTTTGTGTGTTGAGCTTGCAGGGGCACAACAGTTGGGAAGCAGCCCAAGAGAGACAGAAGTAGAGGCAGAAGTCCAGAAACAAGTTAACTGCAACACGTACAGCCCAGACACAAAACAAAGGACTGGCTGTCTAAACAAGAACAGCTGTAAGACCATTCCCCTCCGGATAATGTCTTAACACAGAAAGTGGTTGCTCCCATCTCCTCCCTACACTGCAGTTCCCCTTACTCTTTCTCCACTAGGAGAAAATCATTCAAGTTATAACTCTCTTGTTGAGACCTGGAAACTACTTTTTACACATATATTTATGCATATAACCCCTTAAAACCTACTTTTTAAACATATATTTATACATATAACCCCTTGACATTTTGTTTAACAAGAAAATTCTGGATAAGCTTCACAAGAACATTGCTACTTGTATAACTGAAACAGTGACAAATGAAAAGCCTGGTGTGAATGACTCAATGGCAATTGGGAGACTGAATAATTACCCATGAGTTTGAGAAATTAAAGTAACACGTAACTTGACTAATATCACAGAATCATGGTATTATTGAGGCTGGAAAAGACTCTGAGTTCATCAAGTCCAGTCCATGACATTAACCACATCAGCTAGACAAGGGCACTAAAGGCCACAGCCAGACTCTAGCACAGGGACTCTAGCACTGCCCTGGGCAGTCCTTTCCAGGGTCTGATTCCCCTTTCCATGATGAAGGGCTTCCTAACATGCAACCTAACCCTCCCTTTTAAACAACTACTGCCATCAGAATCGCTTTTGGAACACAAGAGTCATGTGCAAGATCTTCTCTGCCTTGCAAAAACTTAAGCTGCAATGAAATTATTGTTATTGGTGTTATTAAAGAGGTTGGACTATGAACAGACGTCAGGCTTTTTTTAAATGTGTAGACACATAAAGCATGTCCTTCCACATACAAAATTCAATACAATAAACTCGAGAGTTGACATCAGTGAATACACTAATTGAAAACACAGGAAGCCTAGATCATATTACAAATTCACAGTACTTGAAAAGCCTGCACTTAACCCAAAACACCTTTGCCCAACAACAACGATCCACTTGTAACACTCAAAACAGAGCCAGGATTGGCCAAGTTGTCAGACCTACTGGGCTCACCAGTAAACTTCATTGACTTGGAAATAACCTGGACACCTTCACACAAAACACTTATTTCTTAGCTAAACCGATAGGAATGGAAGCAATCCTAGATGAGGGATCCTGCTGCTCCCTCAAAGAGGGAAATGCAGAAATCCCCTTCTTAAAATAGCCCACACTAGACATTTTAAAAAGAAAGATGGGTGTCACAATCTCATCCCTTGTGTACATACACACACCTGAATACGGCCAGGAATGCACGGGCATGCATGCACACATCTCATAGTTTCAGAGCACATAAGTAAAAACCCAGATGGGATTCTTTTGTCCTGAGAAATGAGGATACAATCCCTTGATGAACACTTGGTTTGTTTATACTCATTGGCACCATGTCACCCTTTGGTACATTAACAGTGAAAGCTAAAAGAGAAAACAAAAAGGTTACTAACCTGCGGGAAGAGAGAGTAAGTTGCATTGTCAATAGTGACAGAATATAAAAATTCCCCGTCAAACCAGAGGTTCTTTCCCATCGGGGAGTTCAGCTTCGTCATGGCAAAAAGCTGTCCAGGGTCGCAGCACTCTTCCAGCAGCTTTCTGGTAAAGACAGTTAAAGCAAAAAGAGAAGTTAACTAGAGCCTGGGCATGCTTTGCTAATGAGTGCTCCTCAGAGCTGAAATCCTGCCACACTCAGATGCTCCAGAGCAAGCCATTCATTTTCCCAGTCGATGGATGAACCATGGGTGACTCTTCTTGCTTACAGAAGGTCCAGAGAACCCGATTTTGTTTCAGAAAATCTTAGTCAAAATTCAAACCTCTAAACTTTTGAGTGGCACAGAAACAGAACCAAGATTCAACAAAAGAAACTCTACTCCTTACAGAATTAATGAGGCTGGAAAAGACCTCTGCGTTCATCAAGTCCAGCCTGTGATCTCACAGCACCATAATAATAATAATAATAATAATAATAATAATAATAATAATAATACCCATTCTGATGAATAAAAAAAACCCCTCAAATCAACAAAAAA
The DNA here is from genome assembly GCA_013397515.1 of Upupa epops. Classification (NCBI taxonomy): domain Eukaryota; kingdom Metazoa; phylum Chordata; class Aves; order Bucerotiformes; family Upupidae; genus Upupa; species Upupa epops. Next base: position 300,837 of record VZRI01000185.1, read on the forward strand.
ACCAAACTCTTATCTACACCACATAAGGAAATCAGAAAAGCTACTCTGAAAATTATATTTGAAGTACTTAAAAATGCAGTATCAAACCCTTTGCCTGAAGGACAAGCTGCCTAAAGCCCTGCAGTTACATAACTTCAGCCTGGAAAAATTTGGCATCTCTCTCCCGTTACTAAATATTCCTGTGCTATATTCACAGCAATATTAGTCTGCCTTCTAACTCAAGTCCAACTTGAGTCATCCCAATATGATACATATATATATGGCTTTCTTGCTGAAACTGCATATACTCTTACACATTCATGTCCCAAAAACATTTATGACTCAGCTTGAGTAGAAATTTGAGGTGGTTGAAGGTTGAATTTGAGTAAAAATTCTATACCACAGCAAACTCAAGCAATTAATATCCTAGAATACAGCACTATGAAAAGCTCTAGACATCTGCAGTGCAGGAATATCCCCTCATTCCAAAGCCCACGTGAGAGTATCGTTCTATAGAAAGGGTGCTTTATGTAATAGATGTGAGTAAAAGATATCTTCCAGAACTATGCCATTACAGGATATTAATATATTGTTCTATAGAATCACTGAATCATCAAGGTTGTAGTAGACTTTCAAGTTCAGCCATCCACCCTACAACTCCTGACCACTGAACTGCTTTAGGACTGCAACACCTTAATAAATCAGGTCTTCTTGGAGAAGATGGCACTGGGGAGGACCTCATCATAGTGTTCCAATATCTAAAAGTCAGTGACAAAGAAGATACAGGCTCTCTATTCACAAGCAGCCTCATGGGGAGGACAAGGGACAATGGGTAAAAGTTGCACTGGCAGAGGTTTCAACTTGATACAAGAACACATTTTTTTACAGCGAGAACAATCATTCCCTGGAAGAAATTCCCCAGGAATGCAGCAACACCCTCATCACTGGACATTTTAAAGATGCAATTGGACAAAGCTGCTAGATAACCCCATCAAGGCTCCATTTCCCACAAAAGTTTGGACTACTGACACTTCAATGTCCCTTCCCACCTCAGCAGTTCTGATTCTGAGTCTGTTTTCCCTTAGGCTGCCCATCATAGGACTGGCTTGTCTCCCTCTAAGCAGAACAAAGCAACACGTCAGCCAGAGTGGCAGTTTCCATTCTTAGAAACACCAGTGGGTCTACCTGTACTTATCATGTCAAACTCCTGCTTATGCCCACACAAAGGTTTCATCACAGAACCGGAAAAAATCAAACCAAAGGAACTTTGAAATCTCTCCCCAAATAAACGTCACAAAACAGTTTAAGTCAGGCACAGACTTGTTCCATATTAAAGGCTTGAGACTGGAGATTTTTCTGGCTGTCCACAAAGCACAGCTTGCAGCCTCTGGAAAGTAACTTCTCTCTCTATCAAGTGGAAAGAAAATAACTTTCATCTATCTTTTCCTCCCATTTTCTTTGCATCTTCTCTCCCCACTTTCTCAAGAAAGCGTGAGGTGATCCAAGATCAGCTAGAACCTCAACTCTCCTCACAGCTGTTTGTTAGGCAACTGTACAAGAGAATTCAAATTTCCAACTAAAACCCTGCAATTCAAACCTTCTCTGGAAGCCTGGTCTGAGCAAGAAGCACAAAAATAACACATAATTCTGTGGGAAAGTATCTAGGGAATGTTTTATATTAATGAATCCTTCCTTAGCCAGGGTAAACTAATGAGCTAAGAAACAGCTCTTTGTATGACTGTCCCAGGCACAGCCCCCAATTAGACTAGATACATACACCTACTCTTTCCCCGACCAAAGATGCGTTCTTACAGTTCCCACTGAATCCTTTGTTAAGAAAACTATTATGGAAAGCAGTAGGTGCCTCATGGAAGGCACACAGATAGGCAGGCCACTAATGCAAGTACACGTCTGTAGGTATTGGCAAAAAACAGTCAGAAAAGGATGATTATTAAAAGTCTCACATTACTCAGTCACTCTGATCTCTTTCTGATCCAAATTTTAAAAGTTATAAAAGCTCCATAGGAAAACAAACATTACAGAGCAGAAAGGATCCAAAGGTAAAACCTAAAGCAGAGTACTTTGCAGGATTAGGAAGCCTGAACTGATTTTTTTAAGCTCTATTAAAACAAATAGATAAAATGTTATGACAAAATTTGCAATGCTGCGGCAGCATTTAGCCAAGCATTTCAATCCATGCTGCATTTCACAGGCATCTCTACTTCCCATGCCTTGATTTGAGATCAAATTAATGTGGACACACAAAGAGAAAAATGAATATGCCTTCTGAGTTTCAGCTGGTGTCAGGCCAAAACAGTTGCTCACAACTGAGCATTTGTGGTGCTGCTGAAATCCAAAGTACAGGTGATCACAGAATCACGGAATTATTGAGGCTGGACAAGACCTCTACATCCACATCACCCTACACCACCACATCAACCAGACCAGGGCACATCCACTCAGTCCTTATACATCTCCAGGGATGGCAACTCCACCACTGCCCTAGGCAGTCCATTCCAGGCTCTGATTGCCCTTTCTGTGAGGAAGGGCTTCCTAACATCCAAACTAACCTTCCTCTGGCAGCTTCAGGCCCTCCCTCTCATTCTGTCACTGGTTGCCTGGGAGAAGAGCCCAACCCCCACCTGACTACAACCTCCCTTCAGGGAGTTGGAGAGAGGGAGAAGGTCCTCCTTGAGTCTCCTCTTCTCCAGGCTAAACACCCCCAGCTCCCTCAGCCTCTCCTCATCATACTTTCCCTCCAGTCCTTTCCCCAGCCTTGCTACTCCTCTGGACCCACTCCAGCCCCTCAATCCCTTTCTTGAATTGAGTGGCCCAGAACTCAAGGGGAAGTCTCACCAGTGTCCAGCACAGGAGGAGAGTGACATCCCTAGTCCTGCTGGCAGTTGGGTTTGTTAGGGAAGATTCACAAAGCCCCATTCCAGTGCAATTGCTCTATTGCTTCCATTTCAGTATTTCCTCTTTTTCAAAATGCACCTCTAACTATTCCAAGCCTGGCAATGATATTTCTAGGGCAGTCTCTCTGCCAACTACAGGAACAAAATAACCTTTCTGATCGTAGCAGTCTATCCCACGTCCAAGGCCAAAGCACAATTAACCTTTTAGCAATCTCTGAACTGCCAACTTCCAGGATGGGGACCATCCATCTGTAACTACAACCTGCACTCTGGTTTAAGAAATGTGAGATTTTACAAATGGCTTTATTAAAATTAAAGAAGAAACCCAGGTCGCTCTGTCTGCTACACCTGGCTGCCCCCTTCCTTTTGCTCATCTGAAAAACGTACGCACAGTATTATAACGTTGTCTTGCAGATGGATGATTATCTGAAATGCAGGGGATCGACAATTAATGTAAGCAAATTCACAGACACATCCTGAATTCATCCATCCAATGACCATCACTACATCCAACAACACTTAAAAAAAGATTCTAGCCCCATACTCCATCTCTGACTGTAGGCAGTAGGAAGTAATGCTTACAGCTATAGCAGCATCCTCTCATTGTGCCACGTAATAGATTGTGGCCTCTTCTCACTCCAGGCTGGCAGCCCAAGACTTTTATGGCTGTACAGAAGGCTAGAGAAGTTGCTCGGTACCAGTAAAATCAGTGACTCAATTACAATCAGAGTGATTGCAGGAATTTGTAGCTGCAGTTGGCATTTTGCTTCTGAATGTTCTGTGAAAACATTATTAGCTGGGTTGGGTAACACACATCGAATCTCTCTTTTCCAAACAGCTCAATATAACATTTTAGCCCAGGATTTGCTTGAAGTCACTGAGGCTTCAAGCTTTTCATGATGTTTGAAGTCTCTTACTGTTCAAGGTCTTGTTCAAGACATGTTTGCCTGTCCTTCAGGCAGGGCAGAATACAGGAAAGAGACTGAAGTGAACAGTAGTGATACTCTCTTACCAGGGCAGGTACTCCTGCTTCAAAGACCTAACTGCCCCTGTATCAAGCTGTGGGTAGAACTTTAATAACCACTAGAAATTTACCAGGGAGATGGACAAAAGAGGCTGTCACCTTTCTGCTACCACAAATGTTAGTCATGAAATCATAGTACCAGAGAATGTTAGGGGTTGAAAAGGACTTCTAGAGATCTTCTAGCCCAACTCCCTAGCCAGAGCAGGTTCTCCCAGAGCAAATCACACAGGAACACATCCAGACGGGTTTTAAATGCCCCTAGAGACAGAGACTCCACAACCTCTTGGGCCGCCTAGGCCAGGGCTCTGTTACCCTATTCACAAAGATTTTACTTATGTTCAGAGTGAATCTCATAGGTTCCAACTTATGCTCATTGCTCCCTGCCCTATCACTGGGCACCATCAAGAAGGGCCTGGTCCCATCATCCTATCAACCACCCTTTAGATACTTACAAGCATTAATGAGATCTCCCCTCAGTCTCTTCCTCTCTAGGCTGAAGAGCTCCAGCTCTCTCAACTGGGACACAGTGAATGAATTCCTAGTCACACAACATAGGGCCACACAGTCTTTCTTCCTCACATCAAACCCAAAACTGGCTTCAGTCTTAACAAATGGTTTGGTACCACCTCTCTCCATAGCAGACTCTACCACATCTGAAATTTAAAACTACCTTCAGCACAGCCTTCAGGAATATGCTCTCAAGATCATCTTCCTAAGAACAACACAGACAAGTACCAAAGCAGCAAGAGAAGAGCTGGTGCAAAAGCTCTTAATATTCACTAAAACACACCAAACAGCTATTTTGGGAAAGAAGTACTAGAAGTCCTAACTAAGATGAAGGCTTTTGTTAAAAACAGTATCCTAAGTCAAGAACAGACTGCTCCGCACAGGTTCATTTCTGAAAACCCTATGACCTAAGCTTGACGAATAGGTCTAAACGCAATGAAAAAGCAGTATGAAAAAGAGTGGCCACCACAGACCGTAACAGAGAGATAATCTCATCTATCTCCCAGCTAAGCTTTCCTCAATATGATAAGATTTTATGAAGACTAAAGCTATGACAGTTTATCTGCTCAAATTTATTATTATAGTGTTTCTTGTCATGAATCTTTCATCCTATTTCAATATCCCCTGCAGCAAATCCTGGCATCTGGACTTTACATATAATATTGCTGCATCTTCTTCAAGGAAGTAAAGGTATCAGGACAGTAGAACAGCCACAGGCAGAAGCAAATCATGTACTGAACTGCCTGGCACCACAACCTGCAAGGGAGGAAAGGGGTTGCAGAGACCATCCGTACTCAGAGTAAGGACAGATGAAAGCCACCTTCATTGGCCTAGCAGTACAACAGTCTCTTGTTAAAGCAAGATATGCCAACTATAAAGTGTTGAATAGTTTGCAAAAGACTGCCAAATTATTCATTCAGGAGATAAACTATGAGATCAAGCACTTCGTATCTTTTTCTTCTAGAATTTTCCATGTGGGGTTCTCTTAGGAAAACAAATTATCATCTTTGGGTTTGTCCCACTGCTTATTACATTGCTGAACAAAACATTTGGTGCCATCCATGGAGCTGGCTTTTTGTTCCTCTACCCTCCTTCAAAGCCAAGATGGACTTAGTGCTTAAAATTTCAAGGACTTTTAAGTCTCTCATCCATTTCCAGAAGACAGCAGTAGCAATGGTATTACATGGTACGCCTTTTAACTCCTCAAACTTACCTACATTCCCTTCTCTCAAAATTGAGCCACAGTTCAACTCAATCTCTGAATCTTCAGATGATTTCAGATTATTTAATCCCTATCAGATTTTCCTTTGAATTTAAGGTCATACTTCACAGAATCACAGGTTAGTTGAAACTGGAAAAGACCTCTGAGATCATGAAGTCCAGAGTGTGACCTAACACCACCACATCAGCCAGACCAGAATGGATGTGGCCCTTAGTGCCACATCCACTCTGTCCTTAAACACCTCCAGGAATGGGGACTCCACCACTGCCATGGGCAGTCCACTCCAGGGTCTGATCACCCTTTCTATGAGGAAGGGCTTCCTAACATCCAACCTACCCCTCCCCTGGCAGCTTCAGCTCTGCCCTCTTGTCCTGTCACTGGTTGCCTGGGAGAAGAACCTGGCCCTCACCTAACTACAAGCTCCCTTCAGGGAGTTGTAGAGAGGGAGAAGGTCAAGGTCCCCTCGGAGTCTCCTCTTCTCCAGGCTAAACAACCTCAGCTCCCTTAGCCTCTCCTCATCAGACTTTCCCTCCAGTCCTTTCTCCAGCCTCATTGCTCCTCTAGACTCACTCCAGCCCCTCAATCTCTTTCTTGAATTGAGGGGCCCACAACTGCCCCCAGGACTCAAATGGAGGCCTCATCAGTGCCCAGTAGAGGGGGAGAATTACATCCCTGGTCCTGCTGGCCACACTACTGCTGATCCAAGCCAAACTTCAGACACTCTGACACAGACACGCAGTTTCTTTATCTGATTGTGCATTCGCACCAATGAAAATGGGGATTTTAAGAAAAGAACTGTATCTTTCCAGGGTATTTTTTCTTCCACTGTAAACAGACTAGATTCTTTCAATAGCATCACATTCTTTTACTGCATACCTTAATTAACACTGCAAGTGCAAAGGAGAACTGAACTGTGCAACAGTTAGACTGGAGAAACACAGACGAGGCCAAAATTTGCTAAGGACTATGTCTGCTATCAAACAAATTTATAACAATTGGGTTTTGTTATTTGTTGTATTGCTCATTAACTAGATGAAGCCAGGATACTTCTTGGTGACAAGAAGCCTACCCAAACATCTGACAAGCCTTAAGTTTACTTTTCCTCCTTTTATTTACAAACTGGCCAGATTTGATCTGCAAAGCTCTCGAAACACAGAACTGTTCAGCCCTTTTCAGAGAAAATACATTCCGATTCATGGAAACTTGCCTCAAACTGCTTTGCACAAAGTCTGCTTACATGCTTTGAAACGTAACTGATACTGTAGGAAGTACAGAGTATGAATTAGAGAGTATGACTTCTAGTATTTGATCAGATAAGTTTTCTCTAAGACTCTCATACCAGATGTAAGGAGAGCTATATACAGGGAAACCACCACAAGTTGTGACTTGCAGTAGCAAAAACACCATTGTAGCACTGCTTTACTACTCATGCAGTAAAATCTACTGGAATGCAGGCTGCCTCCAAGTTGTCTGCATTATTCCCAATGAAACCCCAAGCATTTTCAGGAGAGACATCAGCAGTGACTTGCCATCTCACCTAGGAATTGGGATGAACAGCCACACTCCCTCAAGAAGGGATGAATCTAAGCATGAGTTGAACCATCAGCTGATGGGTTCTAGGCAGTGGCCAGCAGCTGAAGAGTAATGACCTCACAGGACGCTGGAATTCACTGGCATTGCACCAGACTGATCCTTTGCTTGGTAATGCCACAACCACCAGCATCTTAATGCAGCAACTGCTGCATTGAAGGGCCGACCCCAGGGAAAATACAGGCTGTATCTAATTTCATTTAAAATATTCAAGATTTAAACACCGCTATTCACAGAATCACTGAATCATTGAGGCTAGAAAAGACCTCTGAGATCATCAAGTCCAGCCCATGATCTAACATCACCACATCAGCTAGACCAGGGCACTAAGTGCCACAGCCAGTCTGTCCTTAGATTCCTCCAGGGATGGCGACTCTACCACTGTCCTGGGCAGTCCATTCCAAGGTCTGATCATCCTTTCCATGAGGAAGGGCTTCCTAACTAAGCATCCCCTGGCACAAGTTCACTCCAAGACTTGTTTGTACCAGAGACAGCTTCTTCTCCATCTCAAACTATACAGACACCCCGATCTCTTCTTTGACAACTATAAAGAGATTGACTACCTTAGATGGCGACTATGTTTAGTAGTTTAATTCCAATCCCCAGGAAGCATATCAAGCCTTCTACAGGTAACACAAGCTGCAAGGGAGGAACTGTAAGTCTTCTGACTGTCTACATCATCTCACAGAAGGATGCTTTTCGCCAGCAGCCTCATCTGATGGTCTTCCAGCCCTGTTCATAGTGGGCTGTCAGAAAGATGAAATAGCACAACTGCGGGAACCTGGTAGTTCTGTCAGAGAGAATTCAGAAGCAAAGGGGAGTGGGACAGGGGGAACAGATTAATTGCTTCACAGGCTATTCTTTCTTTTTTTAATCTTATGTACCTGGCAGGAGGAAAGCAGCTTTCACAGCAATGAGGTGAAATTAATGAATCGCTGTCTTGCAAAGCCGCAGAACCATCAGTTGAGACAGAAAGTCACAATACATAACAGTGCTTCCGCAGGGGGGGAAACGAGTGGTTCTCACCACTTCCCTCGTGCCTTTCAGCAAAATCACTGCTCGCTTTGCACAGCTACAAGCATAAAAACATACTCAGCTTCAACAAGGGCACAGGATGGCTGTATTCTTCCAGAAGGAGGATATTTACTAAAAATAAATCGAGCAGCTCTAACCTTATATTCGAGCTCTGGCATGATGATACATACCCCCTAGATCTAAGGAGTCAATTCTCACACTACAGTGACTTTTCCAACTGCTTCTGCAACCCAGATAAAAGCCCTGTAACTGTTGTATAGAGCTTAGTGTCTTGAAATGCCTAAGAAATGAGACCACAGAAACAAAGGCAAGAATAACATTGCACTGGTCAGTCTGAATACTTTTTGATGCAGAAAGTGCAGGTACTGAGGCAGCCACTGCCCAAACATGTGACAGAGACAATATGTGAAAAGCATTACAGGAACAGGCACGCAAGAACAGTGCCTTTTTAAAGGCAGACACATCTGCACATTTCGGTGGAAGCTTTAACCCATCAAAGACACAGGAATAGATCTTAGCTGAAGGAAGCCTGCTTTGAAGAGAAACTTTCACCTTCCAGAAGCCGCTTCTTCCTACATCTCCTAACTATCAGTTGTTCAGAAGATAGGGTTTTATCTGGTTGGAAAGCATCCACCTGATGCCCTGCCAGCTAGCAGGATGAGCTGATTAGCCAAACAGGAGACCAAAGAAAACAAGGAAACCTTGGTTTTGATCTCCCCTGTTTATCCAGACACTGTTTTCCATTAAACATGTAGATACTGGCTACCTTTAAGACTTGTAATATTCCACCTAATTTGGATTAAATTCACCAGTGAGTCACACTGCATAAAGGTGGTGGGTTACGACTGAGATTCCATTTGTATGTACCACATTCCTTCTGGCTAAGAGGGGAAAAATATGCAATAAATGCCAAATAATGCCTCGCTTTACCTTTCTTGAAGGACATTGACCAAACAGTGTGCTCTTTCTTGCCCACATACTCTTAGAATTATACACCAGTTTAGATGCAATAGTCCACTTTTGGATGAAAGTCTCTGTTTAATGTACTATCAAGCACTGACACTGGACTTCACTCACAGTCCAAGCTGCTGCAACCATCAACATCACTTTGAAATCAGGTGATGATCAGTTGGCCAAGCATCCCCAGATATTTCTGAATTGACCTTCTCTGTGCTATCAGACATAGGAAAATGATAGAATTATCACAGCATTCAAACAAAGGCACATCAAATCTGGAATGCCTTTTCATCAGAAGCTCCAACCGCAGGACTTCTAAAATCTTTCTTCTGGTGAAGCCACAGAAACAAGTTAACTGGCAATGACCTTACACTCACCTTTAACTCCATCACATTTGAATTGGGCTTTTTTCCTGTGTCACAGACCTATAGACATCAGAAAGGAACTCAGCAGCTCTGAATTTCAATTAGTCTGCTCTTGCAGGGAAGGTCAGCTGAGATACTTTCACTCCTCGATCCCAAATACCTGGCTCAGTCCGCCAGCTTGTTTCAAGTCCCAGTATTCTTGCCAAGGTGCTCCTTCCACCGAAGACCAGCTGTAGCTAGGCAACTATTTCAGACTTTCATCTAGTCTTTCCATAGTCAGTAGAACACTTACACTCCCCTAACACAGATATCTGAGGCAGAATAGAACCGTCTGTACCTTCAAGTACCTCTGTCTGTCCATTACTTACAGCAGAAAGAAACCATACTAAGAGCATTAACAGAGAAATAGAACTTTTCAATAGCTAAATTAAGATATATAAAGTTATATCCATAGACGATTATACATCATTTCCTGAGTTAGACTTAAGTAGCCAGGACCTAAGCACTTTATGTTTCCTCTATACACATATTATGCAATTCTGTTAGCCAGCTGCCCCTTTCAGATGACATACAGGGGCTTATAATCTGAAATATTCTGAACCATAAGAGGAGAGATCAGGGCTCCCCTGAGGATTTTCCCCAACCAGCTAGAAAGAATTTGCCAGTGTAATTTAGGAACATAAACCTGACCTTTCAGGACAAATACTCACATGGAGCTGGAACTCAGTTCTCAAGCTCCCAGAATTTCACAAGCACATCATGACATCCTGACAGGGCTCTGACACAATCTTCACCATAATCCAAACAGCTTCAGCCATCAAGGTCATCACATATTTACAACTCCAGTTCCCAACTCACTGAACATTATTTTGCCACCACCATTAATCAACTGGTATTTGACAGCACTCACTGCTAACATGGAATTTCACAACACTGTAATGTTTAGTGGTTTGGGGGGCCTGGGAATTTGCCTGAACTGGCATAGAACCAGCAGCAAAAGTAGAAATCAGGCAGTTGTTGTTTGGCAGGGCAAAAGAAGACAGGAGGAGGAGACAGGAACCATGTTTGGTTCTATCCCAATCTAACTAGTCTGCTCTGCTGTGCTCTCTGCTGCTGGGAATAATAAGGCAGGAATGCACAAACCCCATTACTTGGAGCAATCAAACAGCTTCCCTGGGGATAAACACTATTGTGTACTAAGCTCTTCTAGGCCTGAAGTCCTGGCAAAAAAACCCAAACCAAACATATCCAAGTTCAGTCTTTTGTCAAATCTGTGGGCCTCTAACAAGTTAACACCCAATGTGAGATAAAAATTCCTAAAAGCCTGTCAAACACAAGTCTGCAGAGATTACTACATGCTATGACTCCTACCTAACTGTGCCTAGATGTTTATTTTCCATCTACCTCTCCCGCCTGTGCCATCTGCTGGACCTATCCCCAGCTATACAAGCACACCTCCTCCTCACAGGAACACATGCCGAGCGGGTGGTTTTGGGAAACCCTAGGGTTCCAGTACTACACAACAGCTTCCCTACAACCACAGAAAATATTCCTACCAGAATTCAAATCACAAGTTTGACTTTCATGCTTATTCTGCTCTTCTGGTTGAGAGTTTTCCATCCTCAGACGTCTTTATTCCCAAAAGCCTAGATACAGGGTTCATGAGAGTTGAGGTACTGGACAGGAGAGCTGCTGCTGTTTACATTGCTGCTTGGCACACTGAGTGTCCTATGGCCTGGAATACTGCATCCAGTGCTGGGCTTGCCAGCTCAAGAGAGTCCAGTGGAGGGCCACAAAGATGATTAAGAGACTGGAGCACCTACCTTATGAGGAAAAACTGAGACACCTAGGGCTTTTCAGCTTGGAGAGGCAAAGACTACAACAGCATTTAATCACTGTCTATAAATACATAAGGGCTGGATGTCAAGCAGAAAGAGACAATCTCTTTTCACTTGCACCCTGTGACAGGACAAGGGGCAGTGGGTGTAGGGTGGAGCACAGGAAGCTCCACCTCTTTACTGTAAGGGTCACAGAGCACTGGAATGAGCTGCCCAGGGAGGTTCTGGATCTCCTCCTCTGGAGGCTTTCCAGACTCAACTAGATGCGTTCCTGTGTGACCTACCCTAGGTTCTATAGTCCTGCTCAAGCAGGGGGGTTGAACTCGATGACCTCTGGAGATCTTTTCCAACCACTAATGATCTGTGTATGTGTGTATCTGGCATACTACAGCAATGCAAAACATGCTCCTTTGTAACATCTGCAGGAATTATATATAGTGCAACACAATGAAATTATAAATAAAAGTGAAACCTGAAGCGTTTGACATAAACAGCCACACATATCACAGAAAACTATTTTTGCTTGAAGGACTGTTGAAACCCTACATTTAATTAGCTGTCGTGCTCAAGTTTTTACAGACTACCAATACTCTAAAGAAATATAAATAATAAGAAATACTGGAAGTAGGTTCTGAAAAGAGACGGTAAGGAAATTTATACACCAGCAGTTACTAAGTGTAAAACTCACTGCCATCCAAACCAGCAAGTGGTCACACTGAAAAGCAAAGGGGAAAAGGAGCTGTACCTAAACAATTGTGCAAACTCAGCACAACTGCAGTTCCAATAACCAAGGCTCCTATTCATAGTTAAACAGGCAGCAGGCTGAAGTACAGTGCAACTCCTCAGACCTTCTGCTTTCATCTCACCCTAGACAATCATCATGGGGAACAGACTATTTCAAGACAGCAGACACATCAAACAGCAGTCTTCTGCCAAAGGAAAACACTGATGTCTTGTTTCCCTTCCACTTTCTTCCTGTCATACTCTACTGCTTCACCTCCAGCTGCAGATGGTCTTGAGCAACTCCCCACCTCTCCTAAAAACACATGAGCAACCGGAGTTTACTTTTATCCAGGTGGTCATGCAGTCAGTTCCAGAAGAGTGAGGCATGGTTCTGGTAACAGAAATTTCCCTTAAACAACTCAGGAAAGTTCTGTTTTACAAAGTTCCGCTCCACTAGGAGGTTTATATCTCCCTCACATCTATCAGAAGGGCAACAAAGAGTGATGTAAGCAACTTGGGAGCTCTCTGGGCTGTTTCAGGGATAACTTCTGATACAGGTATCAAAGGGTCACCTTACAGCTGGCTCACTAACAAGGAAGCACTGGTTAAGAATGTGACAGGGACATAGTGAAGTGGTGACCTGTCAGTGCGGGGTCAAGTGATGACCTTACAGGTCTCTTCCAACCAGAAAATTCTGGGATAATCAATAGAAACTTAGCCCATGAAAGAGTGGCTTTCGAGATCCTGAGCGAAATGACAAGGAGTAGCAGATTCTATAATTTAGTGATTCATCCTGTGGTTATCAGTTTGGACTGGAAGTAGCTCAGAACCATTTATGACGACTGTGCAACCTGCATGTCAAAAACAAAAGAGTCCCACAGCAGAGACATGGACCCCCTGGCCCAAAGAGATGGCCACCCAGGACACTCTTGCTTTCTGATCCCTTCCTCCTCAGCTTGCCAAGGCAGCACTAAACTGAATTGACAACAGACTCCAATGTTTCCCAGGTTTGTTGTTTTGATTCCTGCTACTGAGTGAACATGAGCAATGTGCCCCTGTCAAGCAGATAAATGTTAGTCTCCGTGACCAGCGTGAGAAGGAACTCACACTGACCCCAACAGGAGTGCACTGCACAAAAGTTAACCAAACATTTGCTTTCTAGGAACACTTTTGATAGAATCTTTCATCGAATTCAGAGCTCCTACATCTGAAACTAGTTACTGAAAATTTGCACAGCATTTGAGAGCAACCAGTAGTAACCGGGTGGTCCAGACGCCAGGTTTTTAGGTTTCAAACTCATCTTGAAAATTCACTTTGCAGCTTAAGAATGCATGACAAGTTATAGAGCTCTATTTAATCATGGGAATGTTCTTCAGCTGGTCTATGCCACTCATCTCAAGAAATTCACTCACTAAATGTTTAGAAAAAAGAATCATGTTTCAGAAAGTCCTCACTGAACAACTTTAAGGAACAATAATTCAGTTTTGACTGACAGTAATGCAGCTGTTTACTCCAAGGCTGAAGATGAGCTATTTAGTTCTGAACAGCATGCTGGCGTTTTGTTTTCAGGCACAATGTTACAGTCTGAGAATAAATCAGACAAATAAGCAAATTAGTACAAAAGAAGTATTCCAGCCAAACAGAAACTGTGCTTTTTAAACGTGATTAAGCAGCAGCTTAAGAATGAAAGCTAAATATTTAAGGAGTAACCAATCTGAGCAGACCTGCATTCCTAAATGAACCATAATGAAGGTTACGAAGTGACTGATTGTTTATGTACACACCAAGAATACGAATGGTTGTTATAATTAACAACAGTCGTTTTGAATGAAGCATTAAACTAACTTACTGCAGGGTAAGCTTCATAACTATAAGAAGCTGAGACACTAATTTATTTGGGAGATTATCCTACATCCCCCTATTTATTGCAAACATTCTTTGCAACATTTGATGCCGGCTCTTGACTGGGACAGGAAACTAAACTAAATGGGCCTGATGTAGTAATCTGTTCTACTAAAGACATTTCCGTGTTCTCATGCGCTGCAATACAAGTCCGTTTTCAATTGATTTATGCTGCAGAGTTCTCACAAATCTGCCCTACATATCCCCAAAGGGTATATTTTCACAGCCCCAGGAAAGCGGGTACATTTGGTACGGAAGACAGATGATGAACATGCTGCAAAATGAGGGACAGAGAACACCTGAGACACCGCTTTACACTCTGCTCGTACTCAGTGAGAACAGTCTGGAGAAGGTGCTGGCATTTGACAACTAGAAGTGCAAAAGCTACATGCGGGTCTTCACAAACTCCTCGCCTTCCCAGGGCTGTTCCACAGGTTGTTACCAAAACTAGCCAAGTGCAGGTGGTCAAGGAATTTTGGAGGATATCTGAACATCCTCAGCACAGTCCCTGAGTTTTGACTTCCTGATTGTAAATACACATTATCTATGCAACAACATCAACCACGTGTATGATCCTACGAGAACATCAAATGAGAAGTCATCTCAGCAGAAATGTTAGAGGTAGCATTCAGAGAGAACAAAGAGTGCCTTTGTTTTAAAGCCTCACCCCAAAACCATAGTAACCATCCCCAGTTTTAGATACAAGAAGTCAAAGAACTATAATTCACTTCAACATATAATTCACCATCCCTAATCATTGAGCTGCTGTTGTCCCAAAGGCAGTCTAAACCACAGCAAAGTTCACTAGATAGCAAGCCTGTGCATTGTCTGGTCGGCAACATGCAGTGAAAAAAAACAGAGCAACAAATGTTGTTTTCCTGTCTTACTGCTAACCATATGGACATCTTCCCCACCACAGCTCCTAAGTAGGACAGGTACCAGAGATAGCTACAGTGAGTGGGCTGTACTCCACATATTTCATCACTCCACTTCCAAATCTCTCCACTTCAGTCATCTCTAGAGCAAGTTTCCTATTGCTCCTAGCTTGTGGCAAGAAAACGCCCTCTCCTATTAACATTTTCATGGTCTCTTATACCTCACACAGGCTGCTGAAACTGGACCCTCAATTTACTCAAGAGATCTGCTTCCACCCTGATAATTGATCTTCTTAAACTGAAGTTATAATTTAACGCATGCTGTTTTAATTAATTGCTACCTCCTTGGGTTATCTTGCCTAACTGAGCTGTTTTGAAATGCTACTCTTCAGTGATTGCTTCATTCTTCACTGACTGCCCTTCAGATTTATCCACGTATTTATTCTCAAATTTTGTAGCTACAGTCTTTCTTTGCTGTACTGTTTCTCATCCATGTTTCTTTACTTTCTCTCTGCTTTTAATGTTTCTTCTTTTTTAGCACCCCTATTACACGCTAATTGCCTCTAGCATTATTAAAAACTCTACCAATCTTCCACCTCCCTTCCAAACTCTGAGGGCTCCTCCATCTCAACACCTCATCACCACCCCCTTTCAACCCTGCCCTACAGAACCTCTTCTCTTTACCTGACAAGAGGGATCTGATACATTTCCCAATAGAAAGTTTAGGTTTTAAGAGTAAGAACATATGGAGGAAGACATTCTGACCCTAGCAACAGCCAGCAGCCGGGAGAAGACTAGAGGAGGAAGGGGAGAAAGAGTATTTCCTGTGGCTTGTTGGACGCAGGCAGGAGTCACACTCTTGACCTTGACGACACATTCATTGACAGCTCACTATGGTTTATGGTTTGGTCTGAGCATGGACTCTCAATCAGCAGAGGAGGCCTGTTGGGAGGAGGACAAAAGTGTGGCAGCTGTGTGAAGCTGCCTGCCCTTGGTCATAAGGAGGACACTGCTCCCTGACAAGCAGGGGCTGGACTAGACTCGCCCATAAATGCTGAATAAGCCAAAGAGCCAGCAAGCAATTTTGAGGGCCCCTGGTAAGAAAAGATGTATTTTCAATAGCTGAAACAAAGCTTAAGTGAAGGCACTGGCTGATGTACCTTGTAGAGCTCTGAATGTGTTGGTTAACTTCAGCAGTATTTGAACGGGAAAGAGATAAAGTACCAAACATGATTAAAATCTTACAAGTTTCGTGAAAACTTTGGTAAATGGGAGAACCCAAATTTCTGAGCCCCATACTGGCAGAGCTGTACACTCTGCCTGAGTGCAGATGGCTGCTCAGTCAGATAGCACTCACTGCCTCTCACTCCACTGTCATGTCACAGGGAACAAAAAGAGTCAAGGGAACTGGGACATCAACAGAGCCTAATTAGCACTGCTATTTATAGAACAACTTACTCTTTAAAGTGGGAAGAGACACTGGTGACAACTAAGGTAGGTTTGGAGTCGATCCAAAGCATTAAGGTAATCTGTTTCAAAAATACCAGGGCACAACTTCCTCTTTGGCCAGCATGCCTGCAATGTCACCTGTGAGTAAGCGTCAGCGTCCACAGCCAGCACCTGGCCTCCAGGCAGGGAGGGATATGAGGATGTGGGATGTGAGGGCTGGACAAGGAAGGAGCTAAACCCCGCAGAGTACCTCCCCACTGGCACCTTTGTAACACTTCTTTCCAATACTGGGAGGGTCCAAATATTATGGCATAAGACAGCAACAGATCCATCCAGCAAAGATCTGCTAAAACAATGACACACACTGATGTTCAGATGAGGCAAGCAGAGAAGACATTCCAGCAACGCTGGCTGGAAAGAATAACTTCACAAATTGCTGCAGTTTAAAATACAGCAATGAGTAGAGTACGTCTGCTATCAAGAACTCTATGCCATACAAACCTTGATAATCAAAGAAATAAACGTTAGTTAATCCAGTAGCGCTCTTTTGAGACATGCACCAGCCTCCTCAGGGGAAGGACAAGCTCAGAGTATATCAAGTCCTTATCACTGCGAATCAACTTTCTGAAGTTGTATGGTCTTTTCAGTACCGATACTTAGAAGATGCAACTAAAACGAGTAAGCCAACATCCTAAACACCCCTTCAAGCTACTAATGCAAGAAATCTGCTATGTATGAGGATAAAAGTAAAAACTCATTAAATAAGTTGCTTGACCTACTTAGTCCTTCAACTAGGCATCTCAGGATAGGAATATTACATGAAAGACGGTTTAAAAATATTGTTCTTGTGCCCAGTGCCTAGCCTAGACACAGCATGTTTTGGGAGAATTCCGTCCCTCATACGTTCAACTCCTTTAGACCCAAGAAGGCGATAATAAAGTGACAAAGCCCAGGTATTTATTAGAGAATCACGGAATTATTGAGGCTGAAAAATACCTCCAAGATCATCAAGCCTATGACCTGACATCACCACAAGAAGCTAGACCATGGCACTAAGGGTCACATCCAGTTTATCCTTAAACACCTCCAGGGATGGTTCTCCATCACTGCCCTGGGCAATCTATTCCAGGGTCTGATGACCTTTCCTATGAAGAAGGGCTTCCTAACATCCAACCTAAATCTCCCCTGTAGCCGACTCAGGCCCTGCCACTAGTTGCCTGGGAGAAGAGCCCAGCCTCCACCTGTCTACAACTTCCCTTCATGTAGTGATAAGGTCCCCCCTGAGTCTCCTCTTCTCCAAGCTAAACAACCTTGGCCTCTCTTCACGAGACTTTCCCTCTAGTCCCTTCCCCCACCTCACTGCTCTACTCTGGACCTGCTCCAGCCCCTCAATCTCTTTCTTGAAACAATGGGCCCAGAACTGCACAAGTACTTATTTAAAGCTCATCTGTTCTTGGCAGTTAAACTGTTCAAGAAACACCTGTACACTGGGGGTATTTCATGAGTGGAAACAACTTACTTCTAAAGACTCCAGATATCTTTTTAATTTCTCTAAGGCAAAACAGGCTATCGATCTTAAATGGAAATGAGAGTCTCACGGGACTCACTGCACATCCACACAAGACACCTCCTGAAACCGAATGATTAAGTCAAATTTGAGAAAGAACTTATTAAGCTGTACAGTCCTGAGTAAGCTCATATTCATCTCATTCATCATCACCATGATTCCAAGTAAAAGCTCACTAAACACATATTGCAAAGAGAGCCTGCACCCCACATCAGCCCATGTACCCCCATGCCAGTGGAGGTACCTTGGCTTTTCTATGTTAGGTAGATGTGTTGTTCCACAGCAAAAGAGAAAGCAGGTTTGTACTACACTTGTAAAACCAACTGACAGTGTAACTACTCTGGTCAACCAATACAGACTGAGGTGGGTGGAAGAGCAAGTTCAACCATCTCAGTACAAGACTTTCAGTAGCAATGGCCTGTTTGACATGGGAAGCAACATTCCCTGCACCCCACCTCAACCCTTTTTTTTTTTAAATAAAATGAGAGGAAGCCCTAGGTTTACTCAGAGGCCCCAGGCAAAAATAAACACACCGGACACATTAACATTTACTGAACTACACCAGATAAGTGTTTTCACTTGTTCTGTTGTCTAAACACAACTATCAAAACACATGATTTCTCTAATGATAGGGTTACTTTGCTGTTGTTGTCATTTTTGGAGCAGTTAGCTCAAGCTCCACACTCTGGATATGCTTAAACATTTAAAGGCTATGGCTGGAGTGGAATAGAAAGAACAAATACGTCATGTGCATTTTTAAATGCTTTGTCCAACTGGCCATACTAGACCCTGGAGATGCCCAGCATTTGTCTGTGAGGCTCAGCAAAGTGTGTTTGTGCTTGACGCTTGCTGCGTGCTGAGACAAAATGTGCAATTAATAATGTAACCTATAAAAGAATGTCCAGACTGGGCTTGTTTCTTTTGTTGCCTTCCTCATTGCACTTTCCTTAGTTTAAAACAAATTGCACCTATTTATAGGCTAATGTGTAATTTTCACTGTAGCAATGCCCAGCATTTTAAAATCATGAGTCAGGCCCCTAAAATTACAATTAAGGCACAGAAATTAAGCAACTAAAAACAACTCACAATGGAATTTTGTTTGCTTTTTGGAGCACAAGCCACCACAGCTCCACAAAGAGAGTGGAGGGCTGCAGCACCTCTCCTATGGCGACAGGCTGAGAGAGCTGAGGCTGTTCAGCCTGGAGAAGAGGAGACTCCAGGGAGATCTTAGAGTGGCCTTCCAGTACCTGAAGGGGGCTAGGGAGGGGTTGTTTCCAAGGGCTTGGAGTGGTAGGATCAGGGGGAATTGGTTCAAGCTGGTAAATGGAAGGTTTAGACTGAAAGTCAGAAGGAAGTTCTTCATAAGGAGGGTGCTGAGACACTGGATCAGGTTGCCCAAGGATGTTGTGGCTGCCCCCTCCCTGGAAGTGTTCAAGGCCAGACTGGATGGGGCCTTGAGCACCCTGGTCTAGTGGGGAGGGTGTCCCTGCTCATGGCAGGGGGGGTTGGAATGAAATGATCTTTAAGGTCCCATCCAACCTGAACCATTCTATGAATCTATTCATGTTTTCAAGCCCTTCACTCTAGCTATAAAGACTAAAAAACTTGCTGTTTCTTTTTATTCCATGAGATCAGGATTACCACACACTCAGCTGATTCCAGGAGCTGGCACAGCTATTACAGAGGTGGGCATTTGCTGCCTTTGTAGCACTAACTGTCCCTAACCACATACAATTCAGGATCTGTTCCTGTTGGCTGTGAGAGAGAAACCACCACTAAGTCAGGTGAACTTTTGCAAGTGGACATCCCCCACACTCCTGAGCCTCAGAGCTCCAGAGGCTATAAATGCTACCTATGATACTCCCGAATTAAGACTCCCACAGTGATAAGTTTTACCACACTACCAAGGAACGGAATCATAAAATCAAATAGGTTGGAAAAGACTTTCAAGTTCACAGAGTCCAACCATTAACCAAACTGTACCAAGCCCACTGCTAAACTCTGTCCCTATGCTCCATATCTACGCAACTTCTAAACCAACTTCTGTTCCAGGGATCGTGATTCAACCCCCTCCCTGCGCAGCCTGTTCCAAGGCCTGATGACTCCACACAGATTTACTCTCATGGCCTTTACATTGCTGTTAAGCAGTAAATAGCACAATGTAGGAGACTGTGGAGCCCAAAGCTTGCTCAGACAAGTAAGAACCTAGTGCCTCCTCAGTGGATGGACAGTAAAATCATAACCCATAACCATGCAAGGGTAATCTAAAGATTACAACCTAAACGTTACACTTCCAACTCCTTGGAGAGGTCTACAGCAGCACTCACCACTGCAGTCCAGTGGCAGAAGCCACAGATACTGCAACTCCCTCCCTGCCTGGGGCTGCCAGCTTTCACATGACCTGGCGACTGAACACACCAAGTCGATGACTCCAATGGGTCAGGATGACCATGACGGAACAGAAAGACCAACTGAAAAGACTCTTCAAGAAGAAGAGTACCAAATACTCATGCTCAACTCTCCAACTAGCCTTTCTCTTCTTTGCCTCCTTGCCTCTCCTATGGTTCTAATTTCCTTCCATTCCACAGAAGCAGCTCTCCCCATGCTCCCAGTTGCTGCTTGCCAAATCCCATTTCCATCTCTAACACCTACAATTGCAGCAGATGTCTTGAGGAAGACCCAAGGATGACATGGACGTGGTGCCATGGGGCCAGTGAGTAAGATTCAAAAGACCGCTGTGCTATGGGGTGATTGGGTCTGAGACGCAAGGAGATGCTGTAGGGCCCAAAGCACAATGTCAGATGGGGCAATGCACAAGGCATTAGAGAACACCACTGCAACTCGATGGCATGAAGCTTTAGAGAACAGCACTGCAACGTGATGGCATGAAGCCAAAGGGTACACTACTGACCAGCATCATGGTTCAGTGAGGGGTGACAGCGACTGAACAGTCCAGACAGATCTTGGGAGGAGGAAAATGCACATACCAGGCAAACAGCATGCAAGCTTTACAATGGCCACATGTTCTCGCCCAGATGGAACCTGGACAGAAAGTAAGGTAGATGGAAAGAAGCGAGAACAATGAAGAAAAGCTAAAGGAGAAGGACAACAGTTAAAGCAAGCAGTCACTTATCCCAAAGAATAAAAAAGGTCAAAAGTAGAGAATCTGAATTTCATTGGTAGTTGAAGGTTCAGTCTTTGGCTTCCCCATTAACTTTAGGCTCTGTCTTCCCATGTTTTCGCCACTAAAAGGCACTTGACCGATTCCACATGCGCACTTTTAAATCCTGAGCCCAGCAGAGCATGCGACCCATTACAACAGTAACACAGCACCATTTTAATACTGCTGAGGAGCCGGGACAAATTTAAGAGAGTGAAATGCAGTGACCCATTGCTAATTAAAAGTTTCCTGCCATTGAAAGGAGTCCCGGCCCATTGCAAGAGGGTTGTAACTGGATCAACTTTAAGATCTCATCCAACCCAAAGCGTTGTATGATTTTGTGATTTAGAAAAAAGACCACATAAGCCTTGCTGACATTGCAGCTCGTTAGGAAAAACAAAGCACAACTGCCAGTTACTATGCAGGAACAGGGACTAATTTCTCAGGTAAACACTATATGTGGAATAAAGACCCATTCTGTTTCCTTTTCAATATATTAATCTTGCAGTGGAAGCTACAGAAAGAAGACAAAAAAGCTACACAAAAGTATTAAGCACTTCACAGTAGTAAGATGGTACCTCAAGGTACCAGTAGTGAGCAGGACCATTACACACCAAACCCTCAGTCCAAGTATTTGGATCACTCTTCCAGCAAAAATTCAAGCAGCCTGTGACTAGCAAACAGACCAGGCATTTCTTCATACTTAAAATTGTACTATCAGAGGGAAAACCCACTCCATTAATCAAAGCTCCTAATCTACATAGCAGGGATAAAGCTCACTACACATTTTTGGACTAAAAATCCTTCAGAGCACAGCTTATCACACAGTGTAAAAGGAAAATTATGTACAGCATTCCCTACCGGCTTCAGCGATGACCTAGACCTAAAGTCCAGGTACAAGAGCTATCATCATGCAGACTGCATTTCCTTAACTTCCTTTATAGCTATTTCCTTTGCTGTACAGAGGTAACTGGGAAAGTAGAATCAAGCCTTCCCTGATAGTCCAAAGCAAAAAGATTGCAGCATAGCTGAGTAACTTGAGAGTCCTCATGCCATTTGTCATTAAGCCTAAACCTTACTGACTTTCACTGTGAAAGGCAGGTGTTGGTGAGCCTTGAATTCAGCATCACACCCCCACTGGATATTTGAGTGCTTTTTGGACTGATTCTCTCATCCCTTGTAGCACTTCTAACTATAGCAGGAGGCATCATCCTGCAATGGGACATAGAACCATGGAATCAGAGAACAGTTTTGACTGGAAGAGACCTTCAAGATCATTAAGTCCAACCTTTCCCCACCCTATCAGCACCACTAAACCCTGTCCCCCAATGCAACATCTACCCTTCTCTTCAACACCTCCAGGGATGGGGACTCAGTCCCTCCCTGGGCAGGCTGTTCCAGTGTCTGACAACCCTTTCAGCAAAGAAATTCCTTCCAACATCCAACCTGAACCTCCCCGGCACAGCTTCAGGCCATTCCCCCTCGTCCTATCACTCATAGACACTAGGGAGAACAGTCTGCCCCCTGCCTCTCTACATTGTCATTTCAAGTCGTTGTAGAGAGCAATAAGGTCTCCCTCGCTGTGCTGTGAGACCAGCAGCATGAGTGGAACATCGTATTTGTTTGAAAATCCAAACATTGGAGCCACTGAAGTAGCATCACCAGAGCTGACATTTGTCCAGGACTGAGCACGCAAGAAACCATTAAAATCTCTTCACTGCTGGAATGGCGGGTGAGGAATAAAAATCATTCTCTTTGTCTTTACTCCTCTATTACAGTGATGGTCACTCTAGATGTTCCAGAGACAGGCAGAACAAGTATTTCCTACAAGAAATCAAGCAAAAGAGGTGATCTGTTTTCCTAGCACTGTTCAAAATATAGGCAGGCTGTATGCTGGCTGTGCACCCTCAGAGCATGGTGGCCTGATCAACAGAGACTTTATCTTGCTAGCACATTAAGGCAATGTCTGCATTTTACCTGGAAAACCCGACAGACCAACAATTGGCACCTCAAGGATGGAAAAAAACAGGTGCCCTTAACATCAGTGGGAGCTGCAGGACTCCAAAGGTGCCAGACACCTCAGTAGGGGAAGGACATAAAGAAGTAAGTCAGTTCACAGAAGTTTTTTACATCACTGGTACAAATACCAATAGCCCTCTGAAGAGTCTGGGGCTCTCCTGAATGCTGAGGAGGACACCAAACAGCTTAAGAATGAGAACAGACTGAAAAAGAGGGAGAAAAAATATGGAAGACAAAAACATTAAAATTTCAATTTACCTGTTGCCAGCAGCTTTAAAAGCCTCACTGCAGCCACATCTCCAATTGAAAAGAGAGTCTCTACATTTCCTTAGAGAAATGTATGGTTTGCAGGCAGATGGAACAGAAGTCCAAATAATTCCATGTGCTTATGAAATAAAAATCTAGTAAAGAGTAAACAAAAAAGCTAACCACTGCTCTGCTGGCCAGAATCCATTCTCTAAACAACCTAATTTCACAGTCTTCACCTTTTTTCCTGAACAGAGTGGTGGGAAAGTGAACTCCAGAATCCTGTCTAAAGCCACAGCTTGTTCATGATACTCAAAACCTCCATCACCAACCCATTTACAGATAAAGAACTTTGCTAAAGGACTTGCCAGTGCCATGTCCCACCTTCTGTTTGTCTCATATATATATATATATATATGGGAAATGATTCTCATGCACAAACATTGTAAATAAAACGTGAACTTTAGACTGAAGTCCAAAGAGCCTCCCTGGTTCAGTCATGTTCATCCACACTCCATGAGGATAATTACTAAAGGGGCAAAGACAACCCATTTTCCATGCATTTACCTGGTAGGAACTAGCCTCAAAACCAGGTCTGTTTATTTATGTCATCGAGCACACGTCGCACAGGAGCAACACTCTTGGATGATCTGAAATAGAGGACTACATCATGGTACTTCACTGCACAGATGATTCAGTGCCCATCTCACCCACTGCAAAGCAGAAAAAGAGAAAGCACGGGTATGGAAAGACACAGCTCCAGCAGTGTCAGTGCATGGACATACCAGGGGTCCTGGTTGGGTAATCTAAATGCCAATAAAAACTGTGTTCTTCCTTTTTCCCATTGCTTGTGTGTGCCTTCTGACACTCCATTCACATGAAAGGAGCTTTCAGGAGTTGCCTATACCTTCCCATAAACACTGTGAGCATTGTCATTGAATGCCCAATTCTGACCCTGGATCTAAGGAGGTATGCCTTCTCATTGCACTCCTTAATTTGTTGGGAAATTCTGAAGGAGTTTCCTTAGGCCCTTGCTGGACAGCATACAACAAAGACCAATTAATAGTCTTCAAGATGGCCCTTGTTTTCCCTTCACTGTCCAGTCTCTGTAAGTTGAAAGTGCCCTCACGGATGCTGTTCTGTTCAGATCCCAGTGTAGACCATGGAGAGGAAAACAACCCTTTATATCCTCTGCAGTTCCCTTGATCTGGTCCTCAGCCAGATTCTGAGTAGCCTTCAATATCAGCTGTTTTTCTGTTTCAGTCATGTAGTCCAACTGTATATCATTCTAATCAGGGTTATATTGGTTAACCAGAAATTGAAAATGCCTTGACACTACTACTGGGTTATTTTGATAACCCTTAGCTATCCTTTTCCATGTTTCCAAATCAAAAGAAGAAAAGAGTATCTGGATCAAAATGGGGTCTTCCCTGGGTTCCATTGTCTCCCTGAGGTGAACCTGTATTGCTTTCTTCCCTTCTGCTTCTCATATGCATTGCCACAGGGCTTTTATGCTCTTCCCCTTCTTCATTTTCCTCACTACCTGGTAAAAAGGGAGGGGGAGTTCTATAGTGCTCTGGTAATTCTTCTGCCTTGGCATTCCTGACCTTACTTATTCTGGTACATCTCTATCCTATACTGCACGCAGAACAACATCTTTTCAACTTGTTCTTTCCCTCTTTTCAATTTTCTTTTTCTAAAGCCAAGACCTTCGGTTCTCGTGGGACCTTCAGCCCACAGTCCCTTTGGTACTCTGAATGATCCCAGAGATAACAGAACATATCAGCATATAATACTTCATCCCATTTTTCCTCCCTTCTTAAAAATAACATTAACTGCAAAAGGGTATCATAATTTAAAGAACCATTTGGTGGCCATTTTTCTCCTTCCTCTAACTTATAGAGGGGCCACCACTGATTACAATATTTGATGAAGGTCTTTTTGTTAGTATTACCTCTGGGTGATCCTCCTATCTTTTTCCAGTGTGCTAAGATGCAGCCTAAAGGCCTACCATCAACAACTTCCTTGCTTTGTCTGCTCCCATATTATCTTTTTTCTTAACTTCCATGCAAACCTTTCTCTACATTTTCTTATGGTCTTTTCCCAGTCTTCCTTCCATCCTCTGGTATCAGATATCCTTTTCCACAAACAACTTTTAATATTTCGGCTCTCCAGAGTCCTGAACCAATAGGGATACCAAGGACTTGGAACACTTCAGGCACGTGGCTCTGCGTCTCGGAGATATACAGTACCATGCCAACATGTTAAGAGGACCCATGCCAGATGCCAATCCCATCCTGTAATTCTATTAGTACATCCACACACAAAACAAGGAATCATTCTTACATGTTCTTCCACTATTGAACTTACTAACCTGGTGGGAGCAGATCGCTTCCAATCGAAAGCTACTTTGTGCCCATAGGGAGTAAAATGTTACTCCCCCAGATATACGTTTCTTTCCTTACCCACTTTCGAATTTCTCATAGATAATCCCAGGGTTCCAACCTGATCCAGTACAATAGCTAGAGTTCATTTGGTCTGGTTTGTCCTGTTCCCATGAATCCCACCACAACATTATCTTGGAATATTCACATTATATTATATTTTATAGGAATGCTTCATCTGTTTCTGGCTGTGCCCCTCGCGGAACAATGGAACCACAGAGCGAGACTCCCCAGACGCACTCACACAAAACGTGGTACCAGGCAACATTTACAACAAACTATTATAAGAACTAGCATGCATATTCCTCCAGTCATCCTGATGAAGAGCCAATCTATCATGGAGATAAAGATGATTGTCCTCGTTTTCCTTTGAGGGGATTCCAGGGCTTCCTTACTTCCTTTTGCTTCAAAGGGATTCCAGGACTAATGCCCTTACTACCCCTGCCCTTCAGGGCTCAGCACCTGGGATGAGCTTTTGCTCTTTACCTCATGTAGGGTGTCCCCTTATAACTTACAGGTATTCCCTTTTTAAAACCCACATACCTGATCTGCTGATGGTCCTTGTTTGCCCCCACAGCAATCAGACAAAGAAAAGAGTTCTTCCAAGAACATCTCAGGGTGTGCCTAAGACAACCCCCTCTCAGCCAGTCCTGCACCGAGCAAACAGGGTCCCATATGGGTTGCCAAAATTGACATGCAGAAATAGACTCTACAACTCAAAGAGTTATAAAGCAGGTATCTTTATTATGGCACCAGGTGCAAGGGGGAATCGCTCCACCAAACTTGCACATTGAACGACCCAAAGTCCAGGGTTCTCGTAGGATAGAATCTTACATCTTCATTATATTTCAGGGAAAAGGAGGAGATAATATAATTAGTTCCAAGAAATCATTAGCATAAGTCACCACCCATTTGCGCACATGCTCTGTCCTCTGGTGGTCATGGGCCGGGGTTTTTTGGGAGGAAGGCCTGAAGTCTTCTTCAGTCTGAACTTTTTATGCCATGGTTTTGGGCATACACAGTCTTGCATGCTTGCACAACAGTCCAGGTGGTCACAGTCAGCCTTGGCAAGCTCTTCTTATCTTTAAGTTTCAGGAGGTTCTTGTCTTTATTTGTAGACAAGTCAGCATTTACACGTTGTTGTAGTCGGTCAATGCTGAGCACACCATTGAACAAGCATGATACACAGCAGTTACACTGAGCCGAGTAAGCGATAATATACAGCAGTTGCCATATTTTCCACTTCACATTGGTGTTTTAACAAATTCAAAGTACATCAGCAATCTCAAACTCTGCAAGAGCAGACACTAGAAATTGGGATCTCGACTGTTTTGTAAGGAAGGTAGGATGAAAGTCTGTATGAAAATGATACCATGTAGGAAGGAAGATACCACAACCTAGAACTCAGGAATTCAAGTTAATTACTATCTTGCCACCATGGCCCCTGTCTGCAGAGACACCCTGATACTCCAGATAACTAACTCTTCTTGCTTTCATGTAACCTAGGTATCTACAAACAGCAGTTATCACCAGTCCGGCAAATACAATCAAAATAGGTAATTCAAAATGTTAACAACCGAGTTAAAAACACAGCCAGACAGCAGAGCATTGACATCCAGACACGCTCTCATCCAGACTCAGGAGAGCAAACAGCCACTGCCAATGTGCAACATTTGAGCACATCTGATGGTTTTAGGGCAGAGCTCCAGACACGACAGAGATAGACTAATCTAACCCAGCATTTTCCAGCTCTAATCCCAAATCTATTGTTTGCTCATTGCAGTGAAAGAGGTGAAGTTTCATCTCACCTTCACCTTAACATATCCTGTTAAGGACTGCAACACTCACACTGCAACACTGCAGACATAGAAGGAAAAAAGCCACCCACCTAAACTAAAGAAACCCTTGCTGACATAGCAATAGCATCCATCTTACCCAGACAGGGAAAGTGACCCGGCAGTCCAGTTCTGCATTAATATAATCTCAAACGAAAAATTAATTGCACAAGAGGATGCTCTTCAGCACCTGTTGTGATTACACTCTAGGTGCAGACATGAGCAGATGGCAGAGGAGGTTACAGTGGGAAGACCTCCTCTGCAACCCCAGGTAGAAGTGATAGAGCATTATTTTTGCAAGGCAGGAGAAAGCTAAGCAGTAGAAGAAGCTTCACACTGTCTATCCACATCCACACTGAGCCCATGACATCCCGATATTCTGTTCAGTTCAGTCACTGACCTTTTTGTATAATTCCAGGCCACTAGCTTCTCCTCTCTGCCCCTGGAAAAATAGACAAGAGGCCAAATGCGATGAGGAGAAGAAGCCACCAGCCAAGGTAAGAATGGGTGATATGGCTCTAGGGAGAAAGGGGTCAGCACTGGGGAGCTAAGTGTAGATGTTACGGACCAGACACAGGTCACAAACTGTGAGTTCATGGCAGACATCTGCCACCAGCTCAACCAAGCCACCCCTAGAACAAACTCAGGTGACATTTCAGCACCTCACACAATTGCTGCAGCAGAAAATCAAAAACACAACCTGAATCTCAACAGCAGCCTTGCAGTTGCCTTGCAGACAAGATTGTCCCATCTCTTGCTGAAGAGCCTCTAACATCTAAGTCACTCAGCACCATGCAGCCCTTTCGGTTGAAGTCCTGAAAGGCTCAGTGTCCCCCACAAGTGTGTACTCACACTCCAAAGGACATCAACCGTGGGCAGCAAAGGAAGCAGAACTGTCAATGACACGTAGAGCACTTGAGATCTGTGATTACATGGAGCTCGTAAAGCAAATGACAATATCCAGCTCTGCCTTTAATTAAACTGCAATCTTCTTAAATAAAATAATGTAACAAAAGTATTCCTGTACGTCATTGACTTTATTGATAACAATGACCAATTAACAGCATTTTTGCCTAAGCAGCACTAAGCCCTTTAAAAAACCCTAAGCAATCTGCAACAACAATTAGGGGGCAATAACATTAACCACCTCAGAGGATGACAAGCCATTATATTGTAGGCAAATTAGATGCGTTAACCATTAGTGACTCTAATGACTATCTGGTTCCTATTCCAAACACTTTGCAGTTCAAGACCAAGCAGTTTACAATCTGACTGACAGAATATTCAGTATTTGTCCAAGATAGATGTTCCCACAGCACAGAGGTCGACTACCTTCAGCCACTAGTGTTTCGCAGTTTGAAGGATGCTAACAACGATAGATTGCTAGCAGGCTGTGCTCAGCTCCGACTGAATCACAGAGTCTCTTTGATTGGAAGAGATCTTTAAGATCATCAGATCCACCCATTAATCCAGCACTGCCAGGTCATCACTAAATCACATCGCTAATAAGCACCAGGTTTGCATGGTGTTTAAATACTCCAGGGATGGGGACTCCATCACTGCCCAGGGCAGCCTGTTCCAATGTTTGACAGCCCTTTTGGTGAAGAAATTCTTTCCAACATCCAGCCTAAACCTCCCCTGGTGCAGTATGCAATCATTCATTCTGGTCCTATGTTTGTCACCAGGGAGAAGAGGCTGTCCCACTCCTCCCTCTGACTTTCAGGTAGATGTAGAGAATGATAATGTCTACCCCCTTAGCCTTATTTTCTCTAGGCTTAACAATCTGAGCTCCTTCAGCTGCTCCTCACAGGACTTGTGTTCCAGATCCTTCACTAGCTTTGCGGCTCTCCTCTGGGCACACTCCAGCACTTACGCATCTTTCCTGTAGTGAGTGGCCCAGAACTGAGTACAATATTCAGAGTGCAGCCTCACCAGTGCTGAGTACAGGAGGACAATCACCAACCTACTCCTGCTGGCCACAATGTTTCTAATACAAGCCTGGATGCCGTTGGCCTTCTTGGTCACCTAGGCACACTGCTGGCTCATACTCACTCAACTCTCAACAAATATCTCTAGGTCCTTTTCCGACTGCAGCTTCTGACCCAAGTGCAGGACCTGGCACTCAGCCTTGTTCAATCTCCTACAATTAACCTTGGCCCATCGATCTAGCCTGTCTAGAGCACCTACCTTATGAGGAGAGATTGAGAGATCTGTGACTTTTCAGCTTGGAGAGGAGAAGGTTACAAGGGGACTTAATCACTGCCTGTAAATAGATGAGGGCTGGGTATCAAGAAGAGGACAATCTATTTTCACTGGTGCCCTATGACAGGACAAGCAGCACTGTATGTAAGTTGGAGTACAGGAAGTTCCACCTCATGACAAAGAACTTCTTTACTCTAAGGGTCACAGAGCACTGGAATGGGCTGCCCAGGGAGGGTGAGGCTTTCTCTAGAGGCTTTCCAGACCTGTCTAGATGCCTTCCTGTGTGACCTGCCCTAGGTTCTATGGTCCTGCTCGAGCAGGGGTGTTGGACTCAATGACCCCTGAAGGTCCCTTGCAGCTCCTAACTAACTGGGTAACACACTCATAGCTTGATATCATCTACAAACTTAGTGAGGGTGCACTCATCCCCTCATCCAGATGATTATTAAAGACATGAAAGAGAACAGGTCCCCGGTACTGATCCCTGAGGAACACCACTGGTGACCAGACACCAGCCAGATCTAACTTCCATCCAGCACCACTCTTTGGGTCCAGCCATCCAGCCAGTGTTTAACCCCGTGTAGAGTGTACTTATCCCAGCCTTGAGCCGTAAGTTTCTGAAGAAGAATGCTGTAGGAAACAGTGTCAGAGGCTTTACAAAGAGCAGGTAAACGTGTTTCCCTCATCCACTAAGCATGTCACCTTGTTGTAGAAGGACATTAAATTAGTCAGGCAGTACCTGCCCTTCAGAAACCCCTGCTGACTGGGCTTGTTCACCTGGCTGTCCTGTGTGTGCCATGTGATAGTACTCAAGATGATTTGTCCTATAACCTCCCACAGCATCAAGGTCAGACTGACTGAAAGCGCAGAATCTGAAGACTTGAAATGAGCCTATGATCAAGAGATTTAAGATTCAGACCAAGCGCTCTTTTAATAACCTCAATCATATCTTCAAGCTTTCTGGGATCTTCCCTTCCATCTACAGAGCCAGGAAGCTCTTGCACAAACATGCACTGTAGTGCTGGCCATGGAACATCATGTGCTCATCCTGCCAGGATTACTCAGGGAAGTTGCATGTGCAGAGTCAAGGCTGTATGCACACTTCAAACACAGGCTCACACCAGAGTCAAAGGCTTAATCCTGATCATTTTGTTACTCCCACAACCCCTACTCAGAGCTCCAGGAAGGCAACACACACCTCAAAAGCAGCAATCTATGGCTACTTACACAGGCATTTATCTTTGAAAACCACTTCCACAAATCCATATTCAAAGACAAAGCCCTCATAGAAATCATTCCACAAAGCACCAGGACAATCTAGATTCTTATGTAAGAAGAAGTTTCCATGGGTCTGATATTTACAATATCTGGCTGTACAGAGAAGAAGAGGAAGGGGCAGTGGAGACTGAGGAGTTGCTGGCATTCAGCTGCCAGAGTTCAAGCCAAATGAACACACGAGTTTTTGCTGGTTCTGCTAAGTTACGTTGTAAAGATGTCTTTGAGCCAGGTACAGAAGGCAAAGGGGCAACAGCACTTGTGAGGTTTGAAAAGTATGTTTTGATGCAGTTAATTATTCCAGGGTGATAATCTACTTCAAAAAAAGGAGTCCACTGCTTTTACAAAAGTAGATACAAAACCATCAGATGTTTTCTCTGCACATCAAGAACCTGCCTATTAAAAGTGCAAGTACCTGCCTGCACCGTACCACAAATGCCACTGAATTACATCCAGCAGCAACATTAAAGTCAGCAACATGGACAGTGGAACTGAGTGCCCCCTCAGCAAGTTTGCCAATGATACCAAGCTGTGTGAGGTGGGTGACACACTGGAGGGAAGGACGAGCATCCAGAAGGATCTGGGCTGGAGGGAAGGGAAGACCATCCATAGGGATCTAGACAGGCTGGAGAATGGGGCCTGTGCAAACTGCATGAGGCTTAACAAGTCCAAGGGCAAGGTCCTACATCTAGGTTGGGCTAACATCAAACACAAATACCTGTGGGGTGGTGAATGGGCTTGAGAGCAGTTTCAAGGAGGAGGACCTTGGGGTGTTAGTAGATGAAGAAGCTCAATGTGAGCTATCAAAGTGTGAGGGCAGCCCAGAAGGCCAGCTCTATGCTGGGCTGAATCAAAAGAAGTGTCACCAGCAGATCAAGGTAAGTGATTCTCCCCGTCTCTTATGAGACCCCACTTGGAGTACTGCATCTAGTTCTGGAGCCTCCAATACAAGCACACGGAACTGTTGGAACAAGCCCAGAGGAGGCCAGAAGAATGATCAGAGGGCTGCCAGCACCTCTACTATGAAGAAAGGCTGAAAGATTCTGCAAGCTTCAGCCTGCAGAAGGCTCCAGAGGGGACCTCACAGCAGCCTTAAGGGGGCTAATACCTGAAGGGGGCTACAGGAAAGCTGGGGAGGGACTTTTTATGAGGGACTCTAGTGATGGGATAAGGGGGGTGGTTTCAAGGTGAAAGAGAGTTGATTTAGATTAGATCTTAGAAAGAAATTCCTCACTATGAGAGTGATGAGGCACTGCAATAGGTTGCCCAGTTGTCGATACCCCATCCCTAGAAGTGTTCAAGACCAGGTTGGCTGGGGCTTTGGCCAACCTGGTCTGGTAAGAGGTGTCCCTGCCCACGGCAGGAGTGTTGGAACTAAACAGTCTCTGATGTTCCTTCCAATCTAAGTTATTCTACGATGCCATGAAAACAGAGGCTCATATTCATAGGCAGCTCCCAGTAGAAACTCAAACATGGAGCTTTTACAGTGGTCTTGCATAGAGACAGCAAGAACATAACAAAGAGCAGCACGGTGTTTCTGTTAATCAACTCATGATACACTACAGCAGCTTACCTGCCATGAACATCAGTCTCATAACCTTCCACCAGTAGAAGCAAATCTACACAGCAAAAGTAAGGAGTTCTATATCACAATGATTAAAACATAGTGGTAGAATCACTACAAATCTCCAGCATACATTTTCTCTGAAAATCTTTGTTTTTTGAAGCAGACTGATTGTTTCCAACACTGTGTCAACTCATCAAGGGACAGAGACCAGAAACAATAGCTCCTTTTATTGCAAGAGACTCTCTTCAATAGCATCTCCGAGATAATCACTGTGCTTAGAGAGTGGGAAAACATATGGGCAAATGGAATAGTTGACAAGCCACGCAGAATTTCTGTTTCTAAACCATCTTGGAAATGGTCTCAAAATTGCTTTTTAAACTGAAGCTGCAAGCAGGATTATCAATCCTCAAATAACACTGGGTTTACAAACATGAAAAACAAAACATTCAGCTCTTGCTTCCATCACCTAGCAGGGCCACTTAAGAAAAAAAATCTGGATTTATTGGGGTAGAATGGGAATCTGTGGTACAAAACGCTTCAAACGAGTGAGCATCCAAGATCAAGCTAGTCTTCAGTGCCAGTTAATGTTTCAGGAAAAGGATCCTGCATCTATACCTTGCTGTTTGCCCTGTATTAAAGGGAGGACTTCTTCCAGGCCTACGCAATGAGAAAGTATTAACACAAGGTTCTATTTCCTTCAGGCTGCAGGGGCTAAAGGAAGACTGTGCTCTTGAAGAACTGTAAAGTTTGTTATCACAGCAGACAAGATACTAGGCAATCACATGCCGGCTCCAGTTCATGATAAACACAAGATGAGTTGCACTCAGAAAAATATAAAGAACACTAGATAAAGCTATACAGCACATTAAAAAATAAAGTTTCTTGGACTTCGGATCTGGTTCATCATAGCATTTATAAAAGAGAGAGGGCCTTTTTGCAAGCAGTTTGATTACCACTCCCTTTGATCTTTCATTTGCTACTTAGAGGACTGGGGAGAAACCCAGCTTCCCTCCGGGAAAGGGAAGGAAAGCAGCCAACTGCCTTTATTTTACCCGGACAAGGGAGTCAATTCTGAGGGGCCACAAACACCCACCGCACACACCTTTAAGCCAGGGCCATTCAAAATAAACCCTCCCTGCTGCAGGGACCTGCTTTTCCACCGCTCTCAGATGTGGCACCCTGACTGCAACGTTCCTCTTCTCCTAGAGAGCTGGACAAGGTGAAAAGGGCTCTAAAGCTCCTCGCCATTTCCCAGCCGCCTCTAAACAAGAAGCAAAGGCGCCTTTTCGTGTGGTTTCTATAATAAACTGGAGAATCAAGGACCATCAAGGACCATCGCAGAAGGAGCCAAGTGTTCCTCGGAGTAAGGATGCTGACAGGAACGAACATCCCCGCAAACCTCCCCTTACCGGGAGATAACGCACAAGCCCGGTGGTTCCCGAGCGATGGAGTCGCGTAGCCCCTCGCTTTGTCCGCAGCCAGAGGGGCTGTGGGTGATCCGGGAAGCGAGAAGCATCCCCTGTTGTGCCGGCATCGCTACCAGCCCCGCTCACCTCAGCCCTCCGGAGAAAGCATCCACGACGGGCTCGCTGCCCTGCCAAGAGCCACCAGCCTCCGCTGCCCGCGCCCTGCCCGTTCTCCCCGCAGCAAACATCGGCACCCAAAAAAGTTTTGCTGGGCGAGGAGAGGGGCCCTGTCCGTCCCCCCACCCGTTGGAAAACGCACAAGGAACAGAAAGTTTGGGGCTTGGTGGGGTGGGGAGAAGCGCCCAACCGGGCTCTCACTGCCCAGCCCCGTCCCCCCAGCCCCGGCTGCCCTTGGGCCCCGCACGGCGGTACCTGAAGCGGGCGACCGCAGTGTGGTTCCTCCTCCACGCCCTGCCCTGCTGCAGCAGCACCCCGCGCACGATCTCCTTCTCGCCTGGCAGCCGGTACACGGGGAAGATGTAGAGCCAGCAGAGGACGAAGACGCCCAGGGCGCTGGCGCCCACGGGCAGGCGGGTGCGCGGCCACTTCCACGCCAGCCCCGCCATCCTCCTCTTCCTCCTCTTCCTCCTCCTCCTCCCGCTGCGCCGCCGCGGCGCCGGGCCGCGCTCCGGCATCAGCTCC
>VZRI01000185.1:335663-428991 GCA_013397515.1 Upupa epops
TCCCTCACGGGCATTTGGTCCCGCGCGTTCCCCGCCAGACGATGCTCCACCGCTTCCCGCCCTCTTTCTCCTCCCCCCTCCGCCTCCCGCCGAGCCCCGGCTGTCCCGATCTCTCCCGCCGCGCTGCGGATGCACCCGGTAAATTTCCACGCCGCCCCGCAAACAGAGAGAGGTGCGGGCTGGCTGTGGGCAACCCCCCGCCTGCTCTGTATCCCCCACCCGCCTCTCCGGCCCCGCTGTCTCCGCTGCGGGGTCGCTCTCTAGCGCCCCCTGGCGGGCATTGGTACCGGCCCCCTTCTACCCTCCCAGCTCTGCTCCGCCTCTCCGTGCGGGACCGCTCGGGTCCCCGCCGAGCCAACGAGTTCACGACAGGAGTGCGGGAGTCGGGATAACTCCGCCCGCCCTTGACAAAATGCATGCCACAGAGATGGTTTGGGGTAATTCAGTGAATTGGGGAGTACGGCAAACGTAGGGGACCAACCAGTGGCATCATCCAGGGAGTTTCTCTGCTACTGTGTCCTTGTTGCTACTGGAGTGGGTCCAGCACAGAGCCACTAAGATATGAACAGCGAGCTAGATCATCTGCCTTAAGAGGAGAGACTGAGGTAGCTGGAGCTGTTCAGCCTAGAGAGAAGGAGACTGAGGGCAGCTCTCACAAACGTTTATAAGTATCTAAAGGATGAGTGTCAGGAGGGTGAGACTAGCCTCTTCTCAGTGGCAGCCATTGACAGAACAAGGGGCAATGGGCACAAACTGGACCATAGAAGGTTCCATCTAAATAAAGGGAAAACTTTTTCACAGTGAATGTAACAGAGCACTGGAAGAGGCTACCCAGAGAGCTTGCAGAGTTTTCTTCTCTGGAGACATTTAAAAACCATCTGGATCCACCTAGCATGGTTGGATTGTTGAACAGAATACACTCAAGGTTATGCCCTCAGGTGTGACACAGGCACTCAATGGAGCATCCCAGACTGGTTGGGGTTGTCATTGAAGTGCCCAGTGTGGGGGGGTGCAGTCACCTCCCAGAGAAAGTCCTCCCAGAAGCCTGAGCCCTGTGGCAATGCCCTGCTCAGGTTTCCCACTGGGAAAGCACCACCTGCCCCACAGGATGAGGATGCCACATGGATGATTAGCCCTCCTACATCAGCAGAGTGACTGCAGTCATTTCATTCTACTCCAGCAGTAGAAGGCAGTAGTCAGGTAGGCTGGGTGAGATGTGTTCAGCTTCCCTAGGTGAGTAGCTCAGAGGCATCTCCCTGTTCACAGCCCAGCCTTTAGTCCCTGCTTATGGTGTAAAACGCAAATTCAGCCTGGGCAGGTGCTCTCCCTCAGTTTGTGCTCAGGATTCCCAGACCCACAAAGAGACTCTGTAGACTTACACATAACCCTGCAAATTGCTTTGAATGAGGTAGCAGCCAGCTGCCTTCCAGACTTGCAGAAGCAGGCAGTGACTTGGCCACTCATGTCATATTCAGAATTGAGTGGCTTTGAGTCCTCTAAAAACTCAAGATAGCAAGGGGGCACTGACGGCCTTGCAAGGCAACAATCATCTCTGCCAGACTCAAGGCAGGTCAGCACAGCTCATCTAGCAAATAGGTTTTCAACCATGAAAAGAGCTCACCTGCTATAATTGTCCAAAGCTCAGCAATGAGAGGCCACCAAGAGTCACCTGGAAAGGGCAGCTCAAGAAAAATGAAGATTCTCACTGCAGCAATTAGAGATTCAGTCAAACAACTGAAAGTTTGAAAATAGAGTACCCCAAATTACACAATTCTTCCTGCAAATGTCCAGAACTTCCCCTGGACAGCACGAAACTTTGAATAAATTTTGAGTAAAGAAACTAAAGCAAGAGCAAAGTTTGTCACGATTTAGTCTGTCCTGAGCATGAGTTAGCAATGAAATCTTTATAAAAACTAGCTGGCTGTTCATACTCTGCTTTCAGCTAGAGATCCCAAACAGATACTAAGGAGTTCTCAGTAAAAAATAAACTTGGATATCTCATAGTGCTTTTGGTGCTTGAGAGGAGGAAAAACCACTCTCTCTTTCGTGGTGTGTTGCTGTGTGACAAACAGACACACAGAAAGGATATTAACATGGTGAAGTTTAATGAGCACTTGTAATTGTGTGAGGAACACTGTTTTCATTCACATCTGATCTGCTAGAGCTGCCTTAGAGCTGTTTTCTCTGGACAAAGTGGGAAAAGAGATTGATCAGTTTTGCCAGCTTCTGAAAAAAAATAAATATTTAGAGGAGGAGAAATATTTTCTTTCTGGTGAGGCAGCTGTTTATCAACAGTAAAACAAACCCAAACCTATTCAGTCTCCTCTACTCCGAGCAAACAGAGCCATCCAACCTCCAGACACTGATTCAAAACATAGTTAGCTAAACTCTTAGAAAGTAAAAAAAAAAATGAAACTGAGAGGTGCACAGCTGTGTCCCCTGTTCATTGCTGCCTCTTTGCTCACCTTCAGCCAGCGAAACAGACAAACCAGGGCCTCCACGTTGCTTGGGGAAACTTCAAGACAGGAATAGCTGTTAGCTCTTTCACTTTCTGAACTGCTGACAATGAATTTGAAATGAAATTCATGTAATTAATTGTTAATTTCTCCAGTAACATAATCCCTACCAAAGTAACATAGGAGGGGTTATTTGTTCCACGAAGGGCCTTTACGCTTGCACAAAGAGACAGAGGTTTTTTGGAATAGCTTTTATTTGTGAACCTGTGAGATATTCCTAAACCCTTTCTCAGCCTGAAATATCCAGGCTGATCACTGCATTTATAACAAATCACAGTCTGTGTAGTGCTGTGGCAGTAACTCCATCACTATGTCCTGCCTGCTGCCCACAAGGAGCCAGGTGGATCAAGGCAGCTAGGAGGCAGAGCCTGTTATGTTGCTCCTGACTTGTTGTGGGGAACTGAAAACAACTGGGCTCATTCTTCTCTCAAACAGGTGAGAATTACAGAGACACCTGGACAAGCTCAAACCTGTTTCTAGGCAGAATTATCAGTCTCTGTCCTTTCTCTCCATGAGTGAAGAGCACTAATGCTTTCTACTGAGGATAACTGCTTCAAGCTGAGTGCAAACAAAAGGTAAGAGTGAACTGCAAAACATGAACTGTGCTTAGAAGTGCAGTTCTCAGTACTTCAGTGACAGAATCACAGAATTATTGAGGTTGAAAAAGATCTCTGAGCTCATCCAGCCCAGCTCATGACCTAGCATAACCACATCAGCCAGACCAGAGCACTAAGGGCCACAGCCAGTCTGTCCTTAAACATCTCCAGACACGGGGACTCCACCACTGCCCTGGGCAGTCCATTCCAGGTTCTGATCCCCCTTTCCATGAGGAAGAGCTTCCTGACATCCAACCTAACACTCCTCTGGTGCAGCTTCAGACCCTGCCCTCTCATCCTGTTACTGGTTGCCTGGGAGAAGAGCATGACCACCACCTGACTGCAACCTCCCTTCAGGGAGCTGTAGAGAGGCAGAAGGTCCTCCTGCGTCTCCTGCTCTCCAGGCTAAACACCCCCAGCTACCTCAGCCTCTCCTCATCAGCCTTTGCCTCCAGTGTCTTCCCTAGCCTTGTTGCTCCTCTGGACCTGCTCCAGCACCTCAACCTCTTTCTAGAAGTGAGGGGTGCAGAACTGCCCCCAGGATTCAAGGGGAGGGCTCTCCAGTGCCCAGTACAGGTAGAGAATGACATCCCTAGTCCTGCTGGCCGCACTACTGGTGATCCAAGCCAGGATGCCTTTGGCCTTTTGTTCCAGGTGGGCACCCTGCTGGCTCCTGTTCAGCTGGTTGTGAAGCAGTACTGCCAGGTCCCAATCTGTGTCTTTAAACAGAAGCAGAAAATTGAAATCTGGGCTATTCGTGGTCATTCCCTGTTTTACTCCCTTCTAGTGAGAACTGAATGATGAGGTTTCTCCTCACCTCTGTTACCTTGGTGCTAAGTGAGCTACCCAGCCACAAAGGCTGGAAAGATTGCAGCTCAAACAACAGAGGTTTTAGAAATGTTGTTGAGAGGTGCCTTTTAAAAAAAAAGGAACCTCTATTTAAACACCCGAGAAAGAGAGTGTGACTACCCTCCCACCAGAAAGAATACAGCATTGTGGTGCTTTCCCCCATCGCGCTGTAAAATGCATTGGCAGAGCTCTTGCCCCCGTTTCTGTTGCTGTCTATTCTCCAGGGCCACACCGGGACTTTTCCCTCGGGATAGAGAGGAGGCTATATCTCTGATGTCCCAGAGCACATCTTTGATGCCCTAGGGTACCCCCAGCCACCCCCTGCTCCACTCACTTTGTGCTTTCCCTGTGGGTGAAGTTGGTGCTCTGCTCAGCCACTTCCCACTGCGGGAGCTGGCAGTCCCTGCCCAGGAGAGCAGGGAGGAGAAGACCCTTCCCAGGTGCTAGAAAGTAGCACCTATCCTTCAACTTATCCCCACCGCACATGGAGAGTTGAACCGCATCCTTCCAAAAATCCTGTTGTTTGTTTTTATTCAGAGCATCCTGTACCCCTACTCACATCCCTCAGTGTCTTTATCCCCTTTCAAGCCCCTCTCACTTCCAAAATAACGGGGCTTTCCCTTCCACTTCAGCACTCCACTCACTTGCCACTCTGCAGGACTAGCAGAGGGGTTGCACTGACACCAGTTTTCAGGCCGCAGCACCCTTCCTGTTGATGTTATCATGCTGCACCAATAGCTACCCAGGAAATCTGTTATCCCCCACATGTGTTCAGCTCCCACCTGACTAAAACACCAGGCTTTACACTGTGCCCTCCATTCTGCAAGCATTTCAGGCTCCATCAGCAAAGCCTATGCAAAGGATGGATTTGTTTTCTAAGGAAGAAAGTAACTGAAAAAAGAAAACCCCAACCAATTGGTGCTTAGTGCCAAACGGCAGCCCTTATTCCGCACTGCCATAAATCCTCGCCACTCCTCTGGCATGTGTTTAGGCCAAATGTTCCATGGCAAAACATTCAGAGATTGTCGCCTGCCTGAGGTGTTAGTGTAGGTCAGCTTTTGTGTGGTGCATCCCTCCTATTGATAACTCTTGGAAAACTGGCATCGGAAGCCAGCTCTGTAAGAATAACACACTGTGGATGCCTTGGTGAATGCATGCGCAGTCACCTGCCTGGACAAAGACCTGTTGGCAAACTCTAGTAATACTAGTCCCTGTCAAGATTTCCTCTGCAAAAAGCCATCAACAAATGTGTGCTCTCACTGATGAAGTATTGTAAGCCCCCAATATGACAAAGAGTTTTTTATAATCCTGTTGGAGGGGGGAAATTATAATATCAGTTTGATATTAAATAAGAATAAAATGGCACAGTGTCCACAGGCTAGTCTGGTTTTACCTGGCTGTGTCAGACAGCCTTCAAAAGCATTCACAAACTTTCCCCCCCCCCAGCTGTCAAGCAGTAAGAGTATCATTACTGAGACAACATCTGCAGCCATCCTTCCTGCGGCAGGCAGGATGCACAAGGAAGCAGCATAAAATGAGAAAAAAGGACCTTACTGATGAAAGACAGGGTTCATTCTCTGAAGCAGAGAACCTCTCTTCCGAGCAGTGTTGAAAGGATTTCCAAAATACCTTTTTGTCAACTGGTATCAAGGTGGAAAATGAGCCAGCAGAAATGTACAGGAGTGAGTGCCGTGGAATGGTGTGTTGTGGTCGCAGTGCCCTGCGATCCCCACATGGGGATCTGGGTGGTCTGGATCCCCACATGTCCCACCAGAATCACCACTAACATGGTGGGTCAGAGACCCTGATTAGATTTCAACCAAGAGCTTTTAGCTAAAGCATCAGACACCAAGGGAGGGTTTAACAAAGCCACTGACAAATCTGCAGGCGGTGAAACAACTGACTCAGTCTGGGAGAAGGAAGGCACCAAGACATTTTGATTCACTCCCCACACAAGATACAGACACAGATACTCGGAGTTGTGTCACAGTGCTCCTATACTGAACTGAGATGTAATGTAGAACATTTTCATCACAGACAGTTCCTGCTTCTCTCTGAAATCAGGGTGGCCATCTGACTTCAGTCTCAATCCTCATAAACCCTCAAGGTTCAGAATTCTCAGTGTCTCCAGCTGAACACGGATAAATTAGTAGAGCTTGATGGTTCCTCCTCTATGTCTTCAGAAGCGATGAAATTCTCTGTCAGCAACCACACAGCTCCGAACAGACACCAAGATGGAGAAGTGAAGAAGGTGGAAGTCACTGAGCGGGGAACAGACACTTTTGAAACCAAAACTTTTCTACACACAAACTTACAGATTCTACTCGACTTTAAAGCAGGAGTGATGGATGAAGCCATTAGCCGCAGGCCATCTGCAGTTTTGGTTTAGCACAGAAAAAAGTTTTGATCATAAAATGGAGAAGCACAGGCAGTTCTTTCTAACTCGACCCTCACTGCTGCACATGATTACTGAATCTCTAGGAAAGGCATAAACATCACACTTCTCTTCTGTGACACTTCTTAAAGGAAACCTTCTTTAACATGAGTTCATGTAGGTGAAAGGGTGGATGAAAGGCACCATGGGTGGACAGGAGCCCCAGTAAAGAAAAGATAAAGGTGTACAATGACATTCCAGGTGAAATCCTTGTCATATCCACTACGAGAAGCTCCCATTCAAAATGAACAGGTCTCTACTCACAGTGCACAGCCTCTCATCTCCATAGTACAGCTAAGCAGGCAATGGCAGAGTTCTACAGTTCCTGTAGAAGTAGATGCATCCCTAAATCACAATGTTTTTTAGTTCCTGAAGCGTTTGACCTTCAGCACAATTGGCTCCAATAGGTCTGGCCTGGTGCAACAAGGG
The DNA here is from genome assembly GCA_013397515.1 of Upupa epops. Taxonomy (NCBI): domain Eukaryota; kingdom Metazoa; phylum Chordata; class Aves; order Bucerotiformes; family Upupidae; genus Upupa; species Upupa epops. The sequence continues at coordinate 342,488 of VZRI01000185.1, forward strand.
AAAAGAAATCTGTCTCCAACCCAGACCACTGCAACAGTCACAGCTGAGAGGCATCAGAGCCTAGGAGAAGCTCTAAATCATATTTCTTTCCTGCTGAGAAATCAGACTCTGAGGCACAATACCTCCATAGCGAGAAGTCAGTTACAAAGAGTAGCTGTAAAGATGTAAACAGAAAAATTGACAGTGCACACAGGACAGACTTCACTGAAGAAAGATGGGTTCAGCAGCCTCTTTGAATTCTCCCATAGAGAACGCCAGCCTGAACACACTGTGGCGAACCTGAACCCCTGTGTGGCTCTGTCAGTTGTATTTAGCAATGGGAGCTATCTAAGCTGAAGTTGAGGGGTTAACACACAAAGAGAAGGGCTATGCAAAAGAATGAGGGATTTGATGTACTAGTATCAGCTATGAATTAGAATTGTCACACCAAACACATCACAGCATCACAGAATTATTGAGGCTGGAAAAGCCCTCCAAGCTTATCCAGTCCAGGCTATGACCTGACACCACCACATCAGCCAGACCAGGGCACTAAGGGCCACAGCCACTCTGTCCATCTCCAGACACGGGGACTCCACCACTGCCCTGGGCAGTCTATTCCAGGGTCTGATCACCCTTGCCATGAGGAAGGGCTTCCAAACTTCAAACCTAACCCTCCCCTGGCAGCTTCAGGCCCTGCCCTCTCCTTCTGTCACTAGTTGCCTGGGAGAAGAGCTTGAATCCCACCTGACTACAACCTCCCTTCATGCAGTTGTAAAGAGGGAGAAGGTTCCTACTGAAATTGTGGTTGGATGGGTCTTGTTTAATTATGCACTGTTTAAAACGTAAATAAAACATGTATGAAAATACCACTGATGCATACATGTACACAGGCACTCAACCTTCAAGCAAATCTCTAAAGCAATCAGGTGTTTCCCTTGTTAGCAGACTTCCTTTTCCTTGGGGGCTCAGGCAGATTTTTGACCTCATGTCTGACATTTGTTGAAGTTTCGATCTGAGCTGTTGCTGCCAGGAAGCTCTCATTCATAATTTAGTGGTGTTCAAAGATGCCTGTTCATGAGAAGGTCACATCTGACACAGAGAAGGGTGCAATAAATTTGGTCTCACAAGAAGTAATCCCTCTAGACTAGTATGGAGTGTAAGGGGGAAAAAGAGAGTAAAAGCTGTTGCTGTATCCTTTCTTCCCAAACCAGCTGATCCTCAGCCATCGTTAAGGAGACACATGACTTTGTGAGGCATCAGAAGTCCTCCTTTGTTTCAGAGACTGATTGAGCAACAGGCCATCCAGTTTTGTCACCTGGTTAGTTGTCTGCTACTGAGGGGATGACTGGTAATGCAGAAATGTGTTTAAAGAGAAGTGTCAGCATGGCTGGCTCAAAGCCTTCCTCTAAGAGGAAGCCTCACAGACCTTTTCACAAGCACCTGGACCCTCAACACAAACCGTTGATCACTTAGAAGTGAAAAACTGGCTTCAAATGAAGCAAAAGGCAAGGCTTCAGTGCTAAGAAATGAAACAGCCTGGTTAGATGAGGCTTCATGTGCAGAAACTGCGCAGCAATTACAAGTTCAGTGCAGAGCTGGGCGTGCGAGTTCTGTTAGACAACTCTCCCATTAGCCCATTTATTTAAAGCAAATTTACATGCCAGCCTCAATACAAGTTTTCCAAGCACTGTAATGGAAACAGCAGCATCGATACACAGGAACCAGAACTAGTATCCCTCTTCAGTAGGTCCTACAAGCATAGGGTTTTTTTTTCCAGAAGTTATTGTTACCCTTATCCCCTTTTAACAGGAGATACAGAGACCTGAAAATATTTGACTGATGACTTCTTGATTTATAACAGAGGCTGTCTGGAAGACAAGACAGGTGCAGTGTTGTGAGGCGTAAATCACAGAGCAGCTCAGTTGTAGTTAAAACACTGGGGTGCACCAACAGCTATGTGCCTCAGAGTATTACAGACATATTTTCTTAAGGCCTCTAAGGTTCTGAAGCAGAACTTGACTGGGACCCAGACACACCATTTCCAGGTTGGTTAATGGTCAAGCAGTAACAAAAATCAGTTTCCTCACGAACACGATGACGATAAGAGCAAAGCTTAGCATGGCCATTGCCAACCACTGAGCAGAGATGAAGCTAGAAAAAGCATTAAAGTCATATTTTTCACACCAAGTGACAGTACAAAGTGCTAGTGAAGGAGGAGAGCAGTATTCTGTGACTTAATAGATTCCCAAGGAAAGGCAGCCTCATACAAACATATGCAGTGTTTCCCAAACAGGTCATCTCTTAAAAGCTCAAGAGATCGAAGATGTGGGAACTGTTGCTAGTGTAACCTGCACTCTCCTCACATAGACAGCAGCAGTTCTTCCACAGCTGGCAGTTAATAATGTGATCGCACCAGTCCCTCCTCGATCCCATAGTCTGCACACACAGACATCTTCAGTTCAGGAGCTTTATTGTGTTTACTTTCCTCAAAGGATTTATTCAAACACAGTTCTGTTCTGCTTTAAAAGCTGAGCAGAATCTGTCAGCCTAATTTTCTGCAGTCTAATTTAAGTTTGGGTGTGAAAAGTTGCATAGTGCCTCCCCCCTCCTTCCCCAAAAGTGACTTCTATCTTCTTCACTTCTTCATGTTGGAGCTGGGACTCGATTCATCTTCTGCTGGGAGCTGCGTCACTGCCTCTGAGAGAGAATGACGTCACTGCTCAAGGTAGAAGAAAATTGATGGTGAGTGGGAAGATTCACCTGGACGAGGAGAGACTGTGAGTATTCTGAACCTTGAAGATTTATGAGGATTGAGACTGAAGTTGGACAACCACTGTGACTGCAGAAAGAAGCAGGAACTATAATGGACATTCAGACATTCTCATCTCAGTTCAGTGAAGGAGCATTGTGACCAAACTCCAACTCCCTGTGTCTGTATCTTGTGTGGGGTTTTTCTCTGATGTGTGATGTGGGGAGTGAATTAAAATGTCTTGGTTCCTTCCTTCTCCAGACTGAGTCAGTCATTTCACCGCCTGCAGATCCATCAGTGGGTTTGTTAAACCCTCCCTCTGTGTCTGACACTTTAGCTAAAAGCTCTTGGTTGAAATATAATCGGGGTCTCTAACCTGCGATGTTGATGGTGTCCCAGATGGGATGCTTGGGTATCCAGACAAGAACCCTGCTACTACTATGACACTACAGATTGCCTTTAAAAAGTTTTGTAGAGCCACACTTCCACCCTGTTTTAAGGCTAATTCTGCAAACCATGTGAAAGGCAGGGAAATTATAACTTTCCTTCTTGTGAAAAAAGAGAGGAGAGGGATCACATTGTCTTACAAACTGTCACACTGTGGGGTCTGCCATCTAGAAGGCAGGTTTCACAAGTCATTAATTCCACCAGGTGGTGGCGTACAGCCCCACTGAGAAGAGAAATGCGCGGAGAGCCTTTTCCTCTTTTGTTTTTGCAGACAGCATTCATTTAATTCCACCTGTTGGCACGATGTGACCTCAAGCGGTTGAAAAGGTATTTTAAACACAAAGAACCATGTTTGAAACTTAGAGAGGGTTCCAGACAACTTCACATGCACCAGAGCTGAAGCAAAGAACAGTGTTTGCTGTGGAAGCAGCTGTGCACTCCTGTGGTCCCTCCACACCAAGAGGACATGGCTAACATGAGCTCTGCTGGACCAGAATGACTGAAAGAGGGGTACACGTGTAAAAATGCCTTAGAATCCAACAGTCCAGCCAACACATTCAACGACTCACTGGTCATACTTGAAGATTCAAACAGAGCTGACACCCCTGACAAGTGTTTAGAAGAAAGGTACCATGACGGGCCACATAAAATCTGTTCCCTAAATGAACATGGGGTGGCTCTTCCCCCTGGCTTCTATGTTCAACCTGAGGTAAAAAAGGAAAGGGATGTGGCTACCTGCACGTTCGTACCTATCGTGAGCAGCTTGGCAAACACAACAGAAAGTTAAAGTTGATTGGTGAAGTAACTGAACTTCCATTTGCTCTCTTCTCCACATTCCTCGGTTGCAGCTGAGCAGGGAGGTTGCTCAACCACCACGGGGAAGTCTGCGCTTATGGCATTCCCAACTCGGTAGTGCTTGGAAAAGCTTTGAAATATGGGCTGTGTAACCAAACTGCGTGAAACTGCCAAGCCTTTTGGTATCAGGAAGCCCTAAACTGCAGTGAAATCATTCTTTATAGTCACCATAACCACAAAAAGAAAGAAAGAAAAGATGGATCAAATTGTGCCTCTACAGAGAAGGAAAAGCAATGTAAAACATTCTCTCTGAAGCCTTAAAGCCTAGTTTGCTGCACTCTGAAACTACAAAAGGGAAAGAGAGTGTGACTCCAAGTAAACAGAGTCAAAACAATGATGGATTTCTCTCGACTTCTAATTGCCTGAGACTTCTAGGCTTGAACTGAGTTAAATGTGACTGCTATTTGTAGGTCATGAATGGAAAGAGGAGGTCTCACAACTCCTATAGGAGTTATTCAGAACAGTTGCGGCTGGAAGAGACCTTGAAATCATTGAGTTCAACCTTTTCCTAGTCCTATCATCACCACTAACCACATCTCCCCATGCAACATCTATCCTAACCTACCTGTTGTTAGTTTTGATGCTGTCTGTGCTGAATGGCACACACTTTCTATTCCCAAGCAGGAGAGGACAGACGTGTGCCAAAGAGTTTTTATTACAACATTATCAGTGGCTACGGGATTCTCCCCTTTACAATGGTCATGATTTATAGTAGCTAATTCCAGAAACCTGTCCTTGAAAAGGCTCAAGACAAGCTCAGTGCCTCAGCTGCCAGCTCCCGAATGGGCCTGAGCGATTGCACCAGCTCGAGGCTTCGAGAGGAATTTTATCTGACAGTGCCAGCTGCGGCAGCTTTGTGACAGTAAGTTGTACTTGACTTTGCAATGTCTCACTAATAACAGAGGAAGCGTTTCCAGAGGGTGAGACTACTAAGTACAACTCTGGATATGAACCACTTCCCATCCTCGGAAGGGAAGGAATGCGTAATAAAGGATTTTTAGTAGGAAACCGAGCTCACGTGCCTGTGATTTGTGGCAAACTTGACAGGCTCTCTTCAGTAGCAAACCGAAAACACAACTCTGCCCACATGTAGTTACACACTGTGGATCCAACTGTCAAAATACTTCCCACAGCCGAAACCTGGAGGAAAGGCACACCCTGCGTTGGTGCCGAGCCCTGGTATTGGAACAAGCACTGTGCTGGGTGTTGCAATCGTGATCACTATAAAAGTCCAACGTCTTGCAAAGTCTGCGTTTTTTTCTTCACAGTATCACAGTACTGATGAGGCTGGAAAAGACCTTCAAGATCATCCAGTCCAACCTAGAGCCAAACAAGTAACCCTAACATCTGATATCTAGCTCATGCCACTCAGCACTTCATCCACCCTAACCTTGAACACCTCCAGAGACGGTGACCCAACCACCTCTGTGGGCAGCCCGTTCCAAAACCAGATCACTCTTTCAGTGAAAAACCTTTTCCTAATGTCAAGTCTAAACCTCCCCCGATGGAGCTTAAGACTGTGACCCCTTGTCCTGTCTCCAGTGTCCAGGGAGAAAAGACCGACCCCTGCCTGACCATAACCCCCTTTTAGGTAGTTATAGACAGCGATAAGGTCACCCCTGAGCCTCCTCTTTTCCAGGCTAAACAGACCCAGCTCCATCAGCCTCTCCTTGCAGGGCTGACCTTCCAGCCCCTTTACCATTCTAGTTGCTCTTCTCTGGACTCGTTCCAGCCCCTCGACATCCTTCCTAAACTGAGGGCCCCAGAATTGAACGCAATACTCCAGGTGCGGTCTAACCAGTGCCAAATACAGGGGGAGGATAACCTCCCTCTCCCTGCTGGCCACACAGTTCCTGATACAGGCCAGGATGCCATTAGCATCAGTGGATTTTCAAGATCCAGAAATGCTGAACTAGCAGATGGTTCCTCCACTGGAACGCTGGGAGGTTTGTTTGCATATATTAGGAGCTTTATAAAGATGAGTTAGTGGTTGGAGGCTGAAGAGGAAATTAATGCACAAGACCAGCTCTGTATATCTGCAAGCAACACTTTATATCAGCACCGATCTGGTGGAACAGAGGGGTACTGGGTGTCAGCTGGAGCACAGGAAGTTCCACCTCAACAGGAGGAAGAACTTTACTGTAAGACTCACAGAGCCCTGGAAGGGGCTGCCCAGGGAGGTTGTGGAGTCTCCTTCTCTGGAGACTTTCCAGACCCATCTGGATGTGCCCCTGTTCAACTTGTCCTGGGTTCTATGGTTCTGCTCAAGCAGGGGGTTTGGACTCAATGACCTCTGGAGGTCCCTTCCAACCCATAGTGCTCTGTGTCTGTGTGTCTGCTCAGTTCATTTGGGTTAGAATTTTTATCACAGGATCACAGTAGGTCACATAGGAATACATCCAGGCAGATTTGGAATATCTCTACAACAGAGACTCCACAACCTCTCTTGGCAGCCAGTTCCAGGGCTGTCACCCTCATGGTAAAAAAGTTTTTCCTTCTGTTTATGTGGGACCTCCTGTGCTCCAGCTTGGATCCGCCACCCCTTGTCCTATCATTGGACATCACTGAGAAGAGCCTGGCTCCATCCTCCTGCCTGGCCCTTTATGTATTGATAAACATTAATAACACTCTCTTCTGCAAGCTGATTGCTAAGCTTGGAGCATGGACAAGGGCTACACTCTGGCAAAGTCTTAGTCCTAGTAGTTAACTGTGGCCTTTGCTCTTCTGCCTTGGTTGCCATTAAGACTGGTTCAAGTATAGTTCATTTTCCTGCACGTGCAATGACACCGATCACAGAGACCTTACCTGCTCCAACAGCAGCTCTAAGGTGCTGGGTGACCAACTCAAAACATTCCCAACAGGTCTGATTTCAGTGACTCATTTCATGTTTATTCAAAACACAGCTACCGTAGGAGCCAGATTTCCAGAGGGGATAATTACTCACAGCTCAAATGATTCATAGTAGCTCTAAGATATCATTCTAAAACCATAGAAAGAGTATATTAAACCCAGAAAAACTCAGCAAGACATTGCTGAACTGTCTACCCACCACCTGTCTAAGAACTGAAACTTAGAGTGTAGTAAAAAAAAACCCAAACAACAGAGCTGAGGAGCCTCTAGAGTTTAAATCAATTTTCCATGTGTCTATTAATTCATAGATTCATAGGATTGGTTCAGCATGGAAGGGATCTGAAAGATCATCTCATTCCAGCCCCCCAGGTAGGAGCAGAGACACACTTCGCTAGATGAGGGTGCTCAAGGGCCCAGCCAATCTCTGGCCTTGAACATTTCCAGGGAGGTGGGGAGCAGCCACAACCTCCCTAGGCAACCTGGTCCAGTGTCTCAGCACCCTCATCATGAAGAGTTTCCTCCTGACTTCCAGTCTAAACCTCCCCTCTTTCAGCTGGAAGCTATTCCCCCTGCTCCTACCACTCCAAGGTCTTGGAAACAGCCCCTCCCCAGCTCTCCTGTAGCCCCCTTCAGGTACTGGAAGGCCACTAAGTCTCCTCTTCTCCAGGCTGAACAGACCCAACTCTCTCAGCCTGTCCCTGTAAGAGAGGGGCTCCAGCTCTCCCCTCATCCTCACGGCCCTCCTCTGGACACGTTCCAACAGTTCAATCTCCTTGCTGTGTTGAGGGTCCAGAACTGGACGCAGTACTGCTGATGGGGTCTCAGGAGAGCAGAACAGACTGGGAGGATCCCCTCCCTTGACCTAACGGTCAGGCTTCTCTTGNATCCCATGAGGTTGGCACTGGCCCAGCTTTCCAGCCTGTCCAGGTCCCTCAGATGGCCTCCCTTTCCTCCAGCGTGTCTCCCACACCGCCCAGCTTGGTGTCATCAGCAAACTTGCTGAGGGGGCGCTCAATGCCACTGTCCCTATCGCCAACAAAGATGTTAAACAGCACTGGTCCCAGCACTGACCCCTGAGGGATGCCACTCACCATTGCTCTCCATTTGGACTTGGAGCCGTTAACCACATCTCTCTGAGTGCAGCCATCCAGCCAATTCATGATCCAGCGAGTGGTCTGTTCATCCAGTCCATGATTTTTCAGTTTGGTGACCAGGGTGTCATGCAGGACAGTGTCCAACACTTCACACAAGTCTAGGGAGATGATGTCGGTTGCATTTCACTTGTCCAGTGCTGCTGTAAGGTCACCATAAAGGCCATTAGATTAGTTCAGCAGGATTTGCCTCTGATGAAGCCATGCTGAAGATGTGCTTTCTCCTGACTTACAACTTCAAAGCACTCAAGCAATACAAAGTATGGCAGTAACCTGTTCACTCACCACTTGTCTAATGAGAAAGGGATGAACCTGAACCTAAGTTTAAACATTTCAAATATAAAGGAATTACCATGGTGTCAGTGGCTTCTACTGGCTTTTCTATTATCTTATCTTGGTGTTTAATTTGCAGTGTCCTGCTGAAATCTGTAGCCTAGTTTTCATGAGCAGCACTTTAGCCACAGTTGCTCTGCCAGCTGTCCAGGTAGAATCACAGAATCACAGAACATTTCCAGCTGGAAGAGACCTTCAGGGTCATTGAGTCCCACTTTCCCCAGCCCTATCAGCACCACTAAATCCTGTCCTCCAAAGCAGTATCTACCCTTCTCTTCAACACCTCCAGGGATGGGGACTCAACCCATCCCTGGGCAGGCTGTTCTAGTGTCTGACAGACCTTTCAGGAGAGCAATTCCTTCTGACAGCCAACCTGAACATCCCTTGGTGCAGCTTAAGGCCATTTCTCCTTGTCCTATGACTCACTGCCACTAGGAAGAATGGACCCATGCCTGCCTCTGTACAACCTCCTTTCAAGTAGTTGTAGAGAGCAAGAAGATCTCTCCTCAATCTTCTCTTCTCCAGGCCAAACAGCCCCAGATCCCTCAGCTGTTCCTCACACGACACCTATATGAAATATTTTACTGGCTTGGTAGCCACCTCTGGCCCCTCTCCAGCCCTTCAATGTCTTTCTTGTAGTGAGGCACCCAGCAATGGACACAGTACTCGACGTGTGGCCTCACCAAAGCTGGGTGGAGGGGAGTGATCACCTCCCTCCTCCTACCAGCAACACTATTCCTGATCAAGGCCAGGATGCCATTGGCCTTCTTGGCCACCCAGGCACACTGCTGGCTCTGGTTCAGCCAGCCCTCTAGTAACACCCCCAGGTCCCTCTCTGCCTGGCAGCTCTCCAGCCAATGCTCCCCAGGCCTGTAGCTGCTGGGGGTTGTCGTGGCCCAAGTGCAGGACCCGGCATTTGGCTCCATTTAAATTCATGGAACTGGCCTTGGCCCAGCCATCCAGCCTGTCCAGATCCCTCTGCAGAGCCTCCCGACCCTCCTGCAGATCAACACTCCCACCCAGCTTGGTGTCATCAGCAAACTGAGTGAGAGTCCACTCTATCCTCTCATCCAAATGACTGATAAAAACTTTAAACAAGAGTAGCCCCAGTAGAGCCCTGGAGCCTCTTGACACAATGCCTGTGGAAGAGTCAAACACTCACTGGGTTGTTTCTTTAACAGCTAAAACACTCCTTGAAGTCAGCTGGCTGTGTTTGCATTTCGAGGTAAGAATTTCGACAGCAGCACTATGCTCTCATATGCTCCGGTACGTTTGCACTTCTTAGCATCGCATGCATGCGGAAATAACCACATCCAGATTTGATAGCCATCAGCAATCTGGAAAGCCAAAAAGTAGAATGGGTTTTACAAACATTTGACTGTTTTACAACATTTGACTCCTCCTTCTAAGAAGTGAGAATGAGATTTTCAGAAGGTTCCTCAAAGCCACAGATGTTCCAATCTTTCCTGTCCTTGGAAAATTTATAGCTAACCTCTCACTACTCTCAGAAGCCCTATCGGTGCTTGTGTGTTTCCCCTCTTTGTTCCAGCCATACGTGTTTCTACCTGTCCTCCACCTGACTCTACATTCTTTTCACTAATTCACAAATTCACAGAATCACTAAGGCTGGAAAAGCCTCTGAGCTCATCCAGCCCAGGACCTCACATCACCACAGCAGCCAGACCAGGGCATAAGGGCCACAGCCAGGCTGTCCTTAAACATCTCCAGACACAGGGACTCTACCACTGCCCTGGGTAGTCCAGTCCAGGCTCTGATCACCCTTTCCCTGAGGAAGGGCTTCCTGACATCCAACCTAACCCTCCCTTGGCAGCTTCAGCCCCTGCCCTTTCATCCCAGTTCTAGTTGCCTGGGAGAAGAGTCAAACCCCCTCCTGAAAGGGAAATAGTCCCCCGTGAGTCTCCTCCAGCCCCCTAAGTGAGTCAGGGCTAAGATAACAGGAGAGTTTGTTGGGGGAAAAAGTAAGCGTAGCTAGTAAAACACAGTGGAAGCGAAATTTGTGTGCGATTTCTTTTCACAAATAATCACATTTTCCTTCTCTCTTGTTGCTTCACTCCAACTCCTCCTCATAACCTGTAAATTACTTTAGCCTGAGATCTTTCCTGTGTGCTAAGTGCATTCCACTGGCTGCCAAGGCAGTCTGCTGTTTCTGGCACTTGAACTTGTATTTAGGCAACGTGATGAAAATTAAGACCATAATGACACCATTCAAGCAAATCCCATGAATTAAATCCATGTGTTCACAGCCCAAAATATCTTGGGTTGCCCTTGGAGTGTACAGTGCTGTTCCTCTTCAAACAGCAGTCAAAAAATTGCTCCTGTGTGGTTATGGGCTGTGGAGAGACCCAGAGGGTCTGGTCTGATCTGTAGCTTTTGCAGCGATTTCATTGCCTGAACTTTGCTGTTCAAGGCTGTCTGAAGCAGAGTTCGTATGCTTTATATCACAGAACAGTCCTGGCTGGAAAGGACCTCCTAGATCCCCGAATCCAGCCATCCTCACACACACAAAAAACCTCAGTCCCTGAGAGACTGACAAACACAACCTGACCCCCTCCCTGCTGTCACTCTAGCAGGGCATGAAGCACCATGGCTACACAGTTCTTCAACACCTCCAGGCAGGGGGACTCCACCACCTCCCTGGAAAGGCCCTGCCAGTGCCCAGCCACTCTGGCTGCAAAGAATCTCTGCCTCAGATCCAATCTAACTCTCCCCTGCCTCAACTGCAGACCATTACCCCTGCTGTCAGTAGGCACCAAGGAGAAGAGGCCAACAGCCACCCCTCTACAACCTCCCTTCAGATGGTTGTAGAGGGCAAGGAAGTCCCCCCTCAGCCTCCTCTTCTCCAAACTCAATCTACCCAGCTCCTTCTGCCTCTCCTCATACAACTCATTCTCTAAATCCCTCCTGAGCTTGGTAGCTCTGCTCTGGACCCGTTCCAGCATCTCCACGTCTTTCCTATCATGAGGAACTGAACACAGTACTTGAGATGAGGCCTCACAAGGGCAGAGTACAAGGGCACGGTAACTTCCCTTCTCCTGCTGCCCATGCTATTCCTGATCCAGGTCAGGATCCTGTTGGCCTTCCTGGCCACCTGGGCACCCTGCTGGCTCCTGGCTGTCTCCCAGCACCCCCAGGTCCTTTTCTGCTGGGCAGCTCTCAAGCCCCTCATCCCTCAGCCTGTAGCGGTACCTGGGGTTGTTGTGACCGAAATGCAGGACCCTCAGACAATTGGCCTTGGCCCCTCAATCCAACCTGCCCAAGTCCCCTCTGCAGAGCTTTCCTGCCCTCGAGCAGATCAACACTCCCACACGATTTGGTGTCATCTGCAAGCTGACTGAGGGTGCTCTCAATCCCCACGTCCAGGTCATCAATAAAGATCTTGAACAGGACTGGCCCCAGCACTGAGCCCTGAGGTTCAGTGGGAATACTGTGCATAAACCTCATCTGTGAGGGAAGAACCACCAAAACCTTTAACAGCAAGATGGGATGTTCTAAAGATAACTTTCTAAAATCTTACTGATGACTTCTTCCAACATGGAAACCGCGTGGACTAATTACAGCAACTTGACTGAAACAACTGGTTTAGGAATCAACCCGTAGACAGAACTTACAGGAGGCTGCATCAAGCTGAAGGGTTCAACAGTTGAATGCTGATGAAGACTTCAGGCCTTCATCCCAAAGAGCCCCAGCAAGATGCTCTTGACAAGAGCACACTTCTCAAGGAGGCAGAGACCTGTGTCAATAGATTCCAAGAAGTCAGTAGATTAGACCCCTGTTCCAAGAAATGCAATGAGTGTGTATGAATTAATCACACACAGGTCTTCACTGTGAACCGCTGGGCAGATGTGTTAGGAGGAGAGATCCCCCACACCTCCAGCGCTGCACTACAGAATACCTGCTTCATAACACCTCGGTGGTTTTGAGTTTCAGTCAAAAGAAAACTCGTCTGAGCTCTTCAAAAGGATTAAACAGATCACCATGGCCATGGACGGTGGCCACTTGAACAGAAGCATGTGTTCTACACCAGACTCCCTTCACAGCCAGCCTTAGAGAACAGTTGACCATGCAAGTTTTAACAGAATGAGCTGCTGATAAATTAATGGCACTAGGTTAGCATTTCTCACCGGCTGGCTGTTGGAGATCAGATAAATCTATGGGGAACCCACTAAAGTCATTAATCACTCAAAGCCTCCAACATCAGGCTTCTTTAATAGTTTGGGCGACGGCTTTGAAAAGACTCACGTGGTTTCCTGTCAAAAGAAATTTCTCTCTAAAGTACTGCCAGAGTGCTTGAGAGATCAGCTACTTCTCTCCCATGCACCTTTTTAATTGCAAGAACTAACGACTTTGTGGTTCATTAAATTAAATAAGACAACGTAATTGTTTTACTGTGAAAGATCAGACCAAATTCATGCGCAAGTACGTGAAATAACATCGGCGCTGAGGTCTGAGAAAAGTCCTGTGTGGGCTACTACCACATCTCCATGTCACATAAGCGATCCGGACACTGATTTAATTTCTGTAGCACAACCCCCTTTCATTTCAGAGGGCCTGGTTGGGTTTTGTTAAGTCTGAACTCTGTAATGAGATCAGACAAATCGTAATAAACCTTTCTTCCTAGAATAGGAGCAACAACCACCTTGGTTTTTCAAGCCACTCTGATTACATTATTGAAACAATGGGTTTGTTTGTAGGCAACGAGGAAAAGCCGTGTCTGCTTCTCCTCAGGGGTAATTAAGTTCATTACTTGCTGGCACAAAGTTACCAACACAGGGGTTAGGAGGAACCAGTCCAGACAGATCTGAATGCTTGGGAAGAAGGATCCTTTTCTCAGTTCAAAAGTCAATCTGTATAAATCTACAGTATGAGAAGTCCTAGGAATAAGAAGGATCTTGGGAAATCATGCAATGCATCCTCTGCTCAGAGGCCCACATGTGAGCCCTGCAAGATGATCTAACTCTCTCTTTAAGACACTTGATGGAGAATAACACTAACCTCCCCAGTCAACACAGAGTCAAAGAATCATTGAGGCTGGAAAAGCCCTCTGAGCTCATCCAGTTCAGCCCAGAACCTGACATCACCACATCGCCAGACTAGGGCACTAAGGGCCACAGCCACTCTGTCCTTAAACACCTCCAGGAATGGGGACTCCACCGCTGCCCTGGTCAGTCCTTTCCAGGCTCTGAGCATCCTTTCCATGAGGAAGGGCTTCCTAACATCCAACCTAACCCTCCCCTGGCTGCTTCAGGCCCTGCCCTCTCATCCTGTTGCTGGTTCCCTGGGAAAAGAGCCCAACACCCACCTGTCTACAACCTCCCTTCAGGGAGTTAAAGTGATAAAGTCCCCCACTAAGTCTCCTCTTCTCCAGGATAAACAACCCCAGTTCCCTCAGCCTCTCCTCAATCACATCAGTGACTCCTACTGCTCATGACTGCAAACCCATGCCTGCACATGTGGTCTAGACCTTTCCTATTCTGCTTCGAGCAATCTATTGCAGATGTAGGAAGTAGCCCTTTGAGACGGGTAACCAGGTCACAGTTCCACTCACTGCAGCTCAGTCAACCTTTCTTCACAGATCACAGTTTCTGACCTGCTGAGGTCTCCTCTCTGTTGGGCCCTTATCTCTCTCGAAGAACAGCAATCAAATGGGCACAGTCCTCTTGCTGAGTTGCAAGCAAAACCACTGCAGCATTTCTGATGCCTTCTACTGCCCATCTGGCATCCTCCTTGTCATCAACACCATAACATTGTTGATTCACATCCTGTCTCTAGTTCGTAAATCTAGTTATATCAGGCCTCTAACAGAGATTTCTGGCTGGAAACTACTCTGTGGTCACATCCTATCACGATGCTTCCTGCGTTCTGCAGGTGTGAGAGGAATGCTGTAGCTTTCCTGCCTGGAACTTACACAGGAGAAGGACAGCTGTGAACAACCCGCTGCCTTTAAGGTGGCAGCCTGTGGACATGCACACACACAGAATACACACGTGGCAAAGAGGCGAACTGAAAGGTTTGTTCTTTGGTTTCTATGAACTAGCCTGCATTTGTATCGGGTAAGAGATGCTTCTCAACCAGAGCTGTTCAGCTAGGAACTAAACTATGGCTGCTCTCCTTCAAGTGAGAGGAGTAAAAGCATCATCATATTTGACAGTGACCTACGAGACAAAAAGATACAGAACTAGACTCTAGTCTATGGTATTTAACTTGCTGAGACCATGAATTCCAGGCACAGAAGTGCAGCAGACACACGTCAACCCATCGTCTGTTTCTTTTCCCGTGGTAAAACGCAGTAACTCTGAATGTAGAATTCAAGAGGTTAAGTCCCATCAGTCAGTGTTGTAGCCTCTTAAACCGATCTAGAAATCTACAGAGTGATTCAAACCCGAATGCTGAAAAATTCTGCATGGGAGCAAGAAATTTCTGTAGGGACTGCGAAACCAACACCCAATCATAATCTACCGTCAGTATTTTGTGTTGACTTGGGTCGGGGAGTCACTGTTCCTCTGCTGCAGCTATTTTTCTTCCCATTATTTTTTGTTTGTAGACACTCAACTTCATTTTGTGCTCTGTCCTTGCTTCTGCCTACATTACCACCTATTACCTACCCGGTCTCTTGCCTTTCCCTTCTTTAGCTCAGCTGGTCTCCTTCTGCACTGGCAATAGGGAAATAGTCTAGAGAAACAAAAACAGTCTCGGAAAAACCAAGGCCAAGTGCAAGGCCCTACATTTTGGCCAAAGTAACTCCCAGCAGAGCTACAGACTGGGGGATGAGTGGCTGGAGAGTGGCCTGGCAGAAAGGGACCTGAGAGTACTGGTTGACAGCAGGCTGAATAGGAGACAGCAGGGTGTCCAGGTGGCACAAAAGGCCAGTGGCATCCTGGCTTGGATCAGGAATAGTGTGGCCGGCAGGACTAGGGATGTNCAAAGAGGAGACTCGGGGGACCTTGTCCCTTTCTACAACTACCTGAAGGGAGGTTGTAGTCAGGTGGGGTTTGGGCTCTTCTCCCAGGCAAGCAGTGACAGAAGGAGAGGCCAGGGCCTGAAGCTGCCAGGGGAGGGTTAGGTTGGAAGTGCGGAAGCTCTTCCTCATGGAAAGGGTGCCCAAAGCCCGGACTGGACTGTGCAGGGCAGTGGGGGAGTCCCCATCCCTGGAGGTGTTTGAGGACAGACTGTGTCCTTAGTGCCCTGGTCTGGCTGCTGTGGTGATGTTAGGTCACAGGCTGGGCTGGATGAACTCAAAGATCATTTCCAGCCTCAATAATCCTGTGATTCTGTGGAATCTCTTGGGGCTGTTAGCTGGCCACACAAGTGCTCTGCCACTGGGTGTGGAGACAGACAAAACAGGAATAGTATCAGCAACGCAAGATCCTTCAACAAATGTGGCTCTGACACTGCCAACAGAAAAGATGGTGTGAACACAGTTCTGCTACCTTTAATTCTCCTCACGTAGCCTCTGAGCACGTTCAGCGGTGATACATGTGAATTTAAAGTGACAGTCTAAAAGCCTGTTTGCCTGTCTCCAGAATGAACACAACATCCCTCCAGACCAGCATAGTCTGATCAACCTGAACGCAGAACTGAAATTGACAGGCAAATTGGTAACGGAGCGTGTGACAGGCAGCACAAGGACAGGATCTGAGCACTGGGGAAGACAGAGGTGGGAGATCAGGATAATTTATTAACAAGCAACTCTTCCATTTCACAGTCTCCCAGCCATTTCCACTCACACAAACAGCACCAGCCCGTGGACTGAGGCCAAAGTATACATAGATCATCAATCTCAGTACCAGCTTGAACCCTTAACTCAGTTGTGCAATGCAGATGAGCCCTGCCATCCCTGCACAGAGAGCACAGAATCTGAAATGGCCCAATTTATGAGGGTGCTGAGACACTGAACAGGTTGCCCTGGGAGGTTGTGGATGCCCTCTCCCTGGAAGTGTTCAAGGTCAGATTGGCTGGGGCCTTGAGCAACCTGGTCTAGCGGGGGGTATCCCTGCTCATGGCAGGGAGGTTGGAACAAGATGATCTTTAAGGTCCCTTCCAACCTGAACCACTCTAGGAATCTGTGAACTTAAATACAGTCTCTTCCGTGTTTCAAACACTAACAGACTGCTCTTTGCAGAGGAGTGCTTGCACTGTTCCTCACCTGTGTTTAACCAAACCCTCCAGAGATGGGGCAGGAATAGAAGAGGAAAATGCAATCCAGGGCAGGATCCCGGGAAGGGAAAGCACCATATGGCTACAGAGAGGAGTGTCAGGAAGAAGAAGGGTTGCTGTCTGCAGGTGCTTTCACTTACTCGTCTTGTTTATAGAGTGTGTGCCAGCAGATACTAGCATCACTTGCAAAGCTTACCAGATGCAGTTGCACTCCTTTCCAAATTGAAGATCCCCTCAGAGGTGAGTATTCCACACACGAGGTTATCAGTACTCTGCTGTTTCCTAAACCTCACAAAGTTCCTGCAAAGATTCTTCAGTTAAACATTACAGACATCTGATTGTAAGAAAAAACATCAAATTTGAGATCATCCTCGCTCCTTCCCCTCCCTGCAACTGAAGGAAATATTTCCACAGGCAGTGATGGGAGTGCTTTTGCAACAAGAATCACTGAGCACCGTTTCACGTGAGTGTCTGTGCTTGAGCTAAAAAAGCTGCAAGTCAACTGAAATCCGACTCGTTTCCAGAAATGAAATAAATGGCTTCAAACTCCAGCACCCTCTCAGCAATTTGCCCATTGACTGATAAATTACTACTTGAGATCCAGCTAAAGGAACCTACAAGAAAGCTGGGGTAAGGCTTTTTATATGGGTAATAGTGAGAGGACAAGGGCAAAGGGTTACAGGCTTGAAGAGGGGACATTTAGGTTGGATATGAGGAAACAACTCTTTCCTGTGAGGGTGCTGAGATGCTGGAACAGGTTGCCTGAGGAAGCTGTGGCTGCCCCATGCCTGGCAGTGTTCAAGGCCAGGTTGGATGGGGCCATGAGTAACCAGAGCTAGTGAAGGTGTCCCAACCTGTGCAGAGGGGGTTGGAACTGGATGATCTGTAAGGTCTCTTCCAACCCTGGATCACATCCTGTGATTCTACATTAGTGCAGATGAAGGTCTGTTTCTCAGGCACTGTATTCATCATGTAGGTACAACAACACACCCAGCACCACTTCAGCCAACTGTCACCGATCTCACTGTGCTCACAAGTGTGGTATTCTGAAGATTGGAACAAGACCCACTGACTCCCAGTATGAGCTTGGCAGGTTGCTTCACACGTCTCCTCTCAGTTACTTCAACTGTAAAGCAGAGAAATGATACCAACCGGTTCTGTGAAGCACTTGAGTTCCACCGATGAGAAGCATTACGTGACAAGGTCATTTGCAGTACTGTGGAGCAGCAGCCTGGCTTGCTCTCACAGCAGGCAGGGTCACACAGCTGAGTTCTCAGAAGCTTGGGAGGAAAAGCTAGGCTGTGCATGGAAGAAAAAGCCCCAGAAAGAGCCTCTTGAATCTTGACCCTCACGTCAAAGCTTTTGCCACTAGAAACCTTCAGATGGGTCACAGCTCTTGTGCCACGCGTTTCAAAACGTTTTGGTATTCAATCTACTGTGTCAGCCTACAGCTCAGCATCAGTTTCTTACCCCAGTACCACACTGCTGCCCAGTCCTCCACGAGCAATGGGGGCTCCTCAGGGGGAGCAGGGCAGAGAGCAGGGCAGCTGTGGATAACAGGGACCAGGGCTGGGGGAGGCTGGAGAATGACTCTGCTATAGCATTACTGGGGCAGAGGCGGGAAGAGCCAGTGGCCAAAATGCAGCCCTGGGCCATGGGTAGGCTGGGGTAAGGCCAGCCGTGGACTGGTACAACTTGGTGTTCCCAGGGCCTCGCACTCTTCTGCAGAAAGGCCAAGTCACTTCATCCTTTTTTTGCTCTATTTCTGCTTTGTAGACAATATTGAGCTTTCTGCCATCTACCCAAACTACACGCACAAGCAAAGCAACACAACTTTTCCTACCACAAAAGACCTGCAGATGTTGCAGCAGCACAGTTGTTTGTAACGAGCTTGCCAAGAAAATTCTGTTAATCACTCAAACCCATCTTCAACGCTTCCACTTATCCTTGGGTATCCTTCCCAAAAAGGGAACAGAGTGCTTTCCAAAACCCTCACGATCACTCACACCTCCCTCTTCACAACTGTTTGTAACCCCTCGTGTCTACCTCACTTCTGTTCCCAAGCATTAACCTCCCCATAAGCTGCTGGCAGGACATCTATCTTCAGAGCTGTTTTTCAGTCTGAGAGAAATGAACCAGACCCTCCTTCAATTGCTAAGAAAATTGTAACTTCAACTAAAACCAAGAGAAGGATTTGATTCCAGCTGGGGGAGAGGGGAGCTATAATTATCTCCACGCATGTGAAGTTAAAGTGCTCTCACTTAGGACCTTTCATGTCTGCATAGCTGAGTTCACAAACCAGAAAGGATGGAAAAATACACAGGCAGAGGACTTCCCCACCAGCTTGGAAAATAAACTTCTAGTTGAAAAAAAGGAAGTGAGATGTTATTCCTGACCCATTCCTAAAGCACTGTACTGGCCGTGACTCCAACATGAAGTTAGAATCTCCCTCCAAATGAATTCCTGCCCACCTTTAAGCTTTAGTTGGCCAATTTAGCAAGCAGTATGCATCTCTGAAAATAGTGATGGTTAGAGAAAACTGTGGAAAGAATCAGCAATACCATGTGCACATCTACTGCCTTAGCCTACTAAATGATGGCCTGAAGCTGTGCCAGGGAGGCTCAGACTGGATGTCAGGAGGAATTCCTTTGCTGAAAGGGTTGTCAAGCACTGGAACAGCCTGCCTGGAAAGGTGGTTGAGTCCCCATCCCTGGAGGTGTTGAAGAGAAGGGTGGATGTTGCATTGGGGGGGCAGTTTAGTGGTGCTGATAGGGCTAGGAAATGGTTGAACTTCATCTTGAAGGTCTCCCAGCCAAAACTGCTCTAAGACGCTGTGATTCCATGTACCTTTCAGCTATTTTGAACTCAGCAAAGAACATGAATCGAGTTTAAGGCACACATCTCCTTGAAAATGTTTTGTATGCTCATGACTTTGTGTCTCAGTTTCCCTTCCCTTACTTTAACAATTGATTGAAGTCCAGCTTACTCTTTCTTGCCTTTGAGAAAAGATGGAGGTGTGATGTTCCAAGTGACGACGGATCGGCACACTCACCCATTTTTTTTATCACTAGAAGGAATAAAGTCACAATCAAAGCAGTTAAGTATTCAGCTTCCTACAGGTTGAACTTATCTGTCTGGAACAACCTGTAATTTCGGGAATAACAATTAGAGAATGATTATGTCTCGATGGGAAAACTCTTCCTCTCTGCCTAATGGAACATGCTACAGGAAATGGTTTTAAAAGCTAGAAATGAAAAGATGTCACTCACAGTTCCATAGAGGCCACCAAACAAACCCCAACAACCCCAAACCCAACCAACCAACCAAGAGCTGATGCTTAAACATGAGAATATTCTCATGTTGAAAACTTACTGTGCCAGATCCAAGACCTTCTGAAGGGACTGATATTCTGCCATCTGCTCTGAAGGGAACAGGATTCACCTTGCAAAACCATCCAGAGAGCTGCAACTATTCAGAAGCAACTGAAATGATGGCAACCTTGGTTGCAACAGCTGCAGAATCCAGAAAGGCAAATTAACTGTCCGAGCCAAGTGGTCTAGTAAGCATTTAATTCCAACACTTCAAATATAACGAACTCTCCAAATTTTAAATAGTCAGGTTGTAACATTCCATACAAAAACAGACCTCTGAGAACGGAGGTGGGACAGAAGCAGCGCACACGTTTGACTTTTACATATGTAAAAAGGCAATCGGGTTTTATAAAGAAATTCACTGCGCAAGAATTATTTCCATGCTCATTTACAATGAGATCATTACTTTTAACACACAATCATGCCGTTGCTTAATCTCAACACTAAGCAGAATATTTACATTCAAGTTTACATCTTTGTTCAAGTTCACGTGTGGTGATGTCAGAATGAGACAAGAGTGCATCTTCAAATCACAGCCTGAGGTTTTTATGTCAAAATATCAGCACCCTTCAGACTTGTACTAGAAATGACTCATCTCCTTTCTTGGCAAATCCCTCCCTTCCCAGCTACCCTACAGGGAAAAAAAAAAACCAACCCCAAATCACCAACCCCAGAAAACAAAGAAACCTCACCCAAAACAAAGGACCCCCTCCCCAAAAAGAAGAAATCTCCCCAGACAAACTTGCAGAACTCGGCATCACCAACAAACACCGATCTCTGATTAACTAGGCATTTCCAACTTGTTATGTGTTGGAAAGAAGGCTGGAATATACTTCATACCTGGCATGTGGAAGACTGATTATAACACCCTTCTAAGAGATGGTGTCTGAAGAAAAGGAGCCTGAGGACACTCCTTTCACAATCTCATTAAAAATACCCAGCAATCTCTGTGGTCAATACTGAAGTGAGCATCTTACGATAGCACCAAGCTGGAACGTGTTGTTCTATTGACCACAGCAATGGCTAGGAACACAGCACCATCATCTGGCACCTTCTTAGAAATAAACCACACCAAACTCCCCTGAAACACCCATCCAAAACACAGGCCACAGAGTAATGGCTTTAAAAACATCAGCTCCCAAGAGCTGACAGTACATCCAGCACACAGAAAAATCAAACTGTGACTATCTGGTGCTGCCTTTTCCTCCTCATCCTCTGTGTCTGAAGCTAAGTTCAGACTTCAGCCTGTATTTCTAGGCCTGTGCACACATCTCTTGCTCCTCCAGCAAAGGCTGGGTAACATACACTTGGAGGTTACCTCTTAGCCATCCCAACTCCTCTTCTTTTAAAAAGCTGAGCTGAGAAGCAGCTAATAAAACATACAAACTCAGAAAAGGTTCTTACAGCTTCCCATCGTCCTGTCAAACAGCTGAAAAATGCAACAGCATCATCTTCACAGTTCCATGTGGTACCTATATTGACACTCTCACAGCAGTCCTTCACTTGCTGTTGAGGTTTCACAGGGGCCTGGAACTGTACGGGAAGAGGACTGTTAAGTTAAAGGACAAAGGGCAGTGATTGTCTTGGATTTTAGCTGCTAAGTTATGGGGAGAGACTGAGTTTTGAAGATGCAAACTTAAACATTCCCACATTTTAAATGATCTTTATTTGGCAGAGTCTATTTCACTTTTCTATCTTCACGTGGTGACATCTCCAGAACTTGTGGGTGGAGAAACTGCTGTCGAAGGTTGCACTGGTAACACATCTAACTCAGATTCACGGACGAAGATGACTGCATCGCCACTGACATTTATTAAACACTGAGCCTGGGAAAAAATAACAACATTAAAAAATGAAGACAATATCGTTACCAAGCACCAAGTAATAACACAGTCTGTATGCACTTAGATCTGCTAGATAGAACTATGCAGATAATAGGTCCACAGAGATCAGGAGAAAGGCAAGTGTTTAGAATTAGCGAGGCAATCTCTGCCTTATTTCTTCTCTATCTAGCACTTATCAGAAAGACAGATTCTTGTAAAGGCATAATTTTCATTAGTGTTTTCACAGAATCACAGAGGCCAGGAAAGGCCTCTGAGCTCATCCAGCCCAGCCTATGACCTGACATCACCACATTGGCCAGACAAGGGCACTAAGGGCCACAGGCAGTCTGTCCTTAAACACCTCCAGGGATGGGGACTCCACCATTGCTTGGGCGGCCCATTCCAGGGTATGATCACCCTTTCCATGAGGAATGGCTTCCTAACATCCAATCCAACCTTCCCCTGGCAGCTTCAGTGCCCTCTGGTTTTGGCACTGGTTGCCTGGGAGAAGAGCCTGACCCCTTCCTGACTACAAGTTCCCTGCAGGGAGTTGTAGAGAGGGAAAAGGTCCCCCCCTGAGTCTCCTCCAGGATAAACCCCAGCTCCCTCAGCCTCTCCTCATCAGCCTTTCCCTCCAGTTCCTTCCCTAGCCTCACTGCTCCTCTGCACCCACTCCAGCCCCTCAACCTCTTTCTTTCACTGAGGGGCCCACAACGGCTGCCAGGACTCAAGGGGAGGCCTCTCCAATGCCCAGTACAGGGGGAGAATGACATCCCTAGTCCTGCTGGCCACACTATTCCTTATCCAATCCAGGATGCCACTGGCCTTTTGTGCCACCTGGACACCTTGCTGTCTCCTGTTCAGCCCGCTGTCAACCAGTACTCTCAGGTCCCTTTCTGCCAGGCCACTCTCCAGCCACTCATCCCCCAAGTCTGTAGCTCTGCTGGGGGTTATTTTGGCCAAAGTGTATGACCCTGGACATATTTTAGGTACCAAACCAACTGTTGCTGTCTTTACCCACTATGATCCATCTCTTTGTTTTCTAACAGCAACTTCAGGTACTTTTACATGGAATTAGCGTGGAAATCCTAACACTGCAACATCAAAAGAGCGAAGTCAGTTCAGTGCTTCTGTCAAACTGTTTCCTGTGATTTATTCCGTTCTAGTTAACTTAGTATTTTTATCCATTTGGGTATTTATGAAGTGCACCTGTACCTTTGTGTACTCGGGTGTTCAAGAAGGCTCCTGACTACTTTAAACTAAGATTATGACGAGAGATCTAAAGGGATTGTGCAGAAATGGCTCTTTTAAAACACAGAGACTCTTTCTTTGTGTCACAAATCTAGTACTGTTATTTTGTACCATAACTTACCTGGTTTTTGTTTGGATTCTCCATGAAAACACATTGCTTCATTATGTAGGAGACAACTGCATTCCCTCCTAAAGCTGCCACGTGAGCTCTCACCATTGCAAACACCTCGGCAATGAACGCATGGAGAAAACCACTGACACCACCCTCCTACAACAGCAAGAAGAAACATCATCATTTCTTCTGCTAAGTACAGCCACAAGATCCTGAATATGTCAGAGAATCCTGAATGCTATACTGGACAGAACTTAAAGGCTACTATTTCATGGGTCACTGTTAAAAATCAGACCAATGGAACTCAATGTTTGAGGAAAAGAATCACAAGTACATTACTCGTTTATGACCGGTATTCTCTGCAGTTGGTATATTCCACCTACTATTCAGATATCCCTAGTCTTGTTCTTGTGGAATGTTCTAATATACCAATGACAGTAGAATGATGACTGTTTTGTTTCATCAGAAAGGACATTGCCTGGTTTTTTTTGCCAACTTGAAGCTGGTAAGGAATAATTTCTACTGAAGATTAAAAGATATTTGGTTGTCTTAGAAGTTACTGATAAGGACTGGCCGTAACCTTTGGTCACTGTAGCTCTAATTTCATGTATGTTGACTGTTATTAGTCCTTGACATTCACTAAGGAAGTGAGCTCTCAAAATACAAAGTAAGCAGTGGACAGAGCAAAAACTTCACAAGGAAGTTATTTAAGTTCTTTATTTATCCCCCTTTGAAACCCTAGAAGAATTTCTACCCATCCCATTTCATTCAGTGTTTTTAGTCAGTGGTGCTCAGGTGGGATTGTTACTTCTTTGATGCCAAGCTGAACAATTTCAATTGTTGTGAAAGGTAAAGAATTAAAAAAAATGAAGCATGGGGTTTTTTTCCTAGATAATCCTCATGAAACAGTATGAGCAACTACGCTGTGAGGAAAAATCCGACTCCATGGAAATCTGGCAACCAACAAAGAACATCCACAGGGAAAAAACGAGGAAAGAAACTGTTGAGACAGAGATCGCTACTGACTCAAAAGAAAGAGAAAATGAAGAACATCAGAGCTCCCATTGTGTGCCACTAGGGAAAATGAAAGAGGGAGGAAAACAAGAGGTTACCTAAAGTTACTTCAGTAAACATGGGCTGTCCTCGTATCTACTAGAACTATAATCTACCTTGAACACCCTCCCTTGAATTTTGCCCAAGTAATTTAACAATGTTACAGTAACTGATAGTGAACAAAAAAAACAGGTGAATACAAAATGTGATGACTACAGGTAACAAAAGATTATCAGTGTCTATCTGTAAAAGGCAAAAACTGAAAGGAATGGCTAAATCTGAATTAAAATTATCTTTCTTTAAAATATTATTTATTATCTTAAAATTATCTATGAATTGTTGAAGCATGGTGTGTGGTATATACTTCAGCCTAAGAGAGGATTCCTAAGCCTTCAACATTCTGTAAGCAAAATCTACAGCAGTGCAAACACAAATGATGCTCATTATTTTCCTGTAGAGTCTGAAACACGCTGCTCAAGCTGTATGTAATGACGACTGCATTTTGACTCCATGAAGAGTCTTGGGGCAATCCTGTGCAACTAGTAGTCAAACTGTGATTCAGGCTACGCAGCCAAAATACATTTAAATTGTCTGTCCTGAGTGTTGAAAAAAGCATCCGGGTAGTGTACAACCATTCCAGTTTGATAAAGGAGTTGAATCAAATACTTGAGCAACCTATCTCTGCTAAGATCTGCTCTCACAGTTACCAAAGCTTGTTTATCTGCTATTTAACTTGTATCTGCTGAAGCTGCAGGTAGTAAAGCAACGTCATGTAACCATTTCCGTGGTCATACCCTACATGCCCTTCAGGTAATGCTGTCTTTTTCAACAGATCAACACAGTTGAAAAAGCTAGCTATTAACTTGCAAGATCCATCCAAGATGTTTGTCTAACCAAAGATTTCTTAGTCAGCTCACAAGTTGTTTTTCTGCAGGCTGACAATCTGTACTAACATCTGCTCTGTAATGTTACTGATCAGCAAGAAACAGCACACTTGTCCACACTGTTGAACCAGGCAAGACATCCATTCTACTTTTGCAGCAAGAAATTTTAGCAAGAAGATGAAGCTACTTCCCAAGAGGAGGACATGAAAGTGGTAAGACGTATGTCTTGCATTTTGGCATGCTCCAAGGAGCACCAGTTATCCAGGTCCTGACTGGAGATCATTGTTTGAGTATCACTAGCAACATCCTCTAAGCTGGTTGTGTGGGTGTGTACTCTAATGCATGCTTTTCAGACACTCATCCCAGAGCTACTTTACTGCAAATGCACACAACGTACTATTAGACATCAGTATAACAGTTAAATATCACCTGGGGAACCTCGTATTTACCAAGGAATCCTAAAATCCAGATACACTGTGAATGCTCACTATTGAGCTTGCTAAATGAGAGAAGAATGTGTTTATCAAAGGTTTTTTTAAGCATTTGAATTAGTCTCAGTATGGGGTTCAAATGATAACAATTACCACTGCTGGTTCAAGACCCCTTTTTTTCCATATAGCTTAAGAACTCACTCATTCAGTATTACATTCAAATTCAACAGCAACAATAATGGTTAAGCAACCCCTTTCTAATATTGCCAAAAACAAAACAGCACTATATACGCTGACAGAGTCACAGCATTACTGAAGCTGGAAAAGACCTCTACAATGATCAAGTCCAGCCAATGACTTTATGACAAGAACAGTACAATGCAACCTTCTCCCCACGCTGCACCCACCCTCAAGTGGCAAAACTACTCTCTTGCTGTGCCGTAACTCAACTTGAACTCCTTCAGGTCTTTACTATTCACTATTATAATGATCAAAAAGTGCTAGTCCCTGATACACAGCTCACCTCACGTAAAGAAGTGGTTTCTCGTATAAAAAACATGTTGATTATCCCAAGATATTTGGTTATTTTTGCCCCAGGCAGAAAGGAAAGAGGTGTCATCTTAACAACTGAGACAGTAGAGTTGGTGCATGACGGAACAGAACGGTGCCGTAAGTATCCCTCAGCCAACGGACTTGCTTTATCAAGTGAAGCAGCTAAAAAGATGGGGAAAAAAGAAAAGGAAGTAACTATAAAGGAAGAATTACACAGTTTCTCAAAACACAAAAACTCTTCTTTATGGTTTCCAAATAGCTTGGTGACAACATTCAGCTGCCTGTGATGCTCAGCCATATCATGTGAGAAAGGAAATTACCATGCAATGCATGCAAAAGAAGACAAAAAGCTGAAATGGAATTTATTTGGAAGAGTGGCATTCCTGCAAAGGAAAACATTGAGGCGAGCAGCTGCACGTACAACAATCAGTTACAAAGTGAAGGTAAAGAAACAAGTGCCAACATTTGGAAATATGTATTCTGCTGGAGGAACAAATTATAGGAAGTGTGAAAGTTGTTGTGTTTCCCCAGTGCAGCATTTTCCATTAAAACAGATAGTAATCTCTGCTATTTAAGCAAGATAGTCAGACCTGTGGCCAAAGAACTACTGAAAGGTAACTCACCACTTACTAATTTAGTGACCATTGCCTTGACTGTCACCTTGGTGATTGCTTCCTGTTTCTCACCCAAAATTTTCCAAGATCATACATACACCTACATCCATGCAGTGTATGTTATAATAATTAGTAGGCGTACACATTTATTGAGAACTGGTTTTTACTAAGTGAACAGAAATATGGTGTTTTGCTTATTATGACACTGGTTTAGAAACCCTGCGTTAGCTTACAAAGACATGAACGATGTCGGCAGTTTTCACACTCGGGGACTCATTCTACATGGGGTCTGCAACACTATTGCTGGGCAGGAACCTCCACTATTCACCACTGGGAAATCAGAGATATGTCTCAGATTATTATAACGTGGTAGAAACAGCCGCCTACTTGTCTTAATTGATCCGCGCCTTATGGTCTGAGCTTTCAGTTTAATGAGCTCTATCCAGCTGTTGCATCTGTCTGCAAAGGAACTGTAATCAACTGACGTTGCTGAAAACACAGACAGAAAAACAAAAGAAAAAACAAAGAAAAAAATATGGATGATGTCTCTTGCTCCTCTCAATGCCCCTTTTGAGGAAGCAATTATCTGTGTCTGAGAGAGAACAAACATCCCTTTCCAGGTCTGTTTCAAGGAAAAGTTAAGATATAGGTTTGGACTTAGCCAAACCATTGTACCGATTCCTGGTGATGTCCCAGCTGTGAGCGAACTGCCTGACTGAGACTTCATCACTGAAAAAGCATGCAAATACAGTCATTAATGACTTGTGCTAATTATCATATTCTTAATCTCATTTTAGGCATTAAGTACTGGCTTCATTAAGTTTAGCTAAACCTTGTTTAATTTTAACTGTCACTGCTAGTCTTTTCCTCACTGAAGAGCTGCTGAGCACGACCTTCAACTTCCTCATTATCAGCACCTAAACTACAGACTGAAAAAAGGCTTTGGTGATGAGGGTAAGAGTCAGAAGCTGAAACAACACCTCTGTTTTAAACACAAATTCATTTTCCTTACAAAATGCTGACCTCCTTCCCCCAGCACCCCACTCCAATACCACCCCTCCCCAGTACCATTACAATGAGAAGTAGAGTTGTTTCTGCTATGACTTTGGGTATTAGTTGCAGGGGTGTTTGCGTATCTCTAAAAACAAACAAAAAAGGTTTTGCAAACACCGTTTCTTCACAATCCCGAAGAAACAGAGGGAACACATGCTAACTTCAAATTAAGACAAGCAAAAAAAGCTCTCTGGGGGAAGTAATTTTCTGTCAGATAAAGTGATATCAATATATCTGACAGAAAGACACCATTACTATTAACAAATCTGACTCTTGTAATTAAAAAAAACACCACATCAAAATATTACAGTCTCATTAAGCCACACCAGAGCATGCATTCTCAGTTAACTAGTAAACACTTCCTGGATCAAAACACATCCAAAAAGAGTATACCAACATCCCAAGAATGCTCAGTCTGTTCTGGCATACGGCTAAACCAAGCAAACTCACCTCTCTGCGCAGCAGGAATACCTGCGTGGGAGCCTGCACCCTCCATGACTTCTAGAAGAACAAAAGTAATCCCATTCAGAAAACAGGTATTAGCCAAGCCGTGCAGTACAAGACAACAGCTTTCTTCTTATAGAAAAGAAAATGTTTACAGTAAAATATGAGGGAAAGTATTAATCTATATGTGGCATAGTATGTACTTTGACAGCACAGAATAAATTGTTATAATTAACTTCACTAAATCTTCCTTGAAATCTAACATAATTTACTATATTACTGTGCAAGTTTGCACTTAAATATTTTTCAAATAACTACCTTACCCAAAAACTGTGTAAAAAAGGCACAAACATACTAAATAAGCTGCTTAGTAAATCTAACTACATCGAAACCTTGAGCCTCGTTGTGATGAAATGACAGATGAAATAATCTAGCTGAAAGCCTCTGAAGTGATGTACAGTACAAAACAGAAAGTAAAGCACATTAGAAGTGATGTACAAGAACAGGGTACCCTCTACTGGTTAGTGCCCGTTACACAAGTAGCACAGCACAGGGTAAAACACAGTGAGAAATATCTCAATAGCTGCTCCTTTTGGAAATGAAAGGTCAACAACATCTTAATGTGACTAATTAAAATTCCACCAAGTAGACATGCAATTAAAACACCCAGATAAAAAAATCTCATCAATGAGAAGTATGATTCCTAAAATTAAACTGCCAGCTGACAACACAAGTAAATGGATGAGAGGGCAGGGCCTTAAACTGCACCAGGGGAGAGTTAGGTTGGATGTTAGGAAGCCCTTCCTCACAAAAAGGGGGATCAGACCCTGGAATGGACTGCCATTCAACTGGCAATCGTTCCTGCAATGCAGCTCTATCTCAGGTAAATCTAAAGGAGCAGTTTAGCCGGTTTAGGCTTCTTTAGAGAAACCTGCATGCTGTTTTGCTCAGCTAACAGCCAGTTATTTGCTAGTTAAAGTATTTCCCACCATGAAAACTATGAGATTAATTACGTGAGGCTGACAACACATGGAATTATTTTATATGGGCCATTTACAGAAGCAAAGTGGTATAAAGCAAGCCTTACGAAGAAATGTATAATTCTTAAAGTCTAATGACACCCAACATCCAGTAGTTTGCAGCATTTTCAATGCTCTAAATGTGAAGATCTAACAACTCCAAGCAGCTGATGAACGAAACACATATAGAACAATTAGCCAAGACATCTTATGTAACTCAAAAAATTGACTACAGGAGCAAACACATCCATTATGCTCAGCCAGCAAAAAATATTTCAAGGACATAGAAGTTTGGTTGTTTAAGAAGTACTGCAACAATGAAAAAACAACTCAGTAAAAAAAGGAACAGTTCAGCATTCTTTCATTTAACTGACCTTTGGCTGGTGAGAATGATTGAGAAGCAAGGGGATCAGAACAAAGTTCCAGTGGAAACTGTAGTTGTTCTTCATTGTCCGTAGATGCTTCAACAAAGAAAACATGCCTGATTGATAATTAACCCCCAAATTATGACTTGCCAATATTAAGTACTACAGATTCAAATCAGTCAGCATTAACAAGAACACATTTTTTCATCATACGCACACAGTGAAGCAGTTCTGTATGAACAATTAGGTAGCTGACAAGAAATTCATGGTCTTGAGGAGTTTTCATGAAATATTAGGAATAATCTAGTTGCTGCTTTCTTGAAGCAAGGGCAAAATTTACTACTTGTAAGAACAAGAATTCTCTAACGACTTGAATCACGTCTCCAAAACACAGTGGAAATGTTGCAATCTGTTAATTATTCAGCACAATATATTCAGGGAAATATGGTACATGGAATAAGGAAATACCTAACATTCTCTCTATAGTACTATAATATTACTGATAGTAAATAAAGCAAATAACTACAGCTTGCTAAGTCAGCCTGCTGGGGGTCACCTACCTGAACTCAAAATCTCTACTACTATAATTTTATAGAATTTCCCTATAAAATGTTTCTATGTAACTGAAATAAAATTAGGCACTGGGAAAAGAGAAGTGAGAAAAGTATTCTCTTTAATCTTGACATGCTTTATGTTTACCTCTTTGCTGTGATTTTTCTGTAGGGGCTTTGTTGGTTTGTAATGCTTGGTTTTTGTCGAAAGTAATTGCAACAGCAGTAACTGCGATCTGCAAATCAGAAATATACAGCATATTAGTTACCCCACCTCTTGTGCAATTGGCAGCAATAATTTGGCAACCAAGGCAGCTTTTCTAATAGAAAAAAAAAATGGGAAAAAAACCACATCTAAGTAGCCATATAAAAACCCATCACAGCACAGCATAAAAGGTAATACTAAGGGGTGTTGTTAGAACATACACCTGATGGTGTTAGTCTCCACATTCATAATCACAGAGTTACTGAAGCTGGAAAAGACCTCCAAGATCAAGCCCAGCCCATGACCTGACAGGACCACACTGGCCAGATCATGGCACTAAGTGTCACATTCAGTCTGCATTTAAACAACTCCAGGGATGGGAACTTCACCACTACCCTGGACAGTCCATTTCAGGGTCTCATCAGCCTTTCTGGCTTCCTATCATGGCGCAGCTTCAGGCCCTGCCCTTTCATCCTGTCACTAGTTGCCTGGGAGAAAAGCCCAATCCCCACCTGTCTGCAACTTCCCTTCAGATATTTATAGAGTGTGATAAGGTGCCCCAAGTCTCCTCCAGGATAAACAACTGTCGTTGTTCATCAGTTCTTTCATCCTTCCTCAGTGAACTACGTAAAAAACAATCATAAGAACTCATTTATCATTGTATGTTACAGACATTTAATTGAACAAAAAAATGATGCTAAACATCAGGATAAAACATTTTCTTCAAAAATAATACAGTATGTTGCACCCCCTTGCAACAAGAGAAAAACTAGACAGTTACAGCAATAGCATGCTTAGAAAACTAACGTGCCGTTGCAGTTGTAGGTAAGTAATCCTTCTAATGGGTATCTAATCGGTGTTTTCCATTTACCATCTGTAACTAAGAAGCTGTAAGACTATTAAGATGCACTGTGCTCACTAAATGCCATGTAATCCTATCACTGTCAAAAATGGTGAATTCCAGTGTCATACTTTTTCTTAACTGAATATTGTGGCCTTAAGTTTTACATCAGAATTCACCAGACTACTAAATCAAACCCTGTTCAGTTTACTCTGAGCAGCAAATGCTAATTAAAGGCCAAAGTTGCTCTGCCTACATAATGAAAGTCAGAAGAAGCAGTTTACGTACCTGAACTAATTCATCCTCTGGCAGAGCAACTGTAAAATTAACATGACAAAGGCAGCAAGGAACCATGGATCGTAGTTTAAAATATAAGCTCTGTGGAAGATGACATTGTATGTGTTATTCTAAGAAACATATGGCTTATTTCAGAGAAACTAAAGATCAAAAGTCTCGTCACATCAGAAATAATCTAACTTTTATTAACTTGTTCTTGAAGAAGCATTACAGATGTGAAAAGTCAGACCAGCATGCAAACAGCATGCAGGCCTTATCTTTCTGTTTCTAGAGTACACTACCAAAGTATTGACTGAAATTCTGAAAGCTTTCAAACCCCTTTATATACTAAGGAGGCACAGTCTATCTTTAGAGCAGTTTATACACTAATTACAGACACTGTAGTCTAATTCCAAAAAGTAATTATGAAGACATGGTTATTTTCAGCACAGTCTGATTTTACTTTACTTCTACTTGAACAAACGTTTGAAATAAGATTCTTACCTTCAACAGATTCTCACAGAGATCATTAAAGTTCTTATTAAGTGTTTGATTTGTCAGGTTAACGTTGCTTAATCGGGACACTCTTACTGCCGTGAACATCTGAATTAGAAACAAAATACACTGGGGTTTTTTCACCAATATATGCCTGTATGTTGTATTAAAAACAAAACAAATTTAAAAGGCAGGCAAATAATGCATAACATGCCGCAGGATGGGAGGAGAGGCAGAGGGGCGGAAGAAGCTACAGCAACAGATACATCAAGTAAAGTGCTTATCGCTCATGAAATTTTACCAAAAAATGGCAAATTTGCTGTGAACTAATAGACATGAATACATTAAGCAACTAACCAAGCTATGGAAAACTCCCATGTTCTTTTTACTGGCTTCATAAAGGAATCATTCTACCTGCTATGTATATTGTTACCTGCATCTGACAAGTATGTTTAGTTGTATCTAGTAATAAATTGTCACACAATGACACACAGGCAAACCCAGCAACATGAGAGCGAGCTGTGCCTTTGCAAAGCAAAGCACAGCATGGTGCCAACCAGGTGTAAACACTCACTTCATCTGTTTTAACTCTGAGACTTCATTGTGTTGTACAAACATTACCAAAACATTTATAGTGAATTATAAATTGAACTGCCTCTACTCACTAGACTGGCTTTTTATTTAGTTTAATCTCTCACTGAAGGGATTATTCAGTATCTCACACCAAGTAACACTGTAAACAAATTGTTTCTTTGAGAGGCTGCAAAATCTATCCAAACTCTCAACACCCCCCCCCTCCCAGACATCTGAGTTCATATTTACTATAAAGTTCTCTGTTAAATACAACACTGAAATAAAAAGAAGAACACTGAAGAACAGGTTCTCAGTCCATTCCTCATACAAAATATTACCTTCATTTCTAAGACAGGAGTATCCTTGTAATTTCTCTTTTAAAACAAGTGATCTCTAACAAATATTTCCCTTACTAGAGCCTATTTCAACAGGATTTAGAAAAATGTTTTCAGTTTTTCAGAATACACTTACTTGAATTTCTGGTGTCCAGTTATTTATACCAGGCATGATTTCTGTATTGCAACTGTAAAAGCCTGGGAAGTAAATATACAGAAAGATTTATGTTCTACACTGAAATTAAGAGATGCATTTCAGAGAAACATATGTGATCTTTTTTGATGTTTTACAAGTATTTTCCCTCATGTGTTTTACAACTTCAATAATACAGCAGAAATAAGATGACTAATGTTAGAAATACTTAGCATCTGAAGAAATTAGTGTAACATACAAAAGAAATAGATGTTTGCTATTATTCATGCTGCAGGGAAAAACTGGTTAGAAAAGACAGCCATCACCACTTCCAAAATACTAATTCACCACAGAATTCTTATTCTGAATATTTGGCCAACTGCCAAAACATCGTTGTGTTGAGGCACATGATAGCAACTACAATGGCAAAACTTCTTCAGCTTTGGCGAGGCCATGGTCCCCTCACTACAAGAGGGACACTGAAGGGCTGGACAGGGGGATAGAGGCAGCTACCAAGCTGGTAAAAGATTTGGAAGAGGTGTCATGTGAGGAATGAGAGATTTGGGGCTGTTTAGCCTGGAGAAGAACAGATTGAAGGGAGACCTTCTTGCTCTCCACAACTACTTGAAAGGAGGTTGTAGAGAGGCCAGGGTTGGTCTGTTCTCCCTAGTAGCAATGAGTGATAGGATGAGGGGAAATGAGTAGAAAATAATGCAATATTTATACTCAAATGGAGGAACATGAACTATAAAACACCACACAAACACTGTGCTTACTTCAGTTTCCAATAAGCAAATCCCCAGAAAAGGCTTAATTTGTTTTTCACAGCTATACCTGACAAGCTGCATGTTTCAAGATTATTTTCAACGTTGTTCTTGAGTTCTAATTTTTTTCATATTTTGCAGCCTACAATATAATTTAGAGAATTAGTTTCCACTATACCAGAAGGCGGTGGAACGTCAGTCAGTAAGGAATGTACATCTTCCATCGCGTCAGTATCGTCAATCTGGAACAAAGGAGGAAAGGTCTCAGAAAACATAAAATTTGTCATTGAGGGATCTGTATCAGGCAGCTAAACTGAGGTTTTACAAAAGGCTTCTGCCAGCCAGACCTCTGAATCTTATCTAGCAGTATATGATACGTTTAACACTTCATAAAGTCGTATACTAAATAAAGCAAGGCACCTAGAGCACGTAGAAACTACAGAAAAGAACAGTAAAAAGATATTTTTTTAATGTTCAACAAATTAGAACTTTTTCCAGGCAAAGACCTTTGACAAGTAGAGAATTTATAAGCTCTACATTACAGACACAATCATTCTCTGCCTATTCCAGTGACACAAAAAAATATAACCATGACTTCAAAAATGCTTCTCAGTATGAACAGCAGAAGAACAACAAGGAAAAGGTAAATTTGGGGAGAGGAAAATTTTTGGAAGGATTAGATACCCTTTACTCCATCCATTCTTTAAAGACTTCTATTTTAGATCAGACAGAGAACATACCTGCCCTGCTGCCTTCTGTAAATATTCCTTGTCACGTGTCTCTAGGTTCATTCTGCCTTATTGATCTCCAAGAGATTCGCCCCTAGCTCCCAAAATTTTGTATCAAGTATTTTGGAAATCGTTTATACTTTAAACTTCAGTATTAAAGGGCTCCTTTCCAGGGGGTGTTTATCCTTCTCCCTCTCAAAGTAAGATAGGAATCTTTTTTTGTTGTTTCTCAAGAAATGAAATAGCCCAAGCACAGCCTAATTGTCTCTCCAGGACCTTTTATCATTTCCTCATCGCAATAAATTTTTTACCACTTTTTCTTACACTGATTTTACTTTTGAAAGGTAGGAGAGTCAGAAGCTTCACAAAAGCTCCTGGGATACTGTTTCTGATATCCAATTTCTTAATGAAAACAGTAGTAAGAGGTTTCACAAATGGCAAGTCTGTTTTCTGCTAATAAAGATGGAACTACTGAAAACACAAGGCAATTTACTCTAGGATCAACCCATTCACAGAAGGCAAAAACAAGTAATGACAGCCCTTAAATAACAGATCTTATCTTTCTTGACAACTTGAGCACCAGTGATAATGTTCTCTGTAGTATACTAGAGTGTACTTGCACTTCACATGAAGATCTCCTCCCATCCTCACAAGTGCACATACTTCAGTTAGTAAGATAGAAGGAAGAATTCTCCAAATTGTATGAGCAACGGCTGAGAGATCTGGGGCTGTTAAACCTGGAGAAAAGGAGACTGAGGAGAGTCCTTCTTGCTCTCTACAACTACCTGAAAGGAGGTTGTAGAGAGGCCAGGGTTGGTCTGTTCTCCCTAGTAGCTATGAGTGATAGGATGAGGGGAAATGGCCTGAAGCTGCACCAGGAGAGGTTCAGGTTGGATGTTGGAAGGAATTTCTTTGCTGAAAGGGTTGTCAGGCACTGGAGGAGGAAGACTGAGTCCCCATCCCTGGAGGTGTTGAAGAGAAGGGTAGATGTTGTTTTGGAGGACAGGGTTTATTGGTGCTGAGAGAGCAGGTAAAAGGTTGGACTCAATTACGGTTCTGTAGTTCTTTCTTTGTAACATACCAAACTTATTTATGAAATACCTGCACAGATAAGTATGCTGAGCTTTTATTATTGCTCTGTCTCTTCTGTTTGACAGACTTTAAGTGTAAAATGGAGGCTGGATTTATATTTTTCTAGTATTTTTCATAACTTGCCATAACAATGGTCTCCTGAAGTGTTAACAGTCTTTTCATGCTTTACATAATCCTCTGTTTTTTATAAAAGCATTTTTGCCTTTTCTGATTGGCTTATCCATTTCAATATAGTGCCTCTGAAAGCATCTAGAGTAACTTTTGATAATACAATTCTACTCCTACCAGTCTACACGATAAAGATGTTAAAACACAAAACCTATTAAAATCTGCTACAGAAAAACATTCTATGAACACTGTCTTAACTCTCACATTAAATAGGTATTAACTGACATCTTAATTTGCCCACCTTGATCCTAGTCTACCTGCAACAGACTGGAGAGCAAAAATGTACTCAGAGTGGAAGTACCATAAATCTCAGTTTATTATACCAATCTCTTCCAACCAGTTATTTTTTCACTCATGTTTCTTATCTCTGTTTTCAAATGAACTGCTAATACAGAGCTCTCACTTTTCCCTATCTACAACCTTTCTTCCAGATAATTTTCTCTGAAGATAGTGATTTGTAAAGATGAACATAAAGGAAAGCCTTTGATGTACCCTATGAACTGCCCAAGGCAGTGCTGGAGTCCCCATCCCTGTAGGTATTTAAGGACAGACTGGCTGTGACCCTTAGTGCCCTGGTCTAGGTCATGAACTGGGCTGGGTGAGCTCAGAGAACTTTTCCAGCCACAATAATTCTATGATTCTGTAATTACAAGCTGTTAACTGACTATTCTTTGCCTAGGGCAGATGTCTGTAATAGCTGCATCTATGACACAACAATGAAAACTCTTTTGAATTTTAGTGAATAGAAGAAGAGCAAAACACATCTATGCTCCTTCTCTACAAGTATTGATCCTATTTCTAGTTGCAACTGTAGAAAAAATTAGAAGGCATCCTCTAAAATTATAAATTCTTGAACACTGGAAAGCAGCAGGTGAAATTCAGAAAAAAGAGTCTGCTTTTATGTACTGTCTTGACAAGGTTTATTTTTTGAACAATCTGAATATCAGTTCTGGAAACTACTTCTGCATATTCAACTACAGCAATAAGAGGTTGAAACAGGAAAAATATACGAGGTTTTTCTTTGCTAAGTATAAAAGTGACAACATATAACCTACCTTCATGTTTATAAAAATATATCTAAATTTTGATTCATGAGTCATGGTTCTACTCGAAGCAAGCATAAGGACATTTCTTAACAGCTCTTGTTTTTCCAGTTAATGCTACATGTTCATGAACAGCAGGGCAACAGTTTTTCATATCTTGTCCCGAGGCAAAACGCAAACAGAAAAACAATGCAAAATTCAGTATCTAACATTTTCTACTGACAAAAAATGGAAAAAAATATATACAATTTAAGAACTGCCTCTGAAGATAAGAAAACATGTCTCCTTTCTTTTACTACTATCTCAAGAAAAGAGAAGTATGAAAACAAGTACTGAAAATATTTATCACCTCCAAGACAAAAGCGTCCTTTTTCCCATGTGAAAGGTCTAGCTCTGTAACTTCATCAGAGCTTTCTGACTGAGATCTTAATAACCTGGAACGTTGCCTTGGCTCTGGTATGGGAGACCCAATTATTTCTTCAGGTAGCTCCTATAAAGGATATAAAAATTAACAACTGTTCTATGTCGCCTTGAAATCAATGCAATTTGAAGCAATCTGTTAACAGTTCTAAGATTCAGAACATTCTGTATGAAATTCTACTGAGACACAAATCTAAATAAGTTCAATCTGATTTGGCAATACAACTTAAAAGATCTAAACATTCCAGTAGGTTCCCAAAACATAGTGAAAAGAATATTACCTCTTGAAAGTAAGTACCTCTTGAACAAGTTCTGTTCTGAATGATGCAATTAATAAGAATTCATGGCAATACATGATGCATGTATTTTGACTCTAAATGCTTTCTTTTTAAGAATATAAAGGCTTTACTTACTGGAGGATTAATTTCATAAAGTTCTTTGTTCTTTGCTATTGTATCATTTATTTTCTTTTGCATGTGAGATATATGCTGCTCATAGGTGCCATCATTTGGAGTCTTCCCAGCAATCTGAATTCCACCAGGAGTTGGCAGAGCTGCTAGATACACACCTGTTGCAGACTTTGAAAAAGTCATTAAGAAAAATGACAACTACGTGAGCATGTGCTTCTGAATATCTGCATGTATAGCTTTCCATCATATTTTATGCTACAAGAGACAGTACCATGTCACGCACATCACAGTATGACCTCTTCCCCGAATAAATGGAGGTCTCTCCTTTCACTTATGAAAAAACATCCCCTATTGTTTTTATCAACTCTTGTCCTCCTTATGGGTGTTTTCCATGATGGAGTTCTTAACTTCCCTAAAACCTCCAA
Organism: Upupa epops; assembly: GCA_013397515.1. Classification (NCBI taxonomy): domain Eukaryota; kingdom Metazoa; phylum Chordata; class Aves; order Bucerotiformes; family Upupidae; genus Upupa; species Upupa epops. Next base: position 380,461 of record VZRI01000185.1, read on the forward strand.
AGAAAGTAAGAGCTACAAACTTCTGCCCTAGCACATTTTGCATAGGCAAGCAATAGCTTCACAGAATTAAAACTTGGCCAAATAATCACTGAGGTTTTGGCAATCCCATTTCTATTTACAAAAAGCATATTATCAGTTAACACAACAGAACGTGCAAGCCAGTCATTGTTACCAAAGCATCCTCTTACAGTGATGCAGGACGAAGCAGTGTATTTCACTATTCTAACCACACCTGAGAGAATGAGGTTAGGAAATATTGTCAATGAACATTTCTTGACTATTTCTAATATGCTTCCAGTAAATCTATCATTTATTCCTTTGGTGCAATCAAAGAAGAGGAAACAGGTCTTTCTCTTATTGAAAGTCCTAATGGTCTGTATTTATCAGGGAACAGTAATGCAAACTGAGGAACAAGAGACCATGACAGGACCTTTAAAGAACACTATCATTTTCTATAATTTATGCCACCCTCATCCCCTTTCTCTGATAGAGTTTCACCCTCTAAAAGAGTTTCAAGAGATCTGAATCTTTTTTTCTGGAGCTGAAAGAGATTCAGTCCCAAATTGTCAACAATTAGACACCTAATTACTTTCCATTGCTATATTTATTCTTCAAATGACACACTAATCTCTAGCTACTCTGAATTCCACAACACTTTTATGTCTCCATGTTCAAAAACAGAGCCGTAAGAAAGCAAAACAATCCCGAGATGAAAACTGTACTTACTGCCAACCCCATCAGCATATTTTCACCCACAGTAATCTGAATTCTCAGCCCAAACAGAGCATTCATTCCTCTCAACTTCAGTTTATTCATCAGTTGAGTGTGTACTTCATATTCCATAAATGGCAAGAGATTACTTATAGAAGTAGCGTTTGCTTCAGCTTGAGCTTTCTTCTTTAGACGGCATAACCTGGCAACACGAACAGGACAAGTGATCAGCAGGTAAACAGTCTCAGTGGACTGATGAAGACTGCAGGGGATCGCAGGGTATTTTGATGACTTTTTTTTTTTCCTCTTTGGGCAAGTTACCAGATATCCATCAACAGATGTGACAAACACTACAGGGAGAGGAGAAGGCTGTCCTTACCCATCTGTACCCTAGTAACACTGTCTTTAACTTGTAGTAATCCAACATAAAAATCTAAGGTCTGATATGATGTATTGGATTTTAGTAACAATTCTCCCACAGATCTCTAAACTTTACTAAGATAACATTCTGATAGATACCTGGCTTGAATAAGACATCCCTTCCCAATAACTATGGCCTCTACAGGAAGATCAATTGTGGTGAAAAGGACATCAGGAACTTTCTGCTTCCTGCAGTTGTAGCAGTAAGTGAGGTGTGCGGGGAAGGGCATGTTCAGTTCATCATAGGGTATATGGCAAAATCCACAACCTGGTGGCGAAGCTTCTTCAATCCTAAAAATACATCATGGAGAACATACTTAACATGTCTGCATCTTCTCACCAATGACCAATACATGCACATAATTATAAATGCCTACTTAAATCGTAGCACTATAGCTATGCTCTGCTCCATTATACAAGGACTGTGTTTTATGAATTAGGCTGCACACTACTATCTAAAATGCTACAAATAAAACTTGCATTGAAACTTGTTATGCAGGGATCAACAGGAAAGTATATACAATGACCAATGACTCATACAAAGCTAAACAGGCCCGAGCTGTCTTTAAGCACTATGACTTGTAAATATGTCCCATGGTACAACAGCTTTACAGAGAATTTGCTGTACCAACTACAATAAACAGTCTCTTTTACATGGACTGTGTCCAGCAACCTACACAAACCTAATGAGCAGAACATAAACAACAAACCAACCATCCTACTGAGCAGCAGCATAATATACATTAACATCGTAAGCAAAACAGCAAGATTATTTCTTCAGATAAAGCATTAGGCAAAAGTTGTTATACACTTAGAACACTTAGTCCCACTGCCCCATAAGAAGTATCCAAGATATGGACAAGGAAAGCATTGCTGCAGATGTATTCTGTTTCTTGGTGACCTCTGGAGCAATGCTTCAGCAAATCTGATAGATTGGCAACACCAGTTATCACCAAGTTTGGCCAAAAGATTTTGTCTCAAACATGAACCTTGCCCGTTTTAGTTGGTTTACCTTGCTTTATCATTTCTAATCTATGCCAGGGCTCTTAGGAGCACTGAAATACAGATTTTTATTGAAATGTAATTTTCTTTGCAGTATGAACATGACATTTTTTCTATCATATAGCAACTATGGAAACAAGTGGTTTTGTTCTGGCCAGTTTTCAAGCGCCTGTGCAGATGGAAAGGTAATGGCCTCCTACTAACAAAGTAGAAGAATAATAAATACTCTGCCACAAGGATATGATGGAAAAAGAAAGGCAAGCACTACACTGTAAAAAACAGCTTTAGTTATTACTACAATGATCCTTTGACATATTTGATTACTACTCTGATGAAGATATAATGAATTATCAATACGCACTAATTAAATTGGTTTTCCCCAAAATAATTGTCAATGCTCACTCTTCAAAATTTACTTGCAAGAGCAGAAACAATGGGAAACTTTTATGTTTTTTCCTTCAGCTTCATGATTTTGTTCCTAAGTAGTACATACCACTCTTAATTAGTACACTCGGAGCATTTACACACCTATTGCAGCCATGGCAGTTGTTGGCTTACGTACATTGTCATACATGTCATTTTTTTATAGTGTGACACATATAAAGTTGAGACAGATACCTGAAGAGCAGCAAAGAAAAACAAAACTGAGGTGTGATCTGTGGTTAGTAGTCAAATGTGTTACCTTATTCAGACTGTTAGAAATAAAAACAATATAGCTAATTTGGTGCAGAGTTCCATTACTTCTGTTGTTGTTGTTGTTAGTGAAAAGCAGTAAAGTGGTTGGTCCCGCATCCTGCACTGTAACACTGTAACCTACCCTAATAGAGAAGAACTATCTTGGCTCTGGGGAAAAAAATCAACCTCTCCCTTCTCTGACCCTATGGAAAAGAAGCCAGGCTGCCATGACAACCTTTGTTCCAAACAGCCTTCCATGGTGCCATCCTGAAGAAACCTAGGGTTCAGTACAGCTGCTGTGCCAGACGCGGACAAAATACAGACCTCTTCACTATAAGAGAAAAGAATTACAACAAAGTGAATTCCTACTATTTACTGCTACTTTTATTTAAAACTATTAAAGGCTGATACTAAAGTCTCAACAAATTCAACAGTAGTACTAATGTTGTGCATTTGTGCTATCTGATCCATCAGATCACACAAACAACCCTTTTCTGGTGTTTAAACCATTGTATAATTAAGAGATACACAAGGATTGAACCAAAACGCTGAAGAGCTTTGCCTCTAATTACTTCCACTTTGAGTACATTTTTGCTCTTCAGCCACAAATGCTAACCAGGTTTAAGCATGGTTTTCAGTAATGAGATTAATAAAGCAAAGAAATCCAGACAGCTACCAAAAGTAAAGAAGTATTTTTGTAAAGGCATAATTGTTTACCAAAGTAAAATGGAAGTTGAGAGCCTCTTGACCACATAAATATTCACTCCCAAAATGAAGTTACAAGACGGCATTTGACAAGGATGCTTCTTGGAGGATAAAAATTAGTAAACAGTAGATTTTGACTATGAATCTCTAGAATAATGGTACATACAGCACATAAACTACTATATTTATCAGAGCTAAAGCTCTCAAAGTGGCAAACTACAATCACAGAGCTTTAACATTTCTGAAACTGTTGTTTTGAAATAAATCTCTAACATTCAGCACTCAAAACAGTATCCTGGAGACAAATACAAAGAAAAGCTTTTCCAGTTTCCTAGAATGATACAAATGCCTTTTTCATTTATTGTTTATCTTCCCAGAACACTTTTTCATACATAACATCTCTGGCAGACCAGTACTTACAGACAGAGCACAGCAACTCAAACTGTTTTCTCGATTATCAAGGACAACTGCATTATGTTTCTTAAGAAAATATTCCATTCTTAGCACAAGCTCATCCTACAAACCCATGAACCTGTAACTTTCGTAAAGTAATTCCAAACTAGTGAGGCAGAGTACAGAGTGAGAATGAGAGACAACCTTTCCTAGATCTGAGAGAAGGACAAGTCATTAGACGAATCCCAAATTATTTCTCCCAATCTCCGACCTTCCCAGGAAGTTTGTTACTAAGACACCAAAACATACAAGATTGGCATTTTCTTAGTCAAAGACAGTAAGACATTGGGGGTTCAACTTGAATAAGATGTAGGGCTGAGTAATTCAACCTGCCACAGATTACTGCAGAGCTGCAATTTAATCTGTGAAACACTACTGTAGCTTTCCAAGATGAAAACAGTGACAAGTGTTCTCCAGAAACAAATACAGATTGTTTACAGCAAAAGAGCTGCAGACCTATCCTTTAACTTACAATTAATGCATGACTAATAATGAACTTGTGCCTTAAGATGAAGACTACCATTTAAGTACTGGTCTGCCAGTTGTTAGCCAATAACTAATCTGCAATATATACACTTTTAGGAATAGTCCTAACTATTTAGGTTTAGAACACTTCACAAGTAAACTAATGTGGCAACTACAAAAGCAAATACATGGGTTTACTTTTGAAAAATCAATAAAAAATGTAATGCTCATGAGGCCAAATAACCTTAAAACCTAACAAAAACTCTAAGTGTAATTTTTTAAAAGCAGCACAATACTGAAATCTCAGGCAATTATTGTAATAAACTCTCCCAAGTAAGAATATTAGACAGTATCATCACACATGTTGAAACAGTTCATACATTTTAATCTTCTGAAGATAACATTAATTTTCTGCGGCATTTTGATAATCAAATGATCATTATGATTTACCAAATGCTAGTTGATTCACTGTAGCCCACTACAGCATGACAACCCAATGCCTTGGCATGGGATTTTATTTCTTGTCTGATTTCTGCCCACCATGCATCTCGTGTCTCCGGTTCATCTGAAAGACAAAGTATAAATCAGTTCACTATTCTGCACTATGTCAACAAAAAGTTTCATGCAATTAATCTGAAAAGTAAATTTCTTCATATTCAAGTGTGTTGTTGGATCTGAACACTTTCTAGTTCCTAGCTATTGCACTTCAAGCAAACACTATATTCTTGTTTATTACCCATGTGAACAGGTTCTGACAAATTACTGAATTCTTGTTGCAGTTCCTATGATAAGTAACACCCTACTGCTTTCGGTACTGTTCCAGTCTCTACCCACTTTAAGAGCACACTGTCAGTTTTCAACAGGAGAGCAGCATGTAAGTTGCAACAAAGCATCACAGATACTCTGAAATATTGAAGAACTAGTAGCAGTAGTAGTAATGAAGCAGTATTTGTAGTAATAAAAGGTTCTTTTACTTTGGCGTACACTTGACATCTTTGAAAATAATCTCAGTAGGTTTTTTCCTACTGCAAGAGGTTCTGTTCACCAGATTTTAAACATGTTTTTTCAAGATTGTATCACTATAACCAGACAGCTCTGTAGTCCTTATTTCAGCACTTCTAAGCTTGAGAAGTCAGAAGGATTTGATACTACTTCTACATGTACACCATCAACAAGCACAAGACGTATGTTGACTATGTATTTGCAGATGCTTTTTTGCTTCAGTGGTTGGCAACCACAACTCTTTTTCCTTCTCCCTCCCCTCTTCCAAATGGATTCTAATTACCTTTATTACATTTAAGGTTATATGTTCAAGTGCATCCTTCTTGCTTTTCTTGACTACTATATGAAAATCAGCTTACATACAGTGTAAGTTTATTCAATCCATTTATTTTTTAACTGCTCAGCAATCAGGTTCCCAGAACTAAAGCTCTTGTCTCGCAAGCTTTTTACATGTGAAGTCAGTGAACGCTATCATTTACAACTAGTTTGTCAACTGTTTCTTCTTACGAAATGGCTTACCTGTACCAACTGAATTAGCTGAAAACTATGGCAATTGTTGATACATAAAAAACAAGGGGAAAAACAGGAACAAATAATAAGCATTCAGATGCTGCAGGGTGCTGGGAGTAGATTTTTATAGTTTCCCTGAAATCAACTGAACTTTGCACAGATAAAAACTTCTAGCCATTGCGCTGTCCTTGCTGAATAATAATTTAAAATATCAACAACAACGGCTGAGATTTATTTGGAACCTACTTTTGCTATCAGGAATATTTGTATGTATAGTGTATGATAACCCTACATCATACACTAGGTTCTCTGACAACATGACAAACAAAAATGAATGATGCCGATAATACACGTGTTTTGAAATTTACTGAAAGTATTGCACAGCAAGATGCAGTCATTCATAAATTTACCTCAACTTTTCAGTGAGAATTAGGCTTCCAGCTTTTCAAAACAAACTAAGGATCATTAGTGCTCATAAAAAGAACACAGAGGTATGTATATTCAATACCTAACTTCAGATATTCATGCACTTGTAACTCATAGCACTGTACTGAGTAACAGCAGCCTTGGATGTCTAGGCTGAAGTTCATCCAAGTTTTGCTTTAAGAAATGAACACTGAAGCCAAAAAAAAGCCCTACAGTGACAGTCTTCACAATCAAAACATGCACATTAAGACACAGACCAAACTAAGGATTTTCAAACTGTATCCATCACATTCTATAATACCCAAGTTCACCTTCAGCAGGTTAAGGCATTAATAAAATCGCACTGTTCTCTCAATGAGAAAACACTACATGCTTTAACTGACTGGAAATACTGAATGCACAGCAATCCTGATTCACAGGGTTAAAGCACCTGCTAGCAAGGTCTCCCTCTTTCCAGCTTTCAAAAGCTGAGAATGATGCTGAAATGACGCATCATGTCACAAGGCTGGAGCTACCAAGCTCAGCTTTGAGAGCCATCTGTGGTATGCATACAGGAAAAGTGGGAGGCTAAATGTCTTCTCTTCTGCACGTGCACCTCTCTAAACAGAGGCTCTGACTGCTGCCCCTACTTAATGGCAGAAGTGGTAGGTGAATGGATCAACTTTGGAAATCCATTTTAGGGCAAAAGCAACATCTGATACAACAGAGAACTTCATGGGAGATACAAGTTCACAAGCACATCCTGTAAACGTTAGCACTCTTTATGGTGAATTGGCCATGGACCTTGGGAGCAATTGCTCTATTTCCATCCAATCATGGATTAAGACTGCTTAACAATGTACGTTTCAATCTCTAAATCAAAGTGCAAGTAGTATACAAGTGGTCCACTGACTAAGCAGAACAATTCTTGCTCAATTACACCTGACCACAGGCATTGGCAGTAAACACTGTCAGAAGAGCCACACAAATTCTTGTACTTCACAAAGAACACCTGCAAAGCCAATTTTACTAAATTCCTCACTTTTCACACCTTTAGGTACCATTCAGCAAAAGCTGCTCCTCCTTGTCACCAATGACCTTTCTTGACAACATGTGCAAGATGGTGAAGGAGATAAAAGTGAATGACAGGTGAAATGACTGGGGATGAACAGGGATAAAGAATAACGTTGCAAACAAGATGATGACACTGTGAAGGTTATGTAGCCACAGGACGAAATGCTGATGGGAACGGATATGTTTAAGTGGAACAGAAAAGGTAGAAGTAGTGACGGGTCCCAAACAAACAATTTAACTGTCCTCTACAAAAAATATTTGCTTCACAAGTTTAACAAGAAGTTTCTAGAAGAGTTAACAGAATTTTTCATCTTACTTGTCTACAGAAATACCTTATCATAACGGACAGCACATACTGTTGCGAGATGTCTCTACACTATGTCTTGCTAAAGCAAAATTTAACACTTTAACTCCGAGAATCTGTTTAATATAATATTTTTTAAAAATTAATTACTACAGTAATATAACAGAGCATTTTCATTCTTATTAGAGGTAAGAACAATTTTCCAGCCATTGTCTTCAGAGTTAACAGGAACAGGACCAGTATCTTTCCAAAATTGCAATTTTTATTGCACAGGTTGAAAACTTTCTGTAGGGTTCATGCATAAACAAGTGTTTGTTAGGAAGACTGGGATCCTCTGCTTAAGACATTTTATTGAGGCTTTTTCTCTCCAGAAAAGAGGCCGAAAAATAAGAATCAGTTTGTTTACATAGAAGTACTGTACATTCACAGTTTACATGAACTTACCTTTGCATATTAAAACACAAAATGATTGTCTACAATTAAAATCAAACACCATGACATTGCAATAATAGATTGGTACAAAACACTGAATGCAGTGCAATGTGTAGCATTCGTATTCTTCTGACAAATATTTTCACAAGCAGCCTGTTTTGACACATGAGCCACACAATTTCACATGGGGATGCCATTGGAGCATTTACAAGTTTAGTAAAGCTAAGGATTTACATAAACAATTAGAGGAGTTAGGGAAGCAGGATGGCATGTGTCCAGCACACTCTGGAAGAGTGCCTGTTATTGGTTTTTGCTAAGGCAAAAGCTTAAGAACTAAGGGTTTGCAAAGCAGATTCAGCAGACAGTAGCCAGAAACGGTGGGTATTTTGGCGCATGCTTGGATCAGGTGACAGTACAGACTGAAAACTATGGCAGCTCACTGAAATGGTTACAGAAAGTAATGGCCCTGGATTCTAGGTGGAAGCAAAAAGGCAAGCATACAGAGCACTCAATCACAAGCTTTTCTAGCAAATCTACTAAGTAGTTTAGAGCGAGGTTTATCTAAAACTTTAAGCAAAAAAGTTGCAAAAAATCCCCTTACTGGAAACCTACTTTTACTATTACTTCGACATTAGTAGGATATTTAATTGTATAAGAGTAGAAGCACCTTTCTAGAGTTAAGACTTGAGAAACAGTGCAGTCAACAGTGCACTGTTCTATAAAAACTGCACCAACTCAAACCTCCTCCAACAGCAATGTTCCAAAATTACTTTGTTAAACAGCTTGAGATGATAAAGAGAGCCAGGTATGCATCCTGTGCCCCACATTTGAGTCATATTTAGCCACTACCCATTCACCTCTAGCTTTCCTTTGAAATAGGTCAACTTCTCTGAGGCTGTACCGCTGATACAACTATATCCTGTCCAAACCTTTCACTCAGGAGATAACACCAGATAGTATCAATACTTCCCAATTCACAAGAAGCAATTGCTTTTCAAAATTATTTCCTAGATGTTGAGTTGTACAAGTCCTTTCCTTTCAATACTTAGCCACAATATGCGTTATGCAAGGTTCATACAAATCTTTAAGCCTAGGAAAATACAAGAGTGGTTTCTGGATTACACATTAAAGCTAAATCCCTAGGCATCCAGAGACAATTACTCTGAAGTAGGAACTGTATGCTTAATTTAAACTTATTTTAATATTGTATAATATAGTAAATATTTACATATATGATGTTATAAGATAGCACTCTGAAACCAGGACTAACATTCTAGGACACTTGTACAGTCTACAAATGACTCATTGTTCTGCAGTCTCAAAAATGGCAATGGAGACAACTATAATATTGTTTGACGTTCAATCTTTGAGTCTTTTGCTAGCAATTATCCGCATATTCCTTATGCCCTTATTCTTGTATCATCTTCTTTTGAACCTATGAATCGTCTGACACAGGAAGAAGTTGGATTTTTTGGTAGGTTTTTTTAGTTTGGTTTTGTTAGTTTGTTTCCCAGAGACACTTTTGTTAGTCTGACCAGCAGCCTTCTCTAAACGTTGAAGCTTAGTTTTATCCTCTTGGGTTATACCAAAGTATTTAACTTCCCAATCATCTTTCTAGATGATTTGATGTGTTTAGAAGTCATGCTGACACAGAGCTTAGGGTCATGGTTTGGTAGTGGGTACAGGTAGGCTAATGGTTGGAACTTAACAATCTTAAAGTTATCTTTTCCAACGTGAACAATTCTCTGCTTCTAGAACAACTAAGCAAGTGGATAAAATGCCAACTTCTTGTCTGTAAAGCTGAAACACAACAATTGGGTGGCAAATTACTAAGCCTGTAACAGACTACCCTAGAATCTCCAAAATAGTTTCAAGGCCACTCTATCCTTTTATAAAAATCAATCACTATATTCATTGTTAAGACTAAAAGATTTGGAAATGAAAACTTCACTCATGATACAGAAACTGAACAAAGTCAAGTACAGGGATTTATCAAATGAAAGCTAAGATACACTAGAACAGCTGAACAGTGCAACTATATCCCTGAGGAGAACAGGTACAGCAGTATCAGCTTTAACACCAAGATGCATATCCATATGGAAAAGCAGCAAAGTGCTCCTCTCAGTAACATTCCCATCAGAGTCCCTGAATTCTTATCCTCCAAATTCCATGTAAAATACATCACTGCTAGTAGGCTGCAGAGTACTCTGGGCTTGCCTTGCTTACAAAAGGAAAACAGAAGTCACTTTATGAAACAGATGTTTTTACCTAGCTCACTCCTAAATAGGAAATATAAAAAAATCCTACTTCAAGGATCGCTTTGTGGGATCCTAACTTAACTTCTGATCAGGTTAACTTGCTCAGCCATATATTCTTGAGAATCCCTGGCAGCAAGCCATGAGGTGTGTCACTGCTTTTGTTCCTCATCCCAAGTGAAGGTTTCTTACAACAGTTTAAATGATCAGCTACCTAAAGATCGGTGTCTTCTCAGCCTTACGATGGAAATTATAGTCTGCTGTGACACAGCTGTGACCTAAACCATTTCTGCTCTGGAACTCTCAACAGAATGTCCCAGATGAAAAAAAGACAGTAAATACTGGGCTTTTCACACTGAAAAGAACACAAGCCTTCACTCTTCAATTTCTTTGTCTATGAGTCACACATTATATGTTACGGAATTGACCTTAGGAATAAACATGCAAGAATCACTTGGCTATGCTATAGCATAATCTAGCATTTTCTAAGAATGAAAAAGTAATCTTGGAGGCAATATTCTCCCATCACCTGGTTCAACAAAATCTGCTGCAAGTACCACCAGGCATTAACCACAATGCTACAAGAGTAATAATACACCTGGTAACTTTCACTTTTCACTGTACATTAAAGTCTGATGGAACAGCAGAAGCTGCAAACTATTTTCTTTTAAATCCTGCATTAGTACCAAAACTGCAGTAATAATTTGTTTTGCATCTAGAGGAAATCACTGTGTGATGCAACTTACATTGAATTTTTAAAAAACTAAAAAGTTAGAGCACATGAAGAGTACAAAAAAGTTGTTTACTGAGAGAGTGGCTCGGCACTGGAAAAGGCCGCTCAGGGAAGGGGTGGAGTCATCATCCCTGGAGGGTTTAAAAAGCGAGCAGATAGAGGACTTGAGGCCATAGTCTAGGGGTTGGGCAGATGTTGGGATGAGGGCTGGACTCTGTGATCCCAGAGGTTCTTTCCAGCCACAAGGAGTCTATGGTTCTATGATTCTATAACTACCTGAACGGAAGTTGCAGACAGATGGAGGTCAGGCTCTTATCCCAGGAAACTACCAGCAGGATGAGAGGGTAGAAATGGAAGCTGTGCCAGGAGATGGTTAGGCTGCAGGTTAGGAAGCCCTAACTCACAGAAAGGATGATCAGATACTGGAGTGGACTGCTCAGGGCAGTGATGGAGTTCCCATCCCTGGAAGTGTTTACGAAAAGACTGGACGTGGCCCTTTGTGCCCTGGCCTGGCTGATGTGGTGATTTTAGGTGATAGGCTGGGATGGATATATTAGAGGTCATTTCCAGCCTCAATAATCTTGTGATTCTGTGAAGGTATCCTTTCAACTAGAATAATTTCAGTTTCTTCTAAAAGTAATGCATTTTGAGTCAGCGGCGAAGCTCTACAACTGTATCTTTGCAACCACAAAGTGACACTTAAAGCTGAAAGATCACATGATGTGATCTTGTACCACAGTGAAGATTTTAAATCAACCCCGTATTTCGAGATTTTGAATTGTGCAACAAAAACTGTAATTCTGTAAGCCCAAAATTCTCTCTCATCTGGTGGTACAGTAAGGATCCCCTTTACTGGAGTGTTTACACAGTGAAAAGTCTATTTTGGTTTTCACATCATTAGCCATATTTCAGGAAGACTTTTCAATTGATGTGAAGAAATTAAAGCCATTATGTGCTATTAGGCAAAGAATTCTACAACAAACTTAAAAGCCGAGTTTATTAATTTAGAACTCTCTGAGAACACAGGAATACTATTCTATACTCACTGACAGAGTTTGTTCAGTTAAATAAATCCCTGTTTATAACTCTCCAAAACAACGATAATGCAGAGCTCCAAATAGAATTCCTTTACTAGAACAAGGGTGCATCTGCTTCATAAGGACTATTTAAACACTGTTTCCATTACCATAAAATCTATTTAGGAATATTCCTTCCTCTAGAAAGTCTGCAGGAAAAGAGAGCATATTACTGAAAAACACTGCACCCTTCACTTTGCTCAGAAAGTACTTTGTCAACTGCCTGAACCTTCCATTATCATATCAACACACACTGACACACTGGAATCAACCTGGAAATTCTCCAAGAAAAGGTGAGGTCAAGCTGAAAATGTTATTTTTCGACTAGTTCTGAATGGTAGCCACACCAGACACCAACAAAAGCGTTCTGACATTTCCTAGCACTTTCTTACAAGTCTGCTGCATTCACACCCCAGACAGAGCACAATGAGATGCAATTTGCACATTCACTGCGTGTTTGTATTTATGTGAAATAGAAGTATTCAGTTACAGAATAAAACACATTTTCAAGCTTTTCTCTTGCATTTCCTCATACACAAAAGTAGAGTTCTGGAGCATTTCACACTCCATCAGCAAGTCTGGACATCAAGAAAGAAGCTCAGCCAGTCCTTGGGAATTTCATTAACAATCTTAACTCCTTTTATTTTTCTGACTACTCGAAGCTGAAGAATCATTGCTGGAGCAGCTTCCCAAACGAGCAGTTTGAAAATTTCGTTACATGAGAGCGCTGTAATGGTGGTGTGAAGCTAAAAAAGCAGTCCCTATTCAGTGAGTTCCTTGCACTTCCTAAGCAACCTTACTTCTCTGTTTTCAACCTCAGGGCCAAGCTTCAAGAAAGATACAGTCTTCTGGATCCAGGATTCTTTCCATGCTTTTTTATATTTAGAGTATATATTTATCCTTTTCAGATATCACACCAGAGTACTTCTTCCACTGTATTATGCACCTTCATTTCTATGCATTCATGCCCATCGCTCTCCTTACATTTTCAAGATTCACCTTGATAACCATAATTTTAACAATTTAAACATTTAAACAATTCTGCCATAAAACTACATGAAATCTCCAGAAGTTTAAGCATTTTCTTTAACACTCATTAAATAAAGTCAGTCTTTACTTCCACATTTGATTTTCAAACATTCAAATCTCTGACTTTTCACCACTATGAGGCAGTTCTGCTGTATCTTACAAAGTTAGCATCCCTACAACCAGCAAAAAAACCCCTAAAAACTCCCAAATGTCCTGTGTTGCACAGGTTATTAGCCAGCTTCAACAACAGCCCAACATTTTCAAAAAGGACAATAATTTTAGTCTGCCTATGGTAGTGTTGGAAAAAGCGAAATTTTATGAATAGAAATGATTGTAAATTAGTAGAGGGCCTTTCCATGTATGTTAGAATGTTGTAGCTTTAGCAGCAGAAACTAGCCCTGTATAGCTAATAGATATAGAAAAGAATGTACTGTGGGGCCCAGCCTGGGTAACGCCTGGGCTTGAGCTAAGCCAGAGACAGCCAAGTGAAGATAAGAGAATGCTGGGCCAGTCTAAGGGGCAAAGGGATGAGAAGGACAGAATAAAGAGGGCTTCCTGTTTCATCTGGGGAGGACACACTTGTTTCATTTAGGGAGGATGCTTACTTTATCTGGGAAGGACGCTAGTCTCATCTGGGGAGGACACTTACTTCATCTAGGGAGGACGCTTACTTTACTGGGATGATTACCAACGACCACCGAAAGGGATACGCAAGCGCAAAAGAGACTGATGCCGTAATGGACTGATGAAGTAATCCTTAATACATATTAATTAGTTAGTGTAACAACCCATGCTGAATATGTATTAATCTATAAATTTTTTGATCTATAAATTACGGACGTGAGGTGACGAAGTTGGAACCAGATTTGGGTGGATAACCCTGGTTCCCGGTGTCTCAATAAAGCACCTCATATAACCATTCCCGTGGTTATGTGTTTGTCCCAACGCTAACAGTAGTGCCTACATTTCTGCCAACACGAATATCATGTCAAAACACAGTATTCTCAGAAGCTGTATAAAACCTTACTTGCCCTCAGGCCAACTATTAACCAGCAATGACAGAGCTGGCAGTAAAGTTCTAGAATGGGGAGATGAACAGGAGTCTCCTCCTTTGGTTTCTCTGTGATAACAGATCTGAACAGCATATTAATTAGTCCAGTCTAAAACAGTTATCTTGTACATTATCTCCAGCTCTCCTGTCTCACATGCAAGAATTTATCTGTTCTCTTCCTGCTCCACTCTTCATTCAGCATTCAGCAATGCACCTAGCATTGCAAAAGAAACACACTTCCACAAATACAAACATGATCTGCTCAGTCTCTAACCAGTGAGATTAATAGACTGTTCCTACAGAACTGCTGGCTCTGTCAAGGCAACAGAAATACAGACAGTTGTCAGGGAGTTATTAACTCTAATATAACTCTTTGATTTAGACCTCTCCACTCCAGATTTTTTTGGGTTACCACCACCTCTGGGTGTAAACTGCATGAATATACACGTGTGCATACATGCCTTTTTCTTTTTCCTGTTATCACTAAGAATTCAGGCTACTGTTTTTAATATTTTATTAAGAAACGAATTCATGACATCCCTTTAGGCTTCCTAGGTTTACATTTCTGCATTCCCTTTCTAGCCTAGCTCAACGTAGGTTTACTGTCTGTAATCAATGTTTCTAATAAAATTCTTCCACGGTAATACCCTTTAAACAGGTACCAAAGAGCAAGGAGTAACTACAACTTCTCAACATGGTATAATAAAGATGATGATGTGAAGAGATTTTTAACACATACCAGCAAAAGATCTGAGAATTGCAGAGTATTATTTTCATCCAGAAAGCAAAACTGGTTTTACTGTTACCACTTTAGAACAAGCAACACCCCAGAAACCCTTATAAAAATAATACTCTAAGATGCTTACTGTAGCACAGAAACAGGATAGAAACAGGAGGCAATAATTTAAGCACTACCTATTACTGAACTATTTCTACAATTAAAATCTTCACAGATAACCAAAAGCTCAGGGCATGATAGAGCTGCTCTGCAAAAGTAAGTACCAGGAAAGTGTTTTTTAGGGAGAAAAAGGTTCCCAGAGGCCAGCTTTATATCTCTTTGCTGTGGCTACTTTAAAAACATCAAAGTGTGGCAGTGTCTGCTTTCTGGCATGTTACATGGAGAGAAATGATGTCTGCCTTTCTTCCAAACCATGCTGCGTGTCCAGAGGAAAAGAGGACAGGGACGTCTTTCTTTCTTTCCCCTAACAGGACAGTATTCTGCATAGCTTTTATGCACACTGCATCCATCAACTCACCCATTCTCCCTCCGGCTCTATAAACAAGTTACACAGATTATTCCTAAAGCTGCATAAAAGTAGAGTATCTGGGCTGTTTCCAAGTTAAGTGTTGAAGTGATTACAAAATTCAAATAATTATGCTGTAAATCCTGCAAGCTGACTGCATCTTATAACACAAGATTTAGGAACCAACAACCCAGGACTACACATGACTCTGCTGTTCTTTAAATAGACAGTGCTCTTCATCTGTTTTCCATTTTACATCTATTATTCAGAACAAACACACCAAATTTCTGAAATTAACAGAAGAACCATCGCTGAAAAGTGCAAGCTCATGCAAAACAAAACCAACCAACAGCTCCCTTCCCTCCCCCAAATCAAACCAACTGAAAAAAAACAACCCAATAACAACAACAAAAAAATAATGACACCTAACATGATTTTAATTATATAAACAAGAATTCATTCTCCTTCTCTAAATTACCTGCTGCATGGACACTAAGCTGAAAGCTACTACAAAATAATCATCTGAGTATTCAGCTTTCCAGATTGTTAAATTATTTTTAGCATTATTCTTATTTTATACTAAAACAGTGGTTTGCAATTTTAAAGAAAGCCTTTATCAACATTAAAACATGACATTTAGGCATTTGATAATTAAAACAGATTTAAATTTGAAGCATTAACCTAAATATCCTACAGCATTTCTAAGAACTTCACTGAGCTGCCATAATTTCTGTCAGCATATGTAGTACTGAATGACTAGTAAAATACCTGAATTGAAACTATTCCAGTCTAGCAGTTTGTATGATCTTGTGTTACCCATAATTCCGACAAAGGCTGAGTTCAAAACAGCAAATTAGTAGATCAGTTATAGGAGCAGAATAGTGAAAAAAAAAGCTACCAACAAGAACACAATTGACAACACCACTCCACAGGAACTGGAAAGACACAGACAGCAGAGTTAATAAGTGGCTGAAATAGAAAGGGAAAAGAGGAGCATGCTATAGCAATCTAGCACTTGGCATGATCAAAGTGTACAGTATATAAGCAATTACTATCTTATCAAATGTTCTCAATCCCCTTCAAATGTTCTTTCTTCTTCTACACTTTCCTGTGTACTCATTTGTGAGGTTATTAGTTTGCTTCCTTTAATATTATGCTTCATATTGTCGTTACTCTAGCAGAGATTTGTTTTCTGTTTCTTCACCTTCCCTCCCACAGCCATGTGCCTTCATCCTCCCTTTTGTTTTCACTGTTTTGCAATACACCCAGTTCAAAGTCCTATGCATCTTACATTCACTTGTCAGGAGCAATCTACAAGTCGCATGAAAACTCTGCAAGGATACACCCAGCTGCACAAATATGCATCTGTCTCCTCTTACTTTGTATCCTGCTTTCAGCCAGATTCTAAAACTAAATGTGTGCATAACGCAAGAAATTAGCTCTTAAATCTTCTGAGCAAAATCGATTATTTCTTTTCATCTTAAATAAATCACTCACAGCATGAATTTGCATCTAAGTGACCTGTATCAGGAATCTGCTGAAAATACAGAAGCCTAAGGACTTGTGTGTAAAACTCACAGAAATTATACTTGGACATTATATATGATTTAGAAAAAAAGCAAGAATTTTTAATTCTCAGATTATTTCATATTCTCATCTTACTGGATCTTGAAATCAGCAACAGTCTACCTGCTTGCAGAATTACTTGCCTTCGGTCACAGGAAGAAGCAAGAAAAGGAAAAACTGCTTTTTAAAGACATATTTGCACAAACTTAGTTTTATTACTCCTGACTAGTGCATGCAAAACCACTACAGGTGATATTTCTTACTCTCCTCTGCATTTTAAAGTGCAATGTTAACTTCCACTTTTACAGAGTATTCCTTGGCTCGTCTCCGTGAATATAATAAGTCTTCAATCTAAAGTCACTTAATTCTGATTTCAGAATGAGGACATGCAAAACACACATGTTCCAGTACTGAGGTTCCCAGTACTGTTCAGTATTTGTTTAAAAACAGAAACAAAGCTGGAAAGGTTCTATCAAAAGAGGTTAAAACCCATGTACTGAGATAAACTGCAATCATTATTCCTTAAGGATTTCAAGGTGCTGAAAATTGAAAAACATTCACAGATAAGAAAAAGTAATTAATCTTATCTTTTGTTCAAATGGACAATATGCATCAATATAAAAAACTGTTGTTATTGCATTAATATTAAAAAGTGGTTAAAAAAATAATTAAACCCTAAAACACTCAAGACAGTTTTTAGTGCAAAGTTACTGGATTCCATCATTAACACGTTGAAACATTTCTTACTACAAGTATACTATATCAAAGACTTATTTTTCAAGATTAAATTAGTGAAAAATACTGCTTGTAACATACATACTGCTAGAATAGATCTCTATCCAAATATTGATACGTTACAAAGTTATACAGATTAGAAGCACATGATCATCATGACTGGGCTTGGACAAGGAAGGTGTTGAGTTAACATACCGGGATTATGAATGCGATCCAGTAGCTTCACAGATCGTGCACTGACAACACCACCAACGTGGACAAGAAAGCCTGGTGGAAAGGTCGTCAAGGTAAAAAATGGAAATTCCTGTTATGATTAAAAACAAACATCAAATGACTGCTTACTAAGCACTGCTGATTGTCCATATAACATGCAGTGAATCGATAATTTCCCTGGAACACAAGCAAAGCAGTTACATGAGGCCAAACATGTCCTCGAGGCTTACTAAGCACTACGTAATGACACATCTTCATATACCCGTCATATAATAAAAGCAGAAATACTATACAATGGAAGAATACTTTTCCCCCATAAGAGTTGCATTTCAGCACAATATTAATAATCAAAACTTTACACATGTGTGCTAACACAGCCTCTACTGGTCCGCTTTTAGGATGACAGCTGAACAACCTAATTCTACTTTCAGTAGCTGAAACAAAACAAAGAAACTTTATTCTCCATTTTTTAATGTTTTACTGTTGCAAATGACCACAGTTTGATCCCAAAGTACAGGGTACACCAACTGCAGTTTTAAATGCATTTATGAATGTCTTAAATTAGAGGAAAACATTCTTACAAATATGAATGGACTGACATGCTAGTGTCGTGAGGTCTGAATGCAGTGAGTAAATATCCATCTTCGAGAATAAAGCCTAAGTCTTCAAAATACATCTCTGAGTTCTTAAACTAAGGAACTTCACTTCCAATTAATTGATTTTACCAATTCATTTTAAATGATTTTACCCAGTTTAAGCATCTACACAAAAATGAAGTTCACAAAGGAGGCAAAGTAAGCAACACATGATGAAAGAATCGGTCATTTTCAAAGGTGATGAGCCCCAAACTGGAAGGTACTCTTGTCTACAGAGACATTCCATGGAATGTCCAATATACGTCTGATAGCACACTCAAGGGGGAAAGGCAACAGATTCATGGTCAGCAATTCTTAAAGCATAGAGGCAAAAAGAAAATAAAGACAAATCATGCAATCATAGTTTGCGTAGTCACAATGAGAGGTTACATGGAAAAGATCACCGTCATTTAATATGAGAGAAAGTACTTTGCTTTCTCACATACTTGAAGCACTGGCAACAGTACAGTTCAACCCAGCTTCTACCTAAATAGTGTACATGCTGCAGATTAAATGAGCATCATGGTTCTTCCAGCAATACATGGCATGAAAAGTCCTCTTAAAATAAAGCCCAATACAGATTTGAAAATTAATACTTCAGAATTCTTATCATCCTTGTTGTCAGAACTCTTACGGTTTTTTAGTATTCTACAAACTTCACATTTTCAGGATTTTGGGTTGGCTTACACTTCCAAAATTAAAAGGTAAACTTTGAAATCATCAGCCATAAAATCAACAACCAGAAGGAAAAAAACCCTGCCTCTAACCACCTCAAACAAACAAAGTCTGCATTCATGCCTTCTGATGAAAGTAAAAAGCAAGATTTCACCGCAGGACTCTCTGAAGCCACTTGCCTAATCTGTATTCAGGAGCAACAATGGATTCCTAGAAAGGTCTGCAGAAAAGATTGCCCCCAGGTTTCTAACAGTTCACAAACTGCTCTGCAGGGAATAGGAACCAACAGAAGAGTCTGGTTCCTATTACACCACAGCCTGAACATCTTTTACGTATGTTTTACATGTAGAAAAAACGGGGAAAATATGGTATGTCAAAACTTTGTTAGAACCCTCTTTCACTGTGGCTCTGTAGTATGCAGCAACTCCCAGGTATATCAAATAATTCCCTGACCACTACTGTGCATAATATGTATTTCAATGTGTAACATACACAATTGCTCTGCTATCCCACTTTAATGACTTTTAAAATTAGCTTTTTCAGAACTGTAGAAATCAGCAGTCTACTGCACATGTCATCTGTATGGAATTTCAACAAGCCTATCCTCCATTTTTATTTAATACATACACACCACATATACTCTCTCACTCAGACTGTGCCAGGACAGAATGTAACAAACTAAGTGAATGATACTCCATGCTCTAAAGCATATGCACACCCAATGCATTTTTAATCTCCATGAAGATTCACAAATTACTTTTTTATTTTTATAAGACTGCAAATAATTTTAACATGTTCAGACTTAGCAGTTTGCCTGAATGCAAAGTAATAGCATGGTTTTATCTCAATATATTGAGATGTTCATGTCTGTATTAAGTACATGCCCAAATTAGAGCTATGCTCTCTGTTCACTTCAGCCCCAGGCAAATAGGGCTAAGTGACTCCCTGAACCATTCTGACCTACTCCGAGGCTATTCATGTCTCACTCACTCTGATGCAGATGGAACTCAATCAGCAACAAAAAAAAAAAAAAGTAGGGTTTCTGTATCATTATATTACTCAAACCCCAGTCCCAGCCTCAACTGTGGCAAACCAATACTGCAAAACTATAAAGCTATACTTAGTGCAAGGAAAAAGAGACACTCCGTAAGAATCAGATGCAGTATTTGTAAGCTACAAAACTCCTCTACAATTTGTAAAAGACTATCTTTACACAAAAGTGATGAAAACACAGAGAAGTCTTTTCCCATACCTGTGAAAACACACTGACCTTCAAAGTTTTCAAGCTACAACTGAAGATGGTCAGTTTTATCTTACTGTCCTCACAAATATTAAAATCCTCACCAATGTTAGTTTAAAACAACATATAAAACTGTTTCTGAACACACATACATGTATTGCTAGTACGCTTCACTACAATTCATTCAAAGAAACACCGAAACATGATAAAGCACATGGAACAAAGCTACACACACATGTCATTAGGTGTTAGTGGCAGCTGAAGCAGTTCTCAAGATTCCCTGTCAGCTGTTTCTTCATTCCTGTCCTAGTACTGCTCCCTCAGATAATGCTCAGGTGTGTCCACAGAACAGAGGAAGAAACTAGCCCATATGGAAATGCTGTAATTTGCTCACTGAATTATTTTTACTGTAAGCACATTCACTGTGCCATCTAGCAAGGTGCCCACACAATCTTAAGAGTTTGCCTGCACTAAGAGAAGGAATGGACAGTAACAAAAAAGCAAAGATGCTTAAGTCAGCATGTCAACCAAAAGAATCACCCCAGCATGTCAACCAAAAGAATCACCCTGAGAACTGTGCTCTGCCACAACACAGTTATCTAGCAGAGCTCTTCAGAGATGAAGACCGACACGTGTCCATCCTGAAGAGGCAGCAGTAAAGATCTCTCAAGCACTTGCAAAATGCAAACGTGGAACAATAAAATGGCAGTTGTTCAAGCTGAAGTTAATAGAGATACAGAATACCATCAAGAGCAGCGTTTGGCCAGTTCTACAAAAACACAGGCTAGGTTTTTTATGAGTAAAGTAAGCTCACGTTTTCATACTGATGGAAATATAGCATATACATTTATAAATAGAGAAAGATAGCTGTGCTATAGTGATGTAGCTACTGATATCAAGAGGCAGTGAAATTAACTGGTTGTAAAAAGCCTTAGCATTACCATATAACCACATAAACAGAACTAAGACTCATAAGAATGTGCTCTGTGTCTTACACACCTGGATTTCTATTCTATGCACTGAGTTAATTCTTCGTGCATCCAAGTGCTACCCTAACTAAACCAGACAAGTAGCTATAGAGCACTATTTATGTGTGCACTACTAAAACAGACAAAATAACCTGCATTATTCATTCTAGTTAAGTAAGTTAACCTTGAAGGAATTACAGCAAAAACTCATCCAACATGAGATTTTCAGAAAGACAGTATATAAACATATTTGGAATCAATTAACAGCCTGCATGCTTGGTCACATCATCATCATCCATAACATAGTCAACATGTTCCCATCCCTTTCCATAGTATAGATTTTCCACGTGACAGAATAAAGTTCTTAATACAATGTACAAATAATTCAAGTTATAAAAAGGCATCAAGCGCTCTTAATTTACATTTTTAACTATTTTTACGAAGCTTTCTAAGGAAATAATGGATCAGCCATGAAATGCCTGAAAAGCTAACAAAACCAAAAGATAAACAGAGAAAAGGCTCTTTTTAAAGCATTTGTTTCAAAATAAAACATCAAAAGAGAAATTAAAATATCAACTGGAATGTATCAACATGCAAAATAACAACTAAGCAAAAATAGGCCCATCTGATAAACGCTCTTAAAAATAACACAATATAGAAAAAAAAGTCTGCAGAAACAAGATAACAAAGAAATCTGCAAAATCTCACAATACAGAAAATAAAAGTATTTCAAATAATTGTTTCCAAATTCTCAATACAAAAAGAAGGGGCTCCAGGAAGAGTCACATGATGTTTTGAAACATACCCGCCTTCTACAGAACCTATGAGGCGATCCTCCCTTAGCAACGGTAACACAAAAAATGAGAAGAGAATCATCCACTTAACACAGCAGCTGTTCACTCGTATTTCACAGACATAGCTCATTTTGTTTAGCAAACGTGCACAGTTCTATGCAAGGAGTTCAGGCAGTAAGAAATCATCATTAACTGGAAATCATTTCTGAACAGGAAAATAATCACGTTTCTTCTCTCCATACACCTCCCTACGAAGCTTTTGACAAAAGTAGTATACAACATTTAAAGAAAGGCTGCAAGGCCTCATTCAAAACATTTAAGCAAAGAATTAAAACCACACTATTGTTATTACACAGTCTAATCACCGTAGGCACAGATGATATTTTCAGTCCCTTAGAGGGTCTTCAAAAAGCTGCAAAATCTAGGAAGCCTTTCTAGTTCTGGGGAAGAGGGTCAGGTTTGTTTCTGTTGCTGTTTGTTAAAGGCGATGTGCACACCGTTTAATGTAGCAGAACAAAGGCTACATTATACACCAGCTCTGTTTTTCAAATCTCAAGTTTCCACAATTATAAATGAGATTTTTCACCTTGCTTAAAACTCCTATGTGTCTGAATTTGGCTTCCATAAAAACTGAGCACATGATGGTAAAGTATTAAAACTGACACATAGGTTAGTAACCTCTGGAGACTAAGTACCAGAAATCCCTTCCTGTAACTGTTTTCTTACAACACCAACTGGAATAATTTGAGTACTGAGCGCATTCAAGTTATTTGCTCCACATGTCTTAATGCTTTAGCAATATACTGTGGTGATGTTAGGTCTCAGAGGTCTTTTTCAGACTCAATAATTCTGTGATTCTACTTCATATTAAAATATATGAAATAAACGAAAGGGCTACTAAACACCCACCATTTGCAATACACTCTCATACTTCGAAAATTACACATATTTTTAAATGGAAAAGAACAAGAAAGACTGCACTTTAGTAGATCACAAAGATAAATATGAAATGCCTTACCCTTTGTTCCAGAGCTGACTGAGTCTGTTGTCTTAAAAGAGTTTTAAATGGCCCCCCTTCTTTTCCAGCACTCCCACTGCCCATTCCTGAAGAGTATCAGTACAAATGACATTCGAAGAAACATATGTTAAGATTTGTAATCATACTCTGATTTACAGACATATAAAAGAGTCAATGAAACAATCAAATCATGTGCATAATTTTAATTTTTAGAAAAAAAAATAATGCTGAGCATCAGTTTAAGTTTAGAAAGGGGTGCTTTGGGGTTTGGTTTTGTTATGACTAGCAGTATTCTTTAGCATTTGGACAAAACCCCTCAATATAAGATCCTTTTCTGCGGTCATCTAGAATTAAAAACCCTACTAAATACAAAGATTTTAACTACTTATCAAAAAGGGCTGCAAAGACATTTTTACTTCCACACTGTTGAATGATGCCCCTCTGCCAGATTACTCTAAAGTATATCTCTCTACTACCATTATCTTTTGGGGGTTTCTTTAACAATAATGACAAACTGGCTTTCTGAGATTTTTATCATAACTAAATAACCTTTTCCTAAATAACCTTTTCTAACCACTGCTAGAAGACTACACATAATCATAGCAGTAGCTATATAATGCATGATTTGGACCCGAAAGAAAATGGCAAAGGCAACGTGCATCCTGATTTGAAATATAAACTCTGAAGAAAAGCTATCAATTATTTTTATTTTAATATCTGTGCAGAGAAATGTTCACTCATTTCTTCAAATAAGTTAAGAAATTCTGCTCAGCATTTCAAACTGTCACACCTCTTTTGTTACTACACCAGCACACATATAACCTGTAGGTCATCTGTAAATGAAAATATGACTCCAATTTTGCGTAACAGGGTCAGTCTCTTCCTTTTGCATATTTTACTCCAACCCTGATCCTGCAAAACAGGCACTTTTCTGAAGATAAAAGGATTATCAGATACAAAACTACCTTTGCTATTGAATTTTCTGTTCTAATATACTGTACTCTTCAGCAAGCATGTCAAGAGACAGGTTTTATGTATGACAGTCAGTTCTTTGCTCTAATTGTTAGAAATCACAACGGTAAGAAATAAGCACATACCAAGATTGTGGTTTCCTAAAGAAAACACAATGCTGGTGGTTCAGATTTTCTTGGCAATATTTCATGACTAAAAACATACTACCACTGGTTATTTCTTGCATCTAAACCCATCATTGCTAGCTTGACAAGGCAAAAGTAAACACCTAAGTTGCACAGGAAAGCACAGGTTAAAGAACAAACAAACAAGTGTCAAGAGCAGGATGAAATACAAACATCAGAGTGCAAATAGTTATGAACGAGGATAAAAGTTTTGCTTACACAATTTATAAATAACACAACAATTCCTTGATAGTTTTCTTTTTCTTCTGATCAAGCATCTAATAAACATAAATGAGACTGTACATATGGGAGATCTGAAATAACACTCCACTTAATAATATATGTTAATCCATTCCTAACATCTTCCAAAATTAACATCTAATTATACATTCAAATACTCTAATTTTTAAGAAATATTTTTAGCTGTTCTTGGATAAGGAAACAAAAAATATTAGTATCTGTATAGTCCCATTAAACGAGATTTTTATATTAATTTGCTTTGATTTTAAACATCATTGTCAGGGACTATACAATATCAAACAGACACACAGCATAAATACTGGACATGAAACAAACTCAAAAATAAGAACTAATCAAAATAGTTTCTACAGAAAAAAAGCAGTAATATCAACTATTTAAATCTATGAAATTCATGCATGTCAGTGAAATGGAAAGGAAGGCAGTTCAAATAAAAAGTCTGAACACACTTGACAGATTAAATTTCAGGAGCAGAGTTGCTAGCCATCTGATAGATATTATTTTAATAAATCATGACTTGATTAATGAGCAAGGCTTGTTCCATACAAAATACAGGAACAATAATGTGAAGGGAATGAAAAGGATTTTAAAACCTATAGTTTGTTTTAGTCCAATTACCATGGGAAATTTTGTGAGGGAAAAGGAGAAAGTTCTGTAGCAGGAACTACAGTAGTTCAAACCCTCCAAGAAGTTCCGAAGCTGTTTCAAGCTTCTGGGGCAGAGGTGAGATGGTATGAATAGTCATGTAGCCAGCAGTTTTCAGAGGCCAGCGGAATAGAAACAAAGGCTTATAGAAGGCTGAGTGTTAAATGCCCCCATATCAAATAACAACAACATTATCCTAGAAGTTCGTTTAAAGGCCATAATAGATTGATCCTACCAGAAGCAGCCAGAAGCAGCTCTTCAGTGAAAGAAACACTTTTCCTCAGAACAACTGGGCTGACATGGCTAGAGTGTAGAGGGTTAAGGCTAGACCCCGAGAGGAGGAGACAGGAGTTTTTAAGATGAGGGGAATCACAAGAGAGTGTAGGGGAGCTGGGAAACAGGAAAATCCTAGGTCCCTGTGGGAAAGGTGCTGTGGAGGAAAGTAACAGAGACAGAGATGAAGATTCAGAAGATGACTAAAGAAACAGACGGAAGAAATCAAAATGAAGCTTTTTTTTTTTCTCCAAATGAGCCAGCACTTACTCCTACATTATTTCTCAACATATAAAGAAATGGAACGACAAAACTCCACAATGTAAATGAGACGCATGTTCTCAAAAAATCATGACCTGATTTTTATGCTTAAATTGACTTTTTAAAGCCATGGTAATCTACTACTTATTTTAAACTTTATACAAAATTTTCTCACAAATACTATGGAATAAAGGCTAAATAAAGCTACACGCTTGATCTGATTACTTTCATCATTTAGATATAGTTATTTTCCATAAATATCATGGATTTATGATATTGACAGTCATCAATCCTAGAGAATTCTAAGTTCCCATAAAAAAAGGAGTTCCCACCTTCTCAATTTCCTCCAAACATATACCATGTCACATCAAAAGTGTTAGCTGACTAAAATATGTCATGCTTTTTGTTATCCTTATACTCTATTAGTTTGCCATGGCACATTCACACTATTCACAAAATCAAAACAAGCTTTCTCAGCATAAATTAATTTTCCTTCATTTTTAGCCCAAAATGAGTAACAGAATCACAACAATGATATTTTTTTTCAATACATTATCGTAATCTTTGTATTTGAGCCACCAAAAACTAGAAGCTTAAGCAGATCCGAGTTTCAATGTCCCCTGTTTAATTTACTCATATTATGAAATTGTGGTATTTGCACTCTTTGTCCAGGTTAGTCTCCATCTCAAATGCAGGATCACACTAGCTACCAGACTGAGCACTAATGAAGTATAGAACATACTGCAGAAGCATCATAAAATACCTCATTTTTTACATCAGCCAGTCAATCTGAGCAGTGGGTATCACCGATTTGACATTTGATCTGTGCGTTTTGTAAAATATTTTGGTAAACACTAACTTCGCTAACTTTAACACTGCCATATTCCAACTTAATAACAGTCCTAGGAAACAAAAACAGAGCTCTGATGCAGTTAATTGTTAAACAACAACATCCTGAATTTAGTATGTGATGGGAGTATCTCCCGCACATCAAATTGCCAGTGAAAGGTAAACTGAACAAACTCAAGAGAGAGTGTTCTTTTAAGCTATTAATATACTACGTCACACCAAGATAGAAGGTTTTTGAATGAAACCAGCAAATCCTCCCAAACACATTTCAGTAGCAGAACTAAAAGCTGATAAAACGTTACTGCTGTGAAGCAAATGCATGCCTATAGTCAGTCTTACTACTAAAAAGATAGCTAAAAATTATCCCTAAAAGAGTAAAAGGTATGAATTAAACCATCTGTTTCAGTTCTGAATGAACTGGGTAAGGACACATTCCTAACGCTGTGAAATATTCCCACTGAATTGTTGCCACCTTCAATAATTGAGAATATTTACATTTCTAACAACGATCACCTGTTAATCATAGAATCACAAGGGATCAGAAGGGATCTTTAAAGATCATCTCATCCAATCTCCCCACCAGGGAGCAGGGATCACCTAGATCAAGTTGCACACAAACATATCCACATGGGTCTGAAACCCCACCTGGGCAGCCTGTTCCAATGCTCTGTTACCTGCACTGTGAAGATGTTCCTTCTGATATTTATAAGGAACCTATGTTCCAGCTTGTACCCATTGCCCCTTGTCCTATCACCAGATGACCTTGAGAAGAGCCTGTCTCCATCCTCCTGACACCCACCCCTCATATATTCATAGACATGAATGAGGTCATCCCTCAGCCTCCTCTCCAAGCTCAAGAGACCCACGTCCCTCAGCCGTTCCTCATAAGGCAGGTGGTTCTACTTCCTTCATCATCTTTTCCATGGGTCTGATATTTACAATATCTGGCTGTACAGCCAAGAAAAGGAAGGAGGAGACTGAGGAGTTACTGGTTGAAAGGAAAGCTCTCAAATAGTCAGCAAACCAAACACAGGAATCTGTAGTTCTACATAAAACATGCCCAGTTGTATTTGCAGGTCCTTTAAATAAGTTATCCATAAACCAGTAAGCATTTGCACAAAATGCCACCAAAAAAAGGCTTCTGTTGGGGATTTTTGTCCCCACATGGGACACAGAAGAAAATACTAAGCTTCCTCACTGGGAACAATGTTTTAACAGATATCTAAGGAATAAACTAGTAAAATATTGGATATAACTATATCTGAATGCAACATTTAACTCAGCTGCTTGGAAAAATTCTTGAAATGTACGCTATCAAGTAAAGCTAAATCAACTACTCTAGTATGCTTAAAAATTGTCTAGATTAGATGGAGACTATAACATTCCGAGCTTCAAATACCACAATTTAAAAAGCAAACAAACTTTTATGAACAATGTGCAAAATGCTTTGCCACTTAGTAGTGAAACTCAGTGCTTTGGTCACATAATGGAGAATAAACAGACAACAGTTCTTGGAGTTATGCTGACATTATTAATGACACGATTCTAATACACTGGAAAAGTAAGATCAGAGAAAACAACATGTTGAAGAAGATATGACAGACTGAGGCAGGAAGAAAAATGCTTTTTGAGGATGCCTGGAGTATAATTTACTTTCAAAAATGCATATTGCATATGTAAATCCATTTCTATATGGCAAGGAGAACAGAGGCAGCAGCTGCCACATTTCTAGTACCACATTTGCAAAAACTACATAGATTTAATAACATTGTCCTTAAAATACTGCAGTGAAAAATGTATTCCCATGGTTCATGTAATATGAAATGGAGGAAATAAAAAGGCGGAAATTAACTAGGACTCCTTTAAGGCTCCGAGATCTTTTATTTCCACTTGAATGAAGTTGTGTTACAAATGGTAGTTTAATGTTATCCAGAATAGTGGAGATATAGGCAGGATTAAATTTCTACCCTACAGAAACCTTTTCAAATCTGAGGTGCGCTATCTGAAGTTTCCAATTTTCACATCATTTTGGTAACTTTAATGCCAAAAAGCAAAAAGGGATTGAATGAAGATATAAAAAGAGAAACATAAATGAAACAAAAAGTGGGTGGAAGTGCCTTACCAGTTTTGGGAGTCAAACTCAAATCTGTGTCAGAAGAAGAGGACTGTCGACTGTAGGACTTGGAAGGTGAAAAGGAATAGGTTTGGTTTTTCAGAGGGGTGGAGGGTCCTGATGAATGAGTATTGGGATTGGGATCTTCATTGAAGGGAATCCTGCCAGAAGAAGGTGGAAAAATATTCAGTAATCCTGTGCCAAAGGACCTGGCTGACAGCAGCATGATCCAAACACCAGGATGGGATTGGGGCAGGGCCAGCAGCTATTCCTTGAGTGCGAGACTGGGGATGAGGCCAGAGGCAAGGAAATGTTGTTTTACCCATTCAGCAGTCTACAGAGAGATGCTGATTATCTACAATGAAACAATTAAGCCAAATGAAAGGCATGAGATGTGACAAAAAATATTACATGTATGCAAAAGAAAAAATTGAGAACAGTTTATGGCTTAAAAATCTCGTCAAGTACACAATGCTTTGAGTTAGTTTAATAAAGAAAAATGATTTAAAATCATACTTGTGTTTATACATAGTCATACATTTATGTATATACACACATATGCAATACAGAAAAAAAATGTTTCCTTATCCTATAGCATCAGTAGCATGCCACAGCTAAAAACAGAGCAAAGAGGAGAATCTTTATGGGAACAACTATATTGACAAACAGTTCACTTATGCACAGGTTGACTTACCTGCTCTCTAAAACCATCTCTTCTACAAATTGCACGTACTCTTCCTACAACCATTTTAAAACCTACATACCAGATCTGAATTATGCTTGAAAGCAGCTATGAACTCAAATCATGCTATCAGTTCCTCCAATTACTGTAAAATAGTCAATGTTCCCCAGACACATCAAGTTAATTTAATAGAATTTCTTAGGAAGTAAGCATGTCAAAAAGCAATGAAGAGTACGGCTTTGTGGAAGAGACTCCAGTGAATGTTCAAGAAACTATTGCCTTTGTTTCAGCAGCTGCACACAGAGTAGGTCTTCACTGACAATAGAAGGTGGCTCCATGAGAAAATGAGGGAGGAAAGACGCGTTGTACCTGCCTACACTGCCTGCCTGCCTGCACTTTGTGACCACTGTGCTTGTGGCCTGCCTCTCCCCAGCTCCTGAGTCTGAGCAGTCTCGTACCAGTGTAGATGAGAGTGGGAACAGACACAGAGAAGTTCTGAGTAAGTCGTGAGCCAGTAGCAGTGTGAATTGGGCTGTTGTGAGTCGAGCGGCATCCATGGCTTGGCGGATGAACCAGCGGAGACCTGAGAGAATTTGCAGCCAAGGTGGAAGAAAAGAAAACAATACATACAAACAGGTTGCAAAGTTATGTTATAAATTATTTCAGGGAAGTTTAGATAGAGGAGTTCTCTTACTTTAAGCAGACTCTAAGAATTTAAATTCCTAGCATGCAAGAGTCCAGATGAAATAAAGAGAGAAAGGAACAGCTTACGCACTAGCTTGTGAATGTGTAATTGATTCTTTGGCAACAAAGCATCAAGTTAGTAAAGCCAAGAATAAGAAGTATTAGTTGATTTTGCTGGTTTTGAGAAACACTCCAAATTTTTGGACCACAGGACACTGGTTTGACAATACCCACCCACCAACATAACTATAAACTATTGGAGGGGTGGAATTTCCGATCTAGCATTTCCAGAGTGAAAGCTACTGATTCATGAATGAATGCTTTCCAAGTTGGTAGTTATTAAGTCCACCTTTTTTTAATTTTTTAAAGTCACCACTGTTCTTTTATGCTGCATTGTATCCAGAAGCTCTTCTGATGGCAAATACTTAAAATTAAGACAAGTTAAATAAGCTACAATCTGAAATAGAAACCAGTAATTTTGAGCACACTAATGCCTGCATGACAAAAATGGCTAATTATTACTATAATGACACAAAAGTTCAAGGTAATGAATACTGCTAATCCAATTAATACCTCTGGAAACACAGCATTAAATAGCAGATTCTTTTGTGCTGTTTTTTCCTTCCAGAAACTGGACACACTACCAAACAGCAAATAACCAAATTATCCAAGCAACAAACTAGTACCAATTTGAAGACGACTGCAAGTATTTTTCTACTGATGTGAATGCACCTGAAAAAAACAGTATTCAAACTGTTTGGTACTACAACAGAAATATTAAACATCAAGGAATTCAACCTCTCATCATAAGTTTTCTCTGCAAGTACAACGTTTACAATAGCCCTACCTGTTTTGCAACAGTAAAAGCAAAGCACACAAGAAAAGAAGATATTACTATTGGGTCATTCCCTAAATCAAGAGAGAGAACTCTCCAGATTCAAAATGTGTCTTTTCTTATTGTGCTCAGCATAAATACTCAATACAACAGCACTCAACTTGGAAAATCTTGAACAGACGCTACAGCACAAGTCCTCATGAAAATGTTCATTGTACAGGAACAAAGCAGAACTAATTATTAATTAGCTAACTGGTGGATGGCAACCCAAGGATATGTACTATCACTGCTAGATAAATTCAAGAAGTCATACTAATTAGGGATTACCACTTCAGCTTCCACAGAAATAATATAAGCAATCCAACCTATGCATTTCCAAAATTGTGGACTATAAACTCAGTTACACACAAATAAAACCACAAAAGGAAAACAAGTTCTGAAAAAAAGAAATCACACTGGTTATGTAAAACTGAATGAGTATGAAAAGAGAGATGAAACTTTTTTCCCTACAAACTACTAATTCATACTTACTCCTTCATTTCTTTGGATGGGGAGCTACATGTAGGTAAAAATGCTGATGTGTTACTTAATTTATCCAACGTGCAGGCTGTTCCTATGGCTCGCACTACTAGCCCAGACTCTCCCTCCAAATCAAAACACTGCAAGTAACCAACAACAGCATTTCCTCTCATCTCAAGCACCTTCAAGCCAATCTTCCTTTGCAATTCACCTACAAAACAAAAGATAAAGAGCTCAGAATTGCAGCAAACTTACTCTATTCTCTTTTGTGATCTCTGACCTCCACTTTTGGAATTGCCAAGGAAGTCATTAAACCAGGCAACAGATCAAATTTTACAGCATTACATCAAGAAGCCGGTCACAGTCTTTGCCTCCCAGTACATACTGTGATAGCCACGATATGCGCAGTTCTCTTCCTTTTTTTCCTACAGATTACATGAACACTTTCTTAATTATTATGTAGCTTTTTCAGTATTTTTCCCCCACTTACTCAGAGAGACAAAGAGATAGTCAAGATTCACGCTTGAAGGTACATGTTTCTGAACACTCCTTCATGCAGTCAGAACAATACATTATCTTTGACATTCAAGCATAAGTTATTGAATTTACAAACTGAAAAGAGCATGAAAGTTTCAAGCTGAGTGAAAATTGCTAAGGACTCCATTCAAGACAAGACTGAGACTAAATTCTTTTGTACATATACAACACATATTATGACACAGATCCATAAAACAGCCTGTATCATTTGCAGAAGTTACAGATTCTTTAAGGATTCTTTAGGTACGGCCAACAGTAACAATGACTGCAGTGTGAAGCATTATATTACGTGAAGGAGACCTACAGGAAAGCTAGAAAGGGACCTTTCACAAGGGAATCTAGAGGAAGGACAAAGGGGAATGGTTTCAAGCTAAAAAAGCTTAGATTTAGATTAGTCTTTAGGAAGAAATTCCTCAGTATGAGCGATGAGGCACTGGAACAATTTACCCAGCATAGTTGTGGATGCCTCCTCCCTAAAAGGCTGGATGGGGTTCTGGGCAACCTGATCTAGTGAGAGGTGCCCCCGCCCAGGGCAGATGGGGTTCAAGCCCCTTCCATCCTAAACCATTGTATGATTCTACAACATGAAACAGTATTGCTATGAGGTCCTTTGGGTTTTATCCTCTCAATCACTTCCATGAATAAATATATTAATAACAACTAGCAAAATACTTCACATCTACTACTTTATCCACTCACTATGCAAAGCGAGAGATATGCTAATGTTTATCAATACTAACAACTCATCAAAAGTTAGAACAGTATTGTGCTAACTGATGTGAACTGTCACTTCTTCCTCAAAACATGCTGGCTTTCCAAATGAAGAGCAATATCCCCATAAGTGCTTGCTAAACCCAACTGACTTTTCATTTCAATATCTTCCTTAAAACACAGTTTTATCTACAGGATACTTGGCAACATTACGAGCCTATTAGAGAACTGAAATCACTGCCCATCATTCTAGTAGGTTTTTTTGATCATTTCTTTGTATTCATTACACCCTCAATATTGTCTGCATCAGTCTTGTCTTACTTTCCACCTCTTATCTCTTGTTTTAGTGTGCAAAAGCTCTAGAGTAGAGGTGTTTTGTTGTGTTCTTTTGGCACTGAAACTGGGTCACAATGGCTGTTTAAGTTCTAGCAATACCAAAAAAATCCCAAAACAAATCGGTGAAGATGCCTGAACTGATTCTAATCGCTGGCCTCTCTGGGAACTGAAGGCATGTCCTCCGGAACTGATGCAAGGCAATGAAGAGGTATTCTTGATAAACAATGACTCAATCTTGACTTCAAAATCATGGGATGAGTAAGGTATTGATACATAATCTGAGATCGTGCATACTTGTTCAGTTCCAAGAGGATTCTTTAATTTAATTTTTTGAGTCAAAACACTAGTAATATTCCTCATATAGGTTAAGAACATTATATGGGTTAAATTTCACATTTCTTTGACCTTGCTTAAAAAAACCCAACAAACTACACAGCAGCATGATCTAACCAAGAAGGAAAAAGGGAAAACAAGTCAGCCGTACCGGCCATCAGTTAGGACAACAGAACCTTCAAAAACAGGAGACAATGAGAAATGAAAAAATAAACACAATTAATACCAAAAGTCATACACAGTCTTGTCTTATTTAAATGGTGATTTGTTTTAAAAGCAGTAATAACCATTACAGCCTATGTGCTGAATACCTGACATGAGTGAAATAAGTCTTTGTCTAGCTTCATTCGATGCCCTTGGTGTGCGAATTCGGTCTATCCACTGGTATTCTGGGTCTTCATTAACTACAAGTTCTTCCACAAATCCATGAATTATCACTGCTCTGTAACACTTAGGAATAGATGTAGCTGTTAAAAAAATATATACAAGAGAGAAAAGGCATGAGTGAGCCAAGAATCTCAAGAAAAACATAAAATTACACACAAAAATTTATTAGGATTCCAAAAGGTAATCCACATGACTTCCCATTAAAACATGAACAGACTCAAGCAGTTCTGTTCTATGAGACCCTGAAACAGAACTGGACACTTTATCAGTTACAGCCTGTACTATTATGAAACCTTTTTTCCACTTTGTGCCCCCAAAATTACACAGTGTGCAAATGTAATTTAGGAAAGTTAAGAGAAGAAAAATAAGTTATTTACACTGTCGTGAAATAGGAAAAAATAAGTATTACAAAAAGAAAAGCAAACTGAACAATTTTCTGCACCTGACTTCAACGTAAATCCACTAGACTTACACAGTAAGTGGGTGAAAGTGGGAAACCGCCAGGTTAAGTAAGCAAAGAAAAGAAGTAGCAAAAATTTTTCAGTTCAAATACATTTTTTTCCTCTACTTACTGCAAAAAAACTTCACTCCACAGGATGACTGCCTAAATCTGTTTAAATCATTGAAGAGATCTACTTTCACCACCACATTGATCTCTCCACGTATACCTATCAATAAGAAACACAAAAAATTAGAAGCTGTATTAGAAATGAATACAGAAGTGGCTCTTCCTAATTATTACTACCTATTACTAGTCATTAATGCATTTTCTATTACTAGTCAGTTAGTCTTACTGCAAAATCAGTATCAGAAGTACCACGATTGTCCCAAAACACTGCAAGCACAAAATGTCAGGAGTACCACCTTTGAGTAGATACTCTGACCAAAACCAAAAAGCTTTTACATTTTCTCCCTTAAATCATTTAAAACTCAGAGCAAAGCTACTCTCTCAGGTTCAATCCAGTGAGAAAATCTATGGCTCTTTCCAGAACAACAAAGTGGCACAGTAAATGTCTGTCAAATACTTTGACTATGAGACGGAATAGATAAAAATAAAGTATTACAGACACTGCAGATCAAGTTTAGTTTTGGGTCACAACTCCTTTCCTTTTCTGAGCTGCTCCTTTTTCACCATCCAGTTACAAATTCACTTATTATAGGTTCTGACATATTGAGGACTACACTTCTTCATGAGACTGATATCTCATGGCTTCAGAAGCCTTTATCACATAAGTCTATGACACTCAAACAAAAGCATTAGATTCATGGATTTAACCCCAACATTACTGCAATAAGGTCGCCACCTATCCCTAACTTCCAAAAAGCCAGTAGACACAAGCCTTCAGTTACAACAGGAAGTCCTACAGGTTCATGTATTTTCATAAATAATCATGCTGAGGTTAAAGAATAAACATTTATAAACTGATTTTTTTCAGGAAGCATCAACAAGCTTTTGCCAAAGATCAAGATAATTAGAATATACTGCCATGAGCATTAAAATACAAGAATTCTTATTTTACTTAAATAGAAACAGATTTTAACATGTTCCATAATAAAGTCTTCAAGCAGGTAGCCAAATGCTCTGAACTGATCATGACTTTCTGGGACAAAAGCTGCATGACATTAAAACCCAAAGCAACTACCTCATTCACCTCATTTTCTCTTACCTTCAAGACATTCTGATGAGATCTATCTTTTTGCAAGGAAACAGAATTTCATGCTTGATTTTATCTTGCAGATGTGTCATATCCTGTCCCTCCACCTCAAGTGAGGGATACTCACTCCCCAAGTGACTCCAGCTAAAGTACATTCTTATAGTAAACACATAGCAAGTGGAAAAGCATATTTGGCTCTTTGTTTTAATCTGAATTTTGTGGTAACTATTTTGAATATCACATGAAGACATTTCTCCACTTCTTACAAGTTCTGTGGGAGGTGTTCTGCCAGGCATGTGTCTGAACTACCATGCCAGAAATTTTCTCATGTCAGAAACTGGGGAAAAAAATGATAGAAAAGTAGCTTTCAGCTCCTAAGGCTAAAACTACTGCAGATTTCTAATGGTGTATTACAGAAATTATGAGAAGCAGATTACATCTGAAAAAACACTGCTTTACTTCTAAATGAGGAAATCTTACCATGAATGGTATCATAAATTGGAAACCATCCTGAAATAACTGTAGCCGCTTCACTATAGAGCAACGGATCAATATCTATGTATACTTTGCCAATGGCATCATTAGCACTGTAGGTATCATGATCAAGAACTGTGATCTGTAGAGGTTCATCTTGTAGCTCTTCATCATCTACCTAAAAACAAATATCAACATGGCACCTGATTATGTATTCAAAATGCAAGAAAACACTGTTGAAAAACAACTGCAAATACGAAGCAAGTTAGTTACGTGACGTGACCTGACACCAGTAGAGCTGCCTGCCATTTCAGTGTTCTGTACATACACAAGACACTCACTTAGTCTTATTTCACCCTTCACAGATTGGAGAGATCCTGGAACCAGAGTTATCACTGGGAGAAGAATGCAAAAGCAAGATTACAGTAATTACATGCTTAGAAATTCCACAGATTTGCCTCAACTTACATTCCCAAGAACGCTGACACATCTCCACAATACAGATGTGTAATGAAATTATTAATATTATATAATTAATCTTATAATTAAAATAAAATTTACTACATTCAGAAGTTACCATTATTGATATTTTCACCCTCCCAAACTGGTCAGTGGTATTCTACAACTTTCTCTGTCTAAATATAAGAAACCAAGAATTAGATTCACTAAATGCAATGGGACTCAGCTAAGTATTCGCAGAATTCATACATGTAGTCTTGCAAAAAGATGAAACTACACACACACACACACACACACTTCCATTGGATTAAGCAGTTCAGTATTTTTCCACCCTTTAAATAAAGAAATAAATTCCACATCAGTGTTGCAGTTTAGCACTTCTCTTTCCCAAACCCATGCAAAATAAATTCTGAGACTTCTGTTACTGTCCAAAAACCCTCTTTCTGTGTAAACAGAGATACAGAGATCACGTATAATCTCCACAGGGATCAGCTTTTCATCCTCACTCAAAATATGACTCCAGGAACTGAAAGACAAAAGCTGACTAACCTTCAACAGCCCAGTACTACTTTCTTAATCAACACAGACTGCTGATTAAGAGATGTTTTTACTCAAGTATTCCATGTTTGACTAAATAATCTGCCTGACTTTACTATTTTATATATGCTCCAAAATATTTCTGACATTACCAGCTACTGCATCACTCATTACATGTCCACACACTTAAATCCATGTTTATACTGTGATGTTATCTTAGAACACTATATATGAGCCAGTATTACATATTCAATTGTTTTAAGAACATTATTCTAAATACCATTACATAATGTTTTAAGATAATAAAAAAACACAGTAACAAGAAAAAGAGTACGTAAACACTTGTTCAGGGCATAACGTCAAAGGGCATCGCTGAATTAGATGCTGGAGAGCAGCAAGCAATTACAAGAACATCCTGAATGCCCTCACTATTTCATAAGGAAATGGGAAGTGTCAAGTAATTGCTGGCCAAGCTCTTTATGTTGTCATTTTCTCACAGGAATTCTCCATTTTCTTTGTCAGGTGCATTATTCTTTACAGCCTGAAGTAGTATTACAAATACCAATTAACTTTCCTTACACAAAACTACCCCTTTAAGACATACAAGCATATCAGTACTGAAATCTGAAAGCCTCACCCATAACACTATTTTCCTCTCACTTTCACCTTGGTCTTTCTTTTTCAGTATTGCACATATTAACATTTCAGCTGGATCCAGTCTGCAAGTTTTTATCTTTACGAACAGTCCTAAAAAGCCAATGAGACATCTTTGGCAAACAAGGTCTAACTGTAGATGGGTTGGCTGAAAAGGCTTTGTGTGTATTCAAACAAAACAAAACAAAAAAACACTTCAAGCCTCAAAACCCATGTTTTGCCTAAAATGAAATTATTTCATTACAGGCATCTAAACCATAGTGTCTATGTAGATACAAGTACATTCTGAAAAAAATACTTACTTCAAATTTGAACCATTCCGAATTCCACTGAGGATTAAGCGACTTGGGATACACGTCAGTCTTAAAGGTTGTATTTCCAAATTTTACCTATAAGTATAAGCAATCAAATATTAATAAATTATTAAATATAGAAACTCACTATATCTACAGATGTAATTTTAAATCCCTGTTTCATTAACAATAAGTTATTTTCAGTGAAAGCGATTTTTAACTGACTCATAAGTAAGTAGCTTTTCATGCACGAGCAACAAGTCCAATAAATCTATTAAAATTGTTTTGCACTTTCAGTCACTTCACAGTTAAAACTACCACTTATGTTGATCATTCACTGTCATTTATTAGATACTCTTTGTATTATGAAATACTATGTATTTCAGTTTAGAAATATTGAAAGAAAAAGTATTTTATCTAAAGATTTGTAGTTTATGCCCTATTACTGTTTTTTCTAGGGATTCTAAATCATCTTTTTTGACAACTTATAACAATAAAATGGTACTGGTAGTAAATTCATTTCTTAAGCTTAGGAAACCTCCCCAGATGCACACCAGAAAATAAACAACAACACCTCTTGATTGCAATCATGGTACGCTGGACACATAAAAGTAAACTAAGAGCAGCATGGGGGAAAACACGGCATCAGCTTTTATAACGTTCTTAAAATGTAACAAATTCCAGGAAGCATGTAAGTATTGTATGTCTACATACATACCACTCTACATATCCCTGTAAGCTCTGGATGGGGCTCTGGACAATCTGGTCTAGTGAGACATATCCCTGCCCACAACAGAGGGGATGGAACTATATGATCTTTAATGTCCCTTCTAACCTAAATCATTCTATGATTTTACAATTCTTTAACAGCCTGTTTCAGGAATCTCTATTTGATCTCTGATGGAGTCTAGGAGTCTGTCTCAGGATGACCCCACTTGTTTGCTTTTTGTGGACTGATGCAGGGTTCTTTCAAGTAACC
Organism: Upupa epops; assembly: GCA_013397515.1. Lineage (NCBI taxonomy): Eukaryota > Metazoa > Chordata > Aves > Bucerotiformes > Upupidae > Upupa > Upupa epops. The sequence continues at coordinate 419,461 of VZRI01000185.1, forward strand.
ATGCTGCACAGTACAAGAGTCTTTATTTCACAGCAGCTTTCAGCCCAAATTTACATCTGAATGTTGCCTTGCAAAATATTTAGTACTACTTAGAGATACCTACAGTTATGTTCCCTAATTCATTCAAGATTCTTAAGAAAATAATTACTGTGCTGATATGAGACGAATGCTGCCATTAAAGGCAGCTGCGGATTTTGAATAATGTTTTCATTTTAACGTTTAAATGTATTTGGGAGATTGAATTTAGGCTTAGCTCTTGAAAACTGTATGGCAAGTATAAAACAGTTTCCACATTTCAGCAATGATTACTTTGCATAGGAGCATACATCAAATCTAAAGAGATTCTGCACTCATGTACACTCGGTTAATGTTAAAAGCCTAACACACCGCAGAGCTGAACTAAGAGTTCAGCTGAGCTCTGTGTCTATAATCCTATGTAGTACAATCTACAAAACTCTGTGACCAAGGAAACAAATAAACCGATAGGAACCCCTATCTGATCCCATGAGCAGTAATGCTTTCCCAAAAGAAGTTATCCCAAATTAAGCTTTTCAGCTAAATGCCAGAGTGCTACGAAAACACAGGACTAAGCTACCTTCCTTCCTTCAAAAGCTGCCAACAAGCCACAGCCCAGAGCTACACCCAACCTATTTTTACATGTTATCTAGGAAGTAAATTAACTCCCTTGGAGCCCCAGGCAGCTATAACTGAACTTCTCCGGTAGTGGAGCTAGTTCATTAAAGCTAGTAGAGGTAATCGAGTGCGGCACTGCTGTGAGCCATCCAAATTTAGAAACAAGAAGAAATTGTGTTAATTTGCTGCACATCACACATGCTGACAAAGTCCAAGTTACGCATAACCTGAGCCAAGTAAGAGCTCTGACGTTTTTTTCTCATTTTCTAATTCTAGATTTATATTAGAAAATCTAACAAGGAAGTTAGAGGCTCAGAATCAACTAATCAGTTTTCCATTTTAATTTCAGTGGAAATGTTTTGTAAAGCTCTTCAGCAAGCTTACACTGTAAAATAAATCAACATTTTCAAGCTCACTTTATGTTGACAACTCACCTGCAGCCTTGCCTGCTCCACATGTGGAAAAGTTAATTCCTACAGTCTTTCTGAGTGCTAAAACCCATCTACCTATTTCCTTAGCTGTATTTGTGTCAAGACACTTCCAAAACTGCCTGGGAACTCAGCTAAGCAAACTCATCTTTCTGAAAAATTATACTTTCATTTTATTTTTTTTTAAGATAGTCTTTTACCAGGTAGGATATCCAATTCTCTTTTACCACACAGCTAGTCAAGACAGTGGGTTTGGTTTGGCAAAGAGAGAGAAATGTTGGAAACAAGTGACTAGTAGTAGAGAAGATGCTGTTTCCTCTCAAGACAGCTTTAAAACTGGCAATAGGAAATATTCACGTACATAAAATGAAACTGAGCACTATTTCAGTTACATTGAAAAGCACACGAGAAACACATTTTCAGTTTGCTATCAACTTACTGTCCCAATAACCTGTGTTCTTAGTGCCTAACCTCAATTACATTTTAAGCACCAAATCAAATTAGGACTTACATAAAGAAAACCTATTTTCCACCTGTGGAAGGATCATTATTTTTATTTTTCGAGGGAAGTTTAGACTTGACATTAGGAAAAGGTTTTTCTCTGAAAGAGTGATCCGGTTTTGGAACAGGCTGCCCACGGAGGTGTCTGGGTCACCGTCTCTGGAGGTGTTGAAGGTTAGGCTGGATGAAGTGCTGAGTGCCATGATCTAGATGTCAGATGTTTAGGGTTACCTGGTTGGTTTTAGGTTGGACTGGATGATCTTTAAGGTATTTTCCAGCCTCATCGTTACTGTGATACTAGTATTATCATACTTTTCAATGTATACAGTTCCAGAAAGCCATCCTGGCTTGCTACCTTAATTGCAGTATTGAGCCAACCTCAATTCCTGTTCGTGGTACCAGAAGGCATTTACACAGCATTCCTTTTATAAGCACCGCTGACAGTATGATTTCTGAATCCACAGAACGGTCAATGCAATAGTCATACCAGTTGTTCATACTGGAAATAACAAATCACCAAACAGAAGGATCATATAAATTTCTTATACAATCCCTTCCTGAGTAATGCCCTGTATCTTGTCTGACTGCTGCATGATTGTCACAAAGGTTGAGGTTAACCACTTTTTGTGCAATACAGCCATGAGCTATGTAGAATGGTATTTAGTATTTATCCTGTAAACACCCTCTTCAAAAACATTTTAGCATTTCAAGTACTTTAATTACAACTACGAATATTCTCCTTAAATATGAAGTCTGTACAAACACTCAGCACTTCACACATTCAGAAACACAAATCACAGAATGGCCAGGGTTGGAAGGGACCTTAAAAATCATCTAATTCCAAACCCCCCCTGCATAGGCAAGGACACTTTCACTGGATTAAGTTACTACACTTCTACTACTTTTCCAACACGTCTAGCAGAACCTGAAACAGGTCCGATTTGACTGTCACACCAACAAAAGCCCTTCGTTAACCACCTTCAGACAATGGAGGCTTGAAAAAAGCTGAACGTTCCTAAAATACCATTTAAATTTTAGCCGGCTGTCAGCTAAAGGGTGCGCTAGACACCGCTTCTGCTGGAGGATCAGCACAAGCTGCCCAGCCAGGTGGATGAATCGCCATCCCTGGACGTGCAGATATGGAGCTTGAGGAGATCGTTTAGCTTGGTACAGTATGGTTAATGGCTGGACTCGATGATCTTAAGTATCCTTCCAGACTCAATAATTCTATGATCCCCGGGGTCAGGCGGGGTCCTGCTGTGAACGCAGCCCCGCGGGCCTGACCTGGGAACGATTCTGCGGCTGCAGCGCTGCGCACAGGGCGGGCCCGGGGGGCTGCCAGCCCCGCAGATCTCCGTGGACGCGACCGCGGCGTCACCTGCACCGCAGCGCGGCGGACACAGAGGCGAGGAGGGGTTGGGAGGGGGTCTCCAGCCGCAGTCAGTACCACCCCCACCCTTCCCGACCCCACGGTGGCTGCGGCGGGACCGGCAGGTGCCTCTGTCCCGGGGGGCAGTGGGCAGGTGCGCGGGCCCAAGTCAAGAGCCGGCGGGGCCGCCCAGCTCTTCCCCCTCTTCCTCCTCCCCGTCCCTTCCTCCCTCCTCTGCCGCACCGCCCCTCCCCTCTCGCAGACCTCCACGAAGGCATCGGTCAGGTCGCTGGCGCGATCCATCACGGGCAAATGACGCCCGGCCACGATTTTGACCTTCAGCTTCCCCGGCATCTTCCTCCGCCTCCCGCCGGCAGCTGCGGGGACAAAACAACAGCGCGTAGCCCATCGAGCGACACCGCGCGTGGGGAGCCGGGGGGGTACGGGCAGGAATGAGGGAACGGGGAGCGCGCATGCGCTGGGGCGCGCAACGGTCTGTGGGCGCGTGGCCGGGCACGCGCGCCGTGACGCTACTCGGGCGGGGAAGGAATGGCGGTTGTGTGCATGCGCTGCTCACCGTGTCGCCGCCGTAAGCGGCCGGCGAGGCTGGAACGAGGCGGGGCGGGTCTCCGCCTACCCGCTGACGGCCCGCCCCCTCCGACGGCAGCGGGGCCCCGGGACGCTGTGGCGCACCGCTCCTCTCCGCCGGTACCGCCAGTCCTCAACGCCAAGATGGCGCTGCGGGCACGGGTATCCCGCTAGAAGCCGAGCGCCGATTCTTCGATCTGTTCCGCGTTACCGCTGCAGTGGCGCTTCCCAGGCAGGTCAGGCAGCTTGAGCGCCGAGTCAGCGATTCCCGGGACTGTTGATCCGGGGTGAGCTGGGACCGCTTTCAGGTCCCGCAGCTGAGACGGCTCTTTTATCACCCGGCCGTGAGTCTGCGGGACCCGAAGTCCCGTGTCACGCTGGGCACGCCCTGCCCGGGCTGCTCAAGGTGCCTCGCAACCATCAGGGCTCGGCACCGGGTGTCGAAGGGCAATTCCTGTAACCTGCAATATGTTGGGGCTGTACTACCTCGATGGAACGGGGCAGTGGGAGGACACTTAACCCTCCCCAAACAGAAGAAGGAATGGTTGGCCTCTGACAAGCCAGGACACCCGGCAATTAAGGCTCCAAGAAGATGTTAATGAAGAAGCTGACAGTGAGAGAACTCGAGATCTATGTGTACCCTGTTTGTACTACTTTGACTATACTTGCGACACTAAAAATCACACCCACGGGTCAGATAGTCCCAGACCCAGGAGGAGCCCCTGTCTCCTGAGAATAGTCATAGAACCATAAAATCATTGAGGTTGCAAAAGACCTTTGATATCATCAAGTCCAACTATTATGCCTACTGTACAAAGCTCACCCCTAGACCATATTTCCTAGCACCGCAGTTTACGCAGAAAGGCATGTGTAGTGTGAGGTAGGTACTTTGTCACTTCAATTCAAAGCGAGGAATTACTCAGCCAATTAGCTGTAGAACTGAAGGTATAATCACCAGCAAACGCTTGATAAATAATGAGTATATTCATTATCATAATTAGGGCTGAGCAAATTAATTGTTACGTATTTCAGAGCATTAACTTTGTGGGTGACCAGATAGCTTCCAGTTTTGCATGAACCTGCTGTAAAGGAATTATTTGAGCTGTGTGTGCATTGACTGTTACTACACCAGGTGAAAAAACACAGACTGGGATAATGGCGACTCTTCTGCCAAGCCCTACCTCCAGCCTTCTTGGAGGAAGGAATTGGTGCACCTCCCAGGGTGAGAGCCCCTTAAAGCAGAGGTGTGGAACATGTGTCTATCTCCAGGCAGTTGGTGGGAGAGTCCTTTAAAAGGTTTAAACCAGCCCCCATGCATTTTGGGTTTTTTTCCTTAATCAAAGACAAATATTTACAGTATTTGAGGGATTATGGATAGATTAAGGAATTTAGTTATCAGAAATAGGATTTGATATGGTTCTTATAGCCAAGTTTTGACTTTTTGATGCCTGAAAAAGCTCTTTGTTTAGAAAATAGTGCTATCAAAGCTTGAGGCAAACTAAAGGAATGGGGCTGTCCATAGACATAAATGAGGTTTATGTCTATGGGTAAGAGACTGGGGCTATGAAACCTGGTTGTATAGGAATCTGCAAGTCATGGGTTGTACCATTGGCCTGGTTGTAAGCAGGAATATAAAAGAAACCTTGTGTTTTCATTAAGCAGTCCCCAGATGTTGAGCCAAATAGTAGATCTGGTTGGATTATTTTCCCTTTTCTCTAATCTTACAAAAGCACTAATATTACAGACTGGAATGCAATACTGAAACACAAACCATGCAAACAAAATGCAGTAGCATGTGGCACAGACAAATATACTTACATCTCTGACTGTGTCCTGCTAGCTGCATTTAGCCTTGCCGATAGAGCACTGTCCCTCTTTAGCTTAATTTGAAGTTATTTTTGGAACAACTTCTACTCTTGCTTTTATTCATGGTATCTGAGTAAATCTGGTTAGATGCACTTGGCTTCTTCATCCATCCTTGTGTGAGTACTGGAGTGAGACTGCTGCTAAGGAGCAAACACCCAGGAAGGCCACAGGCAGGCCTGGGATGTACCAGCAGGAAACCTAATCTTGAAGAAAAAAAACTACCAATATGACTAGCTTATCTTGGTATGAAGAGGAGTTAATGAGTTACTGAGCTTTTCACAAGACTTCAAAGACTGGTAAAAGACATCTGCAGATTAAGATAAAGAAGGATGAAGTCAACAACCTCCACCTCACTTTAAGACTCTAGCCCATAAAAGCCCTCCCTCCACTCTTGGAGCATGCCTAGGAGAAAACAGGTACCTTATCAGTTTAATTCAAAGTGAGGAACTTGTTAGCCTATCAGCTTTAGAACTACAATGGTAATCACCAGTAGAAGCTTACTAAATGATGAGCTACCTTTGTGGATAAGCACTTAGCTACCAGCTGTGCGCAGACCTGCAATAAAGAACTCCCTTGGCTCTGGATGTGGATCTCGGCACACCGCAACAAATCCACTTTGGGGACAGTGCTATTTAATTTATATCAGAAACAGGGTTTTTTAATAAAATCTCTCACCTGCTTAAGGATGTTTGGGCTCGTCTAATTGAGCAGTTTACAGAGCATGTGAACTGAGTATTACATGTGGATGAGACTGAACCAGGAAGCACAAGCTTGTAATACCCAAAACACTAGCTATTTAGAGGCATTTGGGCTACAGCAGGAAATTAACGCTAGTTCATACTAGCTTTAACCCCCACACTTAGGTACAGTGTGAGTGCCAGGTGTTGCACGCTGTTTCGTGGGAAGTGACACATACATACACATACGCATAGCCATTCCTATGTTTTTAGTTTTCCTATTGGAACAGAAAACTGCCAGCAGAAGACAGGACTACAAAAAGCATGCTTTGTTGGCTATGGTAGATACAGCATTACCTGGCCTTTGTGAGCTTGCTGTGCATTGCTGTGTGGCCCTGAGGAGTGTAAAATGAGTTCTCAGCTACAAATGAATAAAATACACATAAATTTTGTTCTATGTTCCTTTTTCTGGAGAAGAACCTGTGTCTTTGCTTCATTGGCTAGCTAAACTATAATGCAGTAGGAAATGCTGTGTGGTTACTGTGATTTTACAACATGGCTTGTGGTGAGGTGAGAATTTTTTGTTGAGCTGGTAAGGACATGAAGCCTTGAAAAACAATAAAGTCTTTAATTTGGAAGAGGAATTTCTAGTCCACTGAAGTGAAGATTGAAAATGCCTTGCACATTTAACAGGAGCCATCGGTTTGTACTTGCAGCCCAGAAAGACAACTGTGCCCTGGGCTGCTTCAAAAGAAGTGGTGACAGTTGGTTGAGGGAGGGGATTCTCCCCCTCTAATCTGCACTTGTGAGACCCCACCTGGAGTACTGGGTCCAGTTCTTCAGTCCCAAATATAAGAAGGACAGACAGCTTCTGGAAGGTGTCCAGAAGAGAGCAGTTTGAAGGATCACAGGGCTGGAACATCTCCACTATGAGGACAGGCTTAGCAAGTTGGGGTTGTCCAGCTTGGAGAAGAGGAGGCTCCTAGGTGACCTTCTAGCAACTCCAGTCTCTGAAGGCGGCTACAAGAAACCTGGGGCAGGGTTTTTGACTCGAGTGTGTAGTGAGAGGACAAGAGGAGAGAATTACAGACCTGAAGAGGAGAGACTGAAATTGAATGTTAGGAAACAATTAATTCCTGTGAAGGTGCTGAGATGCTGGAACAGATTACCCAAGGCAGTTGTGGCTGCCCCCTGCCTGGAAGTGTTCAAGGCCAGGCTGGATGGGTCCCTGAGTAATGTAATCTAGTGACAGTGTCCCTACCTATGCAGGGTGGCTCAAACTGATCTTTAAGGTGCCTCCTGACTCTGGCTATTCTATGATTCTATTATAAGCAAAAGGACACAAATGTCACTTAGAAATATTTAGAGAGGGGCAGGTGGCTCTACCAGATATGTTTCCGATGCCTAGGTTTTCCTAAACTCCTGTTCAGTCACCATACACATGAAACAATACTCTGGAGCTCTTTGTTCTTCACCCAATATTGGACAGTTTGCCTGACTATGGGCCAGTGAATGACTGGATAAAGGTACTGCCTCGTTACATGGAATAGTTACAGTTTGGGAAGATCCTTAACCAATTCAGCCATTGTTAGCTGAAAGGAATCATTTAAGAGAACATCTATCACAGTAAGCTCTTTCAGGCAGTATCTTGTGAAGAGAATCATGAGTCCTTCATGAAGACCTCTCTGAACTTCCCAGGCAATCAACCTCCGTGCTTTTTATTCTCAAACTTGTAAACAATATTTTTTGAGATACTAGATTTTAATAAAAAAACTCCCATGGCCTGTTCAGAGATTCTTCAGTGTAAATGAAGCATTTGACACAGCATCCTGGCAGCCAAAATGAGGCAGTGTGGTCTAGATGATCAGGTAGTGAGGTGGATTGTGAGCTGGATGCAGGATAGAAGCCAGAGATTAGTGGTCATTGGAGCAGACTATAGTTGGTGGTCTGTATCTAGTGGAGTCCCCTGGGGTCAGTACTGGGACTTGACTATTCAATCTATTCATCAGCGACCTGGATGAGAGGTTAGACTGCACTGTCAGCAAGTTTGCTGATGGCACAAACCTGGGAGGAGGAGCTGATGCTCCAGACAGCTGGGCTGCCATTCAGCCAAACCTGGACAGGCTGGAGACTTGGGCAGGGAGGAGTTGAATGAAACTTAACAAGGACGGTGTAAAGCCTCGCATCTGGGCAAGAACAACCCCAGGGACCATTATAGGCTGGGGATTGACCTGCTGGAGAGCAGCATAGAAGAAAGGGACCTAGGGGTCCTGGTGGCCAGCATGATGACCATGAGCCAGCTATGTGCCCTTGTGACCAAGAAGGCCATTGGCATCCTGCAGTGGATTAGAAGGGGAGTGGTTAGTAGATCAAAGCAGGTTCTCCTTTCCCTGTACTCTGCCCTGGTGAGACCACATCTGGAATATTGTGTCCAGTTCTGGGCCCTCAGTTCCAGAAGGACACAGAACTGTTTGAGAGAGTCCAGCGCAGAGCCACAAAGATGATGGAGTGGAGCATCTCCCTGATGAGGAAAGGCTGAGGGAACTGGGTCCTTTGAGCTTGGAAAAAAGGAACCTGAGGGGTGAGCTCATTAATGTTGATCAATATAGAAAGGGCAGGTGTCAGAAGGAAGGAGGCAGGCTCTCTCAGTGGCACCCAATGACAGGACAAAGGATGATGGGTCTCAGCTGGAACAGAGGAGGTTCCACATAAAGATGAGAAGAAGCCTCTTTCGTGTGAGGGTGCCAGAGCCCTGGAAGGGGCTGCCCTGGGAGGTTGTGGAGTTTCCTTCTCTGGAGACATTTAAAACCCACCTGGACTGTTCCTGAGCAACTGGATCTAGAAGATCCTGCTGTGGCAGGGGGATTGGACTGGATGATCTTTTGAGGTCTCTTCCAATCCCTAACATTCAGTGATGTACTGAAAAGTTAAGCTGTAGTGTGTACTTTATAATATGCACGTGATGCCAGAAGTTAACAGAAAGTATTAAGAGATGTATTTTCATCATAAAGGGAAAAAAATGTGACTTCTGATTGCACTTTAGTATCCACTTTGTTTTCTTGCTGAGCTTTTTACTTCAAATTAAAAGTGATGTTTTGGAGGATTGTGATGACAGGTTGTGTTTTAGCAAGACATGAAGTATGAGACACATAAATAACAGCATTATTTGAGCAGGTATTAAATGTCATTGTACCATAACTGTATAAATAAAGAATATTGCTAATTATAATATTAAAGACATCTCATGTGGAACACTAGGTATCATAAAAATAGAAGATCTTTGGGAAAGGTGGAGGTTTTCCCATCTAATTGTAACCATCCATGGATCGCTACTTTTCTAGTTGTTTAAGTATAACAATATTTTGGGTTGAGATTTGTTTTCTCCATAACTGATAGCTCCAACAGATTTTCGCATTTCCAACAGAGTGATCTCTTTTGTGACAAGCATATTTTCTTCATTACTTCCACT